>JBBIGA010000011.1:1530848-1557695 GCA_037576975.1 Alestes dentex | reverse complement strand
ATATAAATATACACACACACTGTGTGTATACTTATATACACATACAGGTATATATATATATGTACACATGTGAGTATATACTAATATGTTTTTATGTTTCAGTAATTTACAATATTGATATTTCACTGTTTATGGGGGGTAGAAGTACAGAGGAGAATTCACATTCACAATCTTTTGGTCAGTCAACGACACAAGACAACATCTGATAGTTAAACATTTCTATTTATTATTCTGGGATATTTAATCACCAAAGTGAATATAGCAATCAACGCATTTTCTGGGTAAAGGACCCCAGTTAACTCTCTCTGAATGGAAACCGCACTATCGAGACTGCTTTTAAAATATGCATAACATATGTAAAAATAGTGAACACTTTTTGAAAGATCTGTTTTGATTTAGTGGCAGCAATATGCATTCAGGGCTTCATATTGTTTAGTTTTTAGCTGTTTTTGCCCACAGTGGGTGCTGTCTGTACACCATATCTGCATTGTATTACCAACATGAAGGCCTTTAGCTGAAATTGTGATTAAAAATCTTGTTTGCTGTGTCTGATGCTCCTCTCTCAGGTTGTGCTGATGGAGACGCTGATGAGCGCGGTGGCCGCTCGGCCAGCTGCCCCGGTGAAGCGTGTGGCAGAGGTGGACTTCCGCTCAGGCACGACGCTGGAGCAGCTGGCGGCGCAGGTGCAGGAGCTCGTGCAGCTGGAGCAGGGCGAGTTCGGGGATCAGACCGCACTGGAGGTGCACACCGCCAAAGACTTCATTTTCAACATGCTTGGTGAGAATCTTAAATATGTAGTAGTTTTAAAGCATAAACAATCTCATTCAAAGACCGATTTTGAAGATTAATTGATGTGGACAGAGACCAACCTGTTCATGTTTTGATTTAATATTGACATATAATAAATTGGGAAGCAACAGTACAACGGTTCATATTGCATTAAATTGTATCGTTAATGTCCAGCGTGTTAGCTGGGGGCTAATATATTAGCTAGGGACTAGTGCATTAGATCAAGACACTGTAAAAGTTTTTATTTTAATGTAAGTACTTCTATGATTTTGAATCCGCTCAAAAAAGAAACATTAATATATGAATGTATGGAAGTATCCTTTATTGTTTCTTTTATTTTTATATATGTATAAAACAATATTTATACCCTGACCTTCTTATTGGCATGTAGATTCTTCTGCAATTAAGCATGCTTTCTTTGTATATTAAACAAAATTAAAAAAAATGCAACAAGTTTGGCAGAAAACAAAATATGTATACAGTTTTATAACAATGTGTGTGACAATGCAAACTTGGGGATAATCCCATCCTATCTTCATCCTGTTGTTATGATGTCAGGTTTGAAACAACCTTTGGATCAAAAGTTATGCTTGGTTTAGGCAAAACCTGAATATGAACACGATCCTGTGTGTGTGTGTTTTTATATATACATATATATATATACAAACACAGTGAACACAGTCTTGCCTTTTATTAGGCAAGCACTGGTCATGAATTTTATCCCCGATTACATGCAAATTGATTACAGCCAAATTGTTCGCTGGCAGATTTGTATTCACCTTTGTAATAAGCACTTTTCAAAGTCTAATGGCAAAAGTTGGAGATGATTGGCTTTTTACACCAGAGGTGCTGTATAATTATTCTATGACATTTGAGTTCAGGTGTAGCAGCAGCATTAAAATGAAGTGAGATGCCACTCCTGCCTCAGGTTTCATGATAACAGACTGGTTTACTGCCAAATGTGTGTTTTGAGCAAAAGCCAGTTGTTTCTGACCGTTTAGATTTTATCATGCGCTTGTGAGATTTCTACCTGTCTCACTCACTGTTTACTGCATGTGAGCCTTTCTGACCAATAGGTGGCACTGTTCCCATGTCCTGTCTGTTTCTGTTCTACAGCAGACCTATCCAGATCCATTCTGGTTTAAATCCCAGCTATTTTCGTCCCCCCCCCCCACTTGTCTCTCTCTCTCTCTCTCTCTCTCTCTCCTCAATATCCCATTCTCATCACTCCTCCCACCTAGACACCAGCCCACTCATACCACACACACACAAAGTAACTGTCATCCTGTCTCTTTTTGCTAGTCTCTGTGACAATAGCTTAGAAAGAAAGATTTGCCTCAGCTTTTCATTCTTTTCCTGAAAATATCATAACAGCCGCTTCACATAATCTCGTCAAAAACTGGATTAGTTAACAGACAGCTTCCATGTCTCTGTCTCTCTCTGTCTCTGTCTCTTTCTCTCTCTCTCTCTCTCTCTCTAGCTGTCCTGCTGTACAGTTTTCCACCACAACCTCTCCTTCTCCCCCTTTCTAACACTTTTAGCCTAAAGCTTTCTGTTTGTCTTTTTGTCAGTGTCTGTAATACACTTCACGATACTCCATCTGTCTAGTAGTTTCTGTCCTCTGTTCTCTGCCTGCTGGAAAGATTTATTTTCCTCCGCTACTTTTTTGGTGTTTCTTTTTATCTACTGCTATTCCCCAGGCTGCAAACATATTTTCAGCCCATTTACCCTTTTGTATCGTTCGCCTCATCTCTCTCTCGATCTCTCTCTCTCTGTCTCTTTCTGTCTCTCTTTCTCTCTCTGTCTCTCACTTCCTCTCTTTCTCACTCTTTTTTCTTTCTTCATTCATGTCTTGCTCTTCCTGATTGGCACCAGACTCCTTTAAGTAAGATTTCTCCTGATAGACAATGGCACGCTCTCTCACCTTTTCTATGGTAATACAGAGTAAAGTGAGCCTATCGCACAGATGCTGAGTATGTGTGAAAAATGTCTTATCTCAAACTTTATCAGAACTGTTTAATAAAACTACAAATTGAAACTTTTTTTTCCAGTACAGGTATACCCTCAAAGAACTGCTTCAGTGTTTCCCCTTCAACACGTTTACAGTTTAGGTTCTTACTTCAGTATGTATTTCTCCTCTGATTCTACAAACAGATGATAAAAGGAAAATTCACACTCTGACCAAAACTACATAACACAAACGGTGCTCTCTGTGGCTTACACTCCATCTTACATTAGCATAGTTTCAGCCAGCTCTTCTGTGAACTCAAGCCTCGCCCGCAACCCTTTTCGCCCAGAAGAGCTCATTATGTTGTAGCAGTATTATAGCGTTCTTAAAGTCTTAGTGCTGTGCCGGGAAATACAGTGGGGCTCAGGATGTTTATTCACAAAAATGCAGCTGGTCTCCTTGGTATTAAAGGTCATGGGTGGCTTGGTAAAATAAGCACGTGCCCATACGCAATTACTCCTTTTCTGAGAAACTGCTGTTTCTGTTTTCATGTGTTTGTTCAGTATCCACACAGGCTAGTCCCTGATTGGTTGTCAAGAATCTGTATTGGGTCTTAAGTGCGTAGCTATAACTTTTAAAGATATTTTTTGTGTTCCTCACTGGAGTTAACTCAGGGATCCGACACGTGACTGGCAGATGTTTCCACAGGTCAACTAAATCAGTAGTCAAGCTATGCTGCATGATCACTGCTTTTATGCACCTAATAAAATAATAAATCATTTGTTCTAATGGTCAAAGGCTAACTGTGTTTGCATTTTAAGTAAAACATTGTCATTTCTCGTACTGCTTGCATGCCTTTATGGCCTAATCACATTTACATTTTATATGTAAAACAGGAGCTTTGCATTCTTTCCATACAGTGTCTGAATGCAAATCAAGCGGACATACTGTCGTGGATGAGGTTGTGTGGTGATTATTACAGCATATATTGTGTTGATTATACTAGCCTTAAAAAAAAATATCCTGTTGAGTGGGCTGAGTAGATTACAGGGCCACCGAGTTCAGACTCCTGTGGCTGTGTCATGTGTCCAAATAAGGGCTTGGACACAATTTCATACCCAGCATGGTGCTAAATTAATACATCTTAGAATGGCTTTACCGGTGTGGTGTTTTGTGGTGATTAATAGTGTGCACAACTGCCGCATTTATGAATAGATTCCCATCGTAACGTTAAAAAAGGAGCAAGTAATTAACTGGCTTTTAATGAGGTGAGCCGTGCGTGTTCTGTGCCGACGTGTGAAATGCCTCTGGCAAAGCATTGTTGTACACAGACGGCCAACCACTGAGAGACTGACTGTCTGACGCTGGTCTGGCTATTCTCATGCTCTTACCTGCAGATTTAATCCCTAACTGGCTAGCCTGTATGTCAGTCAGCAGCGTAATTACATGACATCCAAATCCATCACTGCACACTGGTAGTGTGTCAGTCATGAGTAATGGTTGGAAATGGATTTGAATAATAACTGTCAATCACCTTCACTGAACAGTATCTTTGCAGGTTCTAAAACTGCCCAGCTCTGGTCTGTAGAGGTCTAGCTTCGAGCCTAATCAACGAACACCTAGTCCAGTTAATGATGGCCGTCAGGAGCATCCTAATCTCAAGGCAATTTTCCACTGTATAGTTCAGTTCAGCATAGTATGCTTATTAATTCAAAACTGTCTGTACCCTAGAACCTTCAGTACCTGTGTCTATTTCCCACTGCAACCAAACCTAGTGACTGCTTATGGTATTATCATGGAATTCCATACTTTTTTTTTTTTAAAGGAAGGTTCTGAATGTTTATTTTTAAATAGTAGTTACACGCACAAAAGCTGAGCTGCTTCTAAAACAAACTGAGTTCTTAAATATGGTTAAATTTGTGCCTTTTTTGCCTTATATATGCTTCTCCATGCTTGTGATGTAAGTTTTCAAAGAAAGGAATGTTTCACAGAAAAAAGGTCTCCATCTGCTCCTCCTACTACTGTGCTGTTGCTTGGCAATGGGAATGAACAGAATGTGTGTAAATGCAGCACTAGTACACAAATCCAAGTATATTGCAGATGCAGCTGGAAAAAATGGGTGCACTTAAGGTACTGTGGAGGTTAAAATCTCAGTACTGAAGGGGGCATTAGAGACAGACTGAAGCAACAGTGAATGACATCTTGTTTTATCCCAGTAGCCACAAAAACTGAGAACAGTAAACCCGCAGATATCCTCTGCATTTTTTTTGTTGCTTTTTTCATGGCAATATGTAATTTTTCACGCATTTTGGTGCTAAATATTTTTGAAACAAATTTTGTAACAAATAACATAAATTCAGCTACGTTTTCATATAAAATGTAACTGGATAAGTTTTTTGGCTCTGTACTCAGGCGGGAAGTTTGAAAGTAGCCAATCCGAGAGCGTTATTCCTTTCTCCTTGCTGCTGATTGGCTGCTGCCCTGTGACGCATCTCTGGCAGATGCAGTCCAGCGTTCCCGCATCAGAGCAGTTTCCCGTGTGGAGCTATCTCGGGTGTTTTGCTGAGTGTTCTCGAGTTTTTCATTGTGTGCTTCTTAAAGCCCTGTATTTTTATTTAATGTAAATGAAATTTAATTATTACTGTATTTACCTGCTTATACCAAAGAAAATGCCCGTGCATGAATTACAGTACAGTCTGTACAGGGGTAACATCGGTATTTACATTCTAGCAGTGCGGGAGACGGCAGTTCAGTGTAAACTGTACAGTACGGATACGGGTTTACCTTTAGATTTTTTTTAAAGGTAAAGTATTAAGCTGAAATTAGAATGTTTTGGGAGCATATCAGGGGGAAATTTTAGGATTTACACGGTTAAAAAAAATGCATTTTTAGGCTTTTTTTTTTTTTTTTTAACCACATCACAAATTTGTGTTTTTTCTCAAGTCACGGGTGCTCTTGGAACATAACCCCTGCGAATTTCGGGGGTTTACTGTACAGGTATTTTGAGAGGCTTGTGCTGCTTGATGTGTTTTATTGTAATGAATAGGTGACGTATCGTATACATTTACAGGAGCCTGTTCTTGCCGTGTGCACAAGACTGGTGTTGTTGGCAAACAAGGCTTGGCTGAGATTGTATGTCACTGTAGCAACTCTTGTTGCCTAGAATACAGATTGCATTGCGTCATGAATTGCGCCATGACACATATTAGATCACCATAATACGTGAAGTCATGTTTTTGTGGTATGATGTGTATCCGTTCTCATATTGAGTGTTTGGGTGCCGCTGTTCAAAAGGACCTAAACACAACAAGGCGTTCATAAGTATTTTAGCCCCTCAACATTTTTTGGTGTAGCTCATGTTATTTAATGTAATTAAGTTGGATGAACCCCAATTCATAAATGGATGTAATATGATTTTAAGGGTTGGTTTTCTTTTCATAGGGGATTACATTTGCATAATTATGAGCCTGCTCTGGGTATTGCATATCTGAATAGCATATGCCCAGACATATGGCTCGAAGAACAGCTGCCCAAAGGTGCTTTAGATTTGACAGATCATGTATTTAGATCTGTCACTGAAGACAGCATTCGCCGTTTTTTGAAAAAGATGAATTTCAGATGTACTCCTTTTCCTTGTTCCAGCAGAGAAAGCTCAGACAGATGACAGCCGTGTGTGAGTTTTAGACGCTCAGCTTAATTTAGACTAGAGAACATTAGGGGTTCAACAAGGCCCTGAAACTAAAGGAAATTCCGAATTTAGTGACATCATTCATTTACATCTGCTGAGACTAAACATGTCTTTCCAAAAGACAAAGACGAATCTCTCAGTTAAACAGAGAAAGGCGAGATTCCTGTTTTCTAATGCAACTGGTCTTAGTTGCTTAGTCGCAGTCTCAGTCTCAGTCTGTATCTCTGTAAAACAAATTCTTGTTTTTATGCCTCAGTTTCTTTCTCACTTTTTTCACACATGGTTTTAAAAAAACGACTGTCTGTTTTTGAATATGAAGACTCTCGTCTTTGAGCCGTCACTTCAGTCATAGGCATAGTGCCAAAGGGGAGCCTTCCTCTGCTTATGTGCCTGTTTACTGTTATTCTATGCATTATCATCTTCCAACTCTCAGCAATTTAATTATTGCCTCAGTGGAATTATAACTGAGGTTTTATCTTCCAGCCATCGCAAGACTTGCTTTGTATACTGTTCAGATATTTTTTGAGAGAGATGTAGCGCGTCAGTGCTGAATTGGTGAAGTTAATTTGCAGTTGTCACAGTAGTGAGGTATAGGCAGGGAATGTCTGTGCTAGTGCGTGTGGGTGTATGTGATGACGCACTCTTGCCATCTACCCAGAAAACTGAGCACTGACAGGAGCTGAATTAAAAAGTTTTTCGACAGTGCCCCCCCGCCCTTGCCTGGCAGATAGGCTCAGAAGTGGAATGTGGAGGGCCGAGGCTGCGCGGCTGCTGTAATGGACTGACTGCTTTCTCTCTGTGTGTGAAGCCATCACACTGAGATAAGAGTTTTTTTTTCATCCTCTGCTCCCCATTTGACCCAATTTATTCCTCCCAGATAAAACAAAACAAACCCGAATCCGGGCTTTCTCGCTGCACTGCCCTCCGCTCCTCTGCACGCCTCCTCCCTCACTGGGTTTCTTTTTTTCCTCAGCACAGTTTCTTTCCTCTCCACTTCTTTTATCTTTTGTTTTTCAGCTTCAGAAGTGCTTGAGAATGCTCTGCCTATTTCTGGCTCATGGGCGCACCAACAAAAGAAAGCATTCACACGTGGATTTCACATTAAAGGTGTGAGGTTTTACATATCACAGCCTCATAATATGCACCTGCGGTAAACATCTCAACTCCTGAAACAGATATTCATTAAAACAGGTTTTCAGAACACTGCATTCTGTCTTTAAGTGACCCACAAGGTGCTTGGTTTAGTTAACGCTCTGGGGCCATGACCTTCCACCCCAGTAAATTTGTATTCCACAAAAAACAAGCCTCAATTCCTTTGAAGACTGTTTAAAAATAACACTATTGGGTCCACAACTCTCAATTTTTATTTAGATATTTAGATGTCAGATTTTCAGGCCTATACCAATTCACCCAGCAGGTTTAAAATTGCTCTCAATGAGGTGCGGTGCAAAATGGACACAAAATAGCATCTGAAATTCTTTCCACAGCTGCCTGTATGTCAAAGTACAATGAGCAACAGGGCTGCACAATAAATTGTCTGTTAATTGTATCACGATATCTGTGTCTGCGTCACTGATGTAGCAGACACAGATGCAAAATGCAAATGAGCCTCTAACCAATCACTGTGTTTCTGACAGGGTGACCAATCACAGCTCAGGGTGAACGTTACTGGGTGTTCTAATAAATCAAGGTGTTCATGTTATCCGACAAAAGTTATTTTGTACATTATTTGGGCTAATCTTTAACCATTTAAAAGGGACTGACTGACCAAGGTGTTTTTATAAGGGCCCTACCAAAATATTTCATTATCTGTCATTTCATTCTTGTATGACCCTTTTCCAACTGTAGAATTAAACAAGCCGTATTTGTTACTGTCCCTTTAAGACTGATATATATGTAACAAATCTCTTTTCTGATTGGCAGACCTGTATCACAGCTCATTCATAAGACAGCATGGTACTAAAACAATCCTTAGATCTTCAGCATGAATGGACAGGTATAAACTGCCATAGGATGAAGAGGGTTTTGTTACATCAACAAAACTACGATTTGAAAACAGCTTTTTTGTAGCTTCGTTTTCTTGTATGTATCATGTAGATAGGGCAGTGAATATTTACATACTTTAAGCCTTTTTCATTCTAGAAAAATATGTGCCCTTTTATACACTGAAAGGCATCGCAAAAGCTATATATAGCAGTATGATTGCAATACTAATATTCTGTCCATGTCATGCAGCTCTAATGAGCAAGAACATTAAGTGCTTGTTTTCTCTTTGGTTATCCTTTCCAGTGTGTTCTCAGAATGTCCTGTCTTCAGTCTGTCTCTCTGTTTCTGTCTCTTTCTTTCTCTCTCTTTCACACTCATTCACACATGCAGGATGAGTTCTACACCCACGTCTGCAGCACTGTGGTAGGGGGTTCACACGCTGGCTTAGTTTACAGATAATTGGATGAGTGAAATCATGTTATAAGATTTAAACTGCAGGATTCAGCTCAGAGTCTGCAAGCAGCGCACACTGACACCACAGCCTTTTAAACACATTGTCTGCATTCCATTTACATGGAATGACACTGTAGCTTTGGTGAAATGTTAAGACCTAAAAATTACATTTAAGAACTCCAATGGATTGAAAAGTTAAAGAAAAAAAAACAACATATAGCTCAATGAAACTTTGCCCTGGGCTTTGGGAAGCTGACATTTAAAAACAAAGAGTCCGAGTCAGATTCATACCCAGTGATAATGTCATTGAACATTGTGTACTGTGTTTTAGTCAAAGTTTGGGTGCTCTTTTTCTGGACATATAATAAACGAATTTTCTGACTCTGTGAATGTGTCCTCTTCTAGGCCTGGTACAGAAGGTAGACAAGAGGCTTCCGGTGGCGAACGAGTACCTTCTGTTGTCTGGCGGTGCCAGGGAGGGCGTTCTGGACTTGAACCCAGAGGACCTGGGTGACTACGTCCGAGGTGTGGACTTTGACCTGGACTTCACCCTGTTGGTCCCTGCCCTCAAACTGCACGATCGCAACCAGCCTGTAACGCTGGACATGCGCCAGTCTCCACCGTGTCATTCTTGGCTCAGCTTGCGGCTCTGTGACCCCGCCATGTTGGCACGATGGGGTATATGCTGTGAGGACGAGGCTAACGGGCAGCGTGAGGAAGATGAAGACGGGGAGGAAGAAGGCGGTTCCATATTGGGATCGATTCCATCCCTGCAGTCTCCGCAGTCTTTGGATGGATGCTACTTCTCACCATTGCTGGTCACTGACTGGTTCTGGAATGTGGTGGGGGCAGCAGTGGAAGAACTTCGGCGGAATCCTCAGAGAGGGATCCCAGTTCCAGATCGCGTTGAACGGAACGGACCTTTGACAACTCTGATCCTCAAAGCAGGTACCAGCCGTGTGCTCTATGATCTTCTGCCTGTTGTGTCGTTTCGAGGCTGGCCGGCAGTTGCACAGAGCTGGCTGACCACTAA
Source organism: Alestes dentex (assembly GCA_037576975.1). NCBI lineage: Eukaryota > Metazoa > Chordata > Actinopteri > Characiformes > Alestidae > Alestes > Alestes dentex. Next base: position 1,547,798 of record JBBIGA010000011.1, on the reverse strand, counting down.
CCATTTCTGGGATGGAAAGATCACAGAGGAGGAGGCAATCAGTGGTTTTTATCTGCTGCCTTGCTGCTCCCCAGCTGCAGGCTCTGCCTCTAGACCAGACCGTGAGTGGAGACTTGCTTTCTCCAGGAGTGAAGTCCAGCTGAAGAAGTGCATACCCTACCCCATGGCTGCGGCCTTCCAGGCGGCCAAGGCTGTTCTGTCTAGGTTACTAGCACGTCCTCGTAGCGGCCTTAGTCTTTACCATCTCCGCACGCTGCTTTTCTGGGCTTGCGACCGCTTACCTGGAGCCTACCTAAGCTGTCCGGACCAAGAGACACCTGCACGCTTGCTCCTGGGCCTACTGGATGATCTGGCCCACTGTGTGCTGGGTAAAAGCTGCCCTAACTACTTCCTCCCTCAGTATAACATGCTAGAGCACCTTACAGACAGCGCCGCCCTGCTGGTGGCTCGGAAGCTTGCACATTTGCGGTCAGATCCTGCTGAGCACTTGCGTGCAGCACTGGAGCAGGCCAGACAGGCCTGCCAGCTGAAACGAGAAGCTGCGGGGGCCAGCAATGGGCACGGGGTTTCATCACCCAGCCGAGGGCCGTCTGTAGCAGGGTCACCTCAAGACGACCGACTAGCGCAGAGGTTACAGCAACTCGTCACGGAAAACCCCGGCAAGTCTATTTCAGTCTTCCTCAACCCAGATGATGTCACGAGACCACACTTTCGCATTGACGACAAGTTCTACTAAGACCACAGGGCCACGTTGAGAGGCACAGAGCTGTTGCTAAAGCTAATCATTAAAGCTGGGCAAACATGCACTCCTCCACTGTGCATTGCACTGTACTGTATTGAAACAAATAGCCCCTACACACGAGTCGGGTGTAATCAGTGATGTCTTTGTTTTTTTTTTTTTGCCAACGCTACAATATGTAAGCCAGCTCTGCAAAATATGATTAAGCTGCTGCTACAGAGACCATCTGACCCAAATCAAGTCCTCTGTCAGCTACAGGGCTCTGCTACCAAAAAAAAAAGAAAGAAAATTACCAAATGGAGAAAAGGACAGGAGCAGCTGGTAGAGGACTGCAAGAATATTTAAATCTTGTATGCTGTTTGACGGGGGGCCTTGGAGCTAAATTGCTCAGTGAGACATTATTTAATCCTGCAAACTGCTTTGGATCCTGTCTTGCACAAGCTGACTTCATTGAAACAGTACTGAAGTTTAGAGGTTCAAATCCTGTTAATTACTACTGAGGTGTGTGTGTGTGTTTGTTTTTTTTTTTTTTAAACATATTAAACTCCTAAACTGTTATTCCTGCTAAAGGGTGTCATAGAAACGCAAGGAGAAGCACATGATGTAAATGAATGTATTTTTTGTTGAACGGGGGTTGGAAAGTCAACTTTTTTCTTTTCCTTTTACTTCTATACTTTCTATATCTATCTAGCTATCTATCTATCTTTTGTTCGTCTTATTCTCTTTCTCAGGTACTTTTTTGTTTGCTGTAATTCTTTTCTAAAGCTATGTGAAGATGATGGCTTTTCCAGTGTGTGTGGTATTGCCTGTGTGCCTCCCATGATTTCAAACATTGTATCCAGTGACAGAGCACAGTTATGGGACTGCTCTTGGCCTAGAAGGCTGAAAGTGAAGTGAGGGAATCTCTCCAGTGCGCTACAGCAGGCCATGCCCCGCAGCTGCACTATACAGCCTATGTGGGATCAGTCATGGGGCTGGAGCTTGTGCAAACCTCAGGTCCGTTTCTAACACAGGATCAGGACCTGGCGCTTTAACTGCCAGACCCGTGAGACATGCCAGTGTCCGAAAAAACAAAAGCTCTGGCTGAGTTAGACAGAGGAATGGTACAATGTCAGTGTTTCCGGTTGCCGCGTTTGCTGTGCAAAAGATTATTTCTACAGTGCTACCTTTTAACAAAGCTGGTAATGTGTCATGATTGTGTATCTTACTGGACTAATGGTTAATTTAGCTGCTCTCAGCTTGGTGCTTGGTACAGTAATCTCTACATGTTGATATGGTCAGAGTAGTAATGTGCAAATCACAGTTTTATTTGCTTCCACAGTTGTGTGCGAGAGTCTGGAAGAGAGTGCAATACAGCAACTCCTGTTAAAGGTACTTTTCGTCAACATCATACGTTTTCCGCAGCTAGTCTAGCATTTTTGCCAAATGTTTTTGTCACCAGAGAGATTCAGAGATGGCTATAGAGACTGAGAAAGAGAAGAAATAGGTAAACAGAGAAAATGGTACGCAGAACCACAATTATGTCGCATGAAGCATCTTCAGAGCAATTGTCTGTGTGTGTGTTTCCTATCTTGCTCCCACAGATGTGCACTGGTAGCTGTGGGATGGAGGGATGGATGGAGTGAGAGAGCCAGCAGCAGTCTCCACTGGCAGATTACTCAGAACGAATGGAGCTCCTGGGAGTCCAGACAGATGCTCCTGCCTCTCTCTCACTCTGTCTCTACCTCTCTGTGTGTCTAATTTAGCCCTTTCTCCGTCTCTTATATCCATGTCTCCCTCTCTGTCGCCCCATCAGAGAATGAACAGTAGTGCATTTCCCCTTGGTGTGAGTTTTACACTCAACCTAACACAAAATAATTCTTTTCTCTGTAAATGTATGCAGTAAGCAGAGCAGTCAGGCTCAGATAAGGCCTTTTGCTGAGTGAAATGTGTCACAAAATGAGCTTGAACAGTTGTCTTTGTTATTTCTTCCTTTTTAAAAAGCTGTAAACTTGCTACAAGTGGGAACGATTTGTCATGCACTTGAAAAACTGGGTACTACTGAATATACTGAAGGTATAGAACTTCGCCATGAGCGCATGGTACCAATCGTACACGAGGACTCAACCATGTAAGAAACGTGAGATTGACGCCAAAGAGTGAGTTTAGGTTTAATGTCCGAGTAATCTCTGGTTTAGAAATTGTAGAGTGGAATGGATGAATGACACTGGGTACCTTAAACAGCCTGTTTTAATGGGCTTGAATCATGTAAAATGGTTTGAATTGATATTTATATCGTCTTTGGAAACAGTAATCTATGTGTGTTCTCTTCATTGATTATGATCACTCTACCGCACAATGCCTAATATTAGATGAACAGTCGTCCTATGCAATTTCACCATAACTGTCAGGAGCCTATCTGTTTTAGTGAGATATTATCCCCTTCTCTGTCTGAGGTAATTACCGAGAGCATTTCATGTGGAGGAAAATGATTTCGGTGGCAAAAATCGCTGAGTTTCTGTCTCAGGGGATAACAGGATATTCTAATGGCCACATTTTTAGATTTGATAACTTTATAAAAGCCAAAGCACAGCCATTTCTCTCCTGACAATTTGTGTTGCAGCATTTTTAAAACTATATTATCCCAACATTGCTAGGTAGGAATGCTATCGCGGCTGGACAGGCAGCCCCCCAGGCAGTTATTATCACAGTGACGGTACAAAGCTGTTTTATAGTTGCGGTATAAATGAATGAAGAATGATAATGAATGTAAACGTGTTACCTCTAAATTTAACTCTATCTGAATGAACCCAGATCTCAAACAAATATATGAAATTGTGCAGTGACATCATGAGTTTATATCCATTATTTTTCTGGCAGATTTCTTTGTTTTGTCCTGCATTTTGGCTGAGATGTGCCTCCAGTGGCATTTTGGTTGATTTCTTTTGTTACTTATCTTTCAAATCATGTGCGATGCTGTTGGTCATAGCATGAAATAAAACGTTATATCTTGAAAAGCGAGTATGGTCATGTAACTTGTGCTTTCTCATGCATTTATTAATGATTTTTTCCCCCCTATTTAGTTCATTGGAATCCTGAGCAGCCGTGTGTGTTGCTGCAGCTGCAGTGCAGCAGGAGACCAACAGAGGACGCTGTGGTACAGCACACGGCTTCTTCTGTACTGCAGCCTGCTGCTCTCTGATAGTCACGGTGGTGATAAAAGCATAAGCAAAGGTTACCCTTAAGCCAGAGGAAAGGATACCTCGTACATGCTGTTTAATATCTCACCACACACACACTCCTCCCTCACTTTTTTCCACACACTCCCACCTACCACACGTTCAATACTTTCATTTATCTCGTATGGTCACTTTTTTATGTAGCTACAAAACAGCATACATACTCTTTTTGCCTGTCCAGGTTTTATCCTCACGTCCATAGCGGCTGTTCTGTGTCTGATGCTTCACAAAAGAGAGAAAAGAGAAATGAACACTGCCAACACAGAGATGTGCTCAAAACGAAATGGACATAGGGGAGCTGACCACTGAGGTTGCAAGAGCATGTGAGAAATGAGACGTTTCCGTCTCACCCATTAACACATGCTCTCTCTCTCTCTCTCTCTCTCTCTCGCTCTCTCTCTCTCACACACACACCATGACGCTCATGGAGAATTACATGTCTGGCACATGGGGTAACCCCCAAGGTGACACCTACACCCAGCGTGTCTCTGTCTTGTCCATCATCGCCATGGACTGCCGGACATTACATAACCTGACTCATCCCTCTTTGAGGCTAAACTGGGGTCATCCTCAGTCGGACTGTAAACACTTAAAATGATTCAACTGCCCTTTGCCTTCAGTTCTACGCATATTTTAAGTCAGCTGGTTTCACTGAACACAGGAAAATGCATTAAAATGGTTGTGATAATGAACTGGATGATAGAGATGCGGCGGATATATGTTCCTTTAAGCATCATCCGTAGCTCCATTGGACGTGTGCGTAAGGGCTGGAGAGGGAATTCTCCACCAGAACAACAGCCTCTGCGAGGCCGCGGAGGGACGCTGAATCCTCCTCATCAACACAGCTTGGATAAATGCAGAGTAAACACAGACCTTCAGTTTCAGACATTGTTCCGTCACCTTTTGCTTTAATACCCTTGTATTTTTACAACAGCGCACGGAAACAGGAGCTGCTACTCTCCTTGAACCTATTTCTTTATTCATTCTGCTCTTCCACAGCTCAAAAGCTTCAGTTAGTGCAGATAATTAGTATTCCAATTGGCAGCACTGAGAGCTAGAAAGAAAGAAATGCACTGCATTTATCAAGTGATACCTTGTGAGTGCAGCACACTTAAAAGCCCCATATTCTACTTACCTTTCTTTCTTTTTTTTTTTTTTAAATCTTTTTGTCCATGAACTTCACTTTAAATTTGTTGCTGGCTTAACTTTCTGTGTCAGCCAAGTAGAATTTGGGCCTTTTAAGTGTGCTACTTGCACAAGGTATCACTTGATAAATGCAGTGCATTTCTTTAACCAACTTTATCACTTGTTTTACTGTGGCCTCAGGAGTGTTGTATGTAAAAGACCTCTGTTCTGATTTGGCCTGTTTTTTAAGTGTAACAGGCTTTCATTTCAAGTAGCAAACGAAGTTTTAATGTGGGCCTGTGTGATTCCCCACGTCTGGTGTGTCTGCTCCGTTGTAAAAGTGGGGCAAGGCTGGGCTAAACCTCAGGCAGGGCTGGGGAAGCAGGCCACTCTGTAACCTTCCCTCATTATTCTGAGGCCATACACACTTCTTCAAGGACACGAGCACAACACACAAACACTCCGGCTGCCATCCCGGGGTTCCTGACAGAGACTGTATTCACTTTTTCCTGCATATTAATTTTAGTCACACCTGGAATCAGAGGATTAGATCTAGATTTTGTCTTGGTTACTGTAACACTGACCAAACGTGCTCTGACGTTATATTTGAAAATGTCTTTAACTAATTCGTTCAATTTCTGAGCTGTTTATTCTGACCACGGGGTTTCTTGAGCCTGTCCCAGTTCTCATCATGCACTCGGCGGAGAAACACAGGACACAGCATTTCATATTTTGTAATATTGGAAAATTCGTTGTGATGGCATTTCAAGATATTTTTATTGTAGAAACTCTTGACGTTCAACACACAGCATGGGTCTTTAACGACTGGTTCTCAGAATAAAAGCTGATCCATGAACATCAGCCTCTTTTTAAGTTGCTTTATTAATATTGCAGGCATCTCTGTGTGGTTTTACTGATCAGAACACTGCAGAGAGCTGCACAACGCTTCCTACTGCTGATCCATTCCAGTGCTTACAGACCCAAACATACCAGTTTTGTTTTTAGATAACATGAACAGATCATGAGGAATATAAAATACCGAAACTTTAATAATAAAAGAGAAAAATCTCTTGTCGATAGAAATCCATGAATGCTGGAGCCCCTCTAAACATCATCGTATGTCCGTCTAAAGATTTCTGCTCTGGAGCTGTACCTGATGTAATTGTTTCACTGATGAAATCAGTGCTCTGAAGAGGTTTCAGGAATGAAAATGAAAGCAACCACTGAGCGCCAGCCTTGGAACAAAATTGAAAACAGTCATTCTTAACATCCCTTTCATTCCGTACAGCCCAGTGTCTTCATAGAGCCCTGCTGGTGGTACGCCTTAATAATGAACTTCATGCATGGCCACAATTTACGAAGGTGTGGGGATGTGAGCTAAATGTGCAGCAAGGTGTGGGAATGAGATACTTAAGTCAAGGTCTTCACTTAATAAGTAACTACTTTTTAACAGCTTACTAAGTTGTGGCCACAACTTAATTATCTCGTCTCCAAGCCTCACTAAGCTGTAGCCGTTAGGATCTCTTTCCCACAGCTTCGTTATTTTTCTCAGCTTTGGCGCTAAAGTGGTGGAACGAACTGATAGTAGAACCCTTGCTGTCTTCAAACGGAGACTGAAGACACACCTCTTCACTGAGTGCTTAGAAGAACAACTAAAGCCACTAAAAACCGCACTATTCTTCTCCGCCTTCTTTTACATTTCTGCACATCTATTGCACTTTCAAATTTCTTTCAGCGATTTTCTATGTGTTCTTTTATTTCTTCCATTATTTTATTCTATTTGATTTTTCCCGCAAAGCACAATGAAAGAAATTATGATAATGTGCTATATCAATAAACTTGACTTGACATGTTCATGTCCAGAGTAGAACCACAGAATACATGCAGGAAGCGCTCCAGTGACAGGACACACATTTTACACTGCCAGAATGAGCAATCATCACAAAGATAAACTGTATTGTGTGTGTGATCTGATAGGGCCCTGGAGGACTAACTTCCTCTCTGGTAGAATCTTACCAGTCTTCTAGTAGCTCCTTAATTTTAAGTCTGGGGTTGCCGGTGTGACGGATGTGTTTCCATGTGTACTACGACGCACAGATATATGTTGCTCTGTGTAAGAGTGTCTGCCAAATGCTGTAAATGTAAATGTAAGGTATTTTATAAAGCAAGGATGTAACCAGTGGATCACCATAAGCTTATAGCCTCACCTACCACGTATTTGTATCAACATCATGCTTCGCATGTTGTTTGTATCATTTGTCATGATGCAAGCAGCCATTTGTCCAGAATAGCATGTCTGAGAATGTTTAAATGGCATCAGTGCTAACTGATAATATGTAACACTGCTATGAGACTTATTTTGATCATAACAGCCTTTATTAACCACATTTCTTTGTTTTGGAAGACAGAAAAGCAGAAAGATGGTTCTGCTCTGCTTCTGCTTCAGAGCTCTGCATGTAACACAGTGTAAATGAATGTACTGAATGTATTTCAGTCTGAACTTTTGTCTGTCCAGATGCCACCTGCTGTGCTGTGTATCTGTGTCCACTGCAGGTGCAGCCCGGTACCCAAGTCCTTATGTGTCCAGCTGATGTCTGCTTTGTTCTTCACTTCCAGCCCCCAACACACCTACACCAAACGAAGAGCTTTTGGGAGCAGAAAAGATTTTTCTTTCACTTTTAAGATTTCTAAAAGACTCTGCAGCCCAGCACTGCTTTAATGTACTCCTGGTATATTGAAATAACCTAATAGCCCAAATGCTCACATCTCACACAACAGTTTAACACAGCGTTTATTTATTCTAGGCCTAACGCCTTGGACACACTACATGACAAGTGATCAGATCAACTTGCTGCCTTGTAATTGGGAATCTTAGTCGTTGTAGTTTGCACGCTACATGCACTACGAAACCAAACCCCTTCATTTTACCCCTTAAAATTATCTACATTTTGACCATGATTTCCAAGAAATTAAAGAAAATTAAGGGGAAAAGTACACAGATTAAGGCTGATTAAGGGGTAAAACTACTGAATTTTCCACTTTTTTTTTTAAGTTGTCCCTTAAATAGCAGAACCTTCTGAATTAGTGCCTTATGTTTAAGATTAAGAGGTTTCACACTCATGCCTTAAAACCACTTTTAAGGTAAAATTAAGGGATCGGTTCACAAATTAATGGCCACTTAATTCCAATTAAGGGATTTGGTGTATTTTCAGGGGTAAATCAAGGTAGGGTTAAGCACATTTTAAGTACATTGTGTTTCGTAGTGATGACTGATCAGTGACAGTTGGTCACACATTACAACTGTCACCAGTAGGAGTATCAAAGCAGCCCCTCTGGCCTTCAGTGTACAGTTTGTCATGAAATCACATGTGAGAAGTGACAGGGGGAATAATTCAAACCTACATGCAGCTGTAGACTGACTGAACCTTTTATAAACACGTACCAACAACAACCTATGTATTATTGTTGTTAATTATTACGTTAAGCATCAGACAATAGTAGTGTGTGTCATTGTAGCCTATTACAAAAAACATTAAATAAAGAAATATTTACTTCCAGTATCATTAGGTGAACATTAGCCCATCAGCTTTACAACCTCATTTCCCTCGTGAGAACGACATATCCCAGCTAAAATGATTTAAAAAAGAGTAAAACAACCTAATAGTGGAAGAATAATCTGAGGTGTTGACCATCTTGACTTGAGAATTGTACCGACAGAAGTTTGGTTATTTGTTGCTAAATCTATATACAGTAAAGAGCACCCGTATAGTGAAAAACCGCAATGTTGTGATCCGGTAAAAAAAAAAAAAGGCCTAAAAATGCCTATTTTTATAGTATAAACACTAAATATGCCGCCAAATATGCTCCCAAAACACTTTAATTTCATTTTAAACTTAGCTTAATACATTACCCTAAAAGAAAATGTAAAGGTAAGCCTGTAACCGCACTGCAGTGTTAGAATGTAAAATACCGATGTTACCCCTGTATAGACTGTACTGTAATTAATGCATGCGTGTTTTCTTTGGTATTAGCAGGTAAATACAGTAATAAATGAATTTAATTTAGAGTAATAAAAATACAGGGCTTTAAGAAGATCAAAACGAAAAACATGAGAACACTGGAGACGCTCCACGGGGGAAATTCTGGACTGCAGCTGCATCAAAGGGCAGCAGCCAATCTGCAGCAAGAGGAAATAAATAATGTTCTCAGATTGGCGCCTTTCAAACCTCCCACCTCTGAGTACAGCGAGGGATGCGTCAAAGGGTAGCAGCCAATCAGCAGCAAGGAGAAATAAGTAACGTTCTCGGATTGGCTACTTTCAATCCGAGAACGTTATTTCTTTGTGTTCTCTCAACAGTACCAAACATGTATAGTCATATTTTAGATGGAAATGTAGCTGAATTTACGTTAATATTCATGTTACAAAATTGGTAAATTGTATTTTTCTTAATAATTTAGCACTAAAATGCATGAAAAATTATATATTGCCACGAAAAAAGCTGTGACGTCCGGACCTCGTCTGCCACGCCCCCTCGATCTTGTGCTGGGTTGTTTATGTTTGGGCGCGGTGCTTAACAACCCAGCATGAGGACGAGGGTCATGGTGGACGAGGCTGTCACAAAAGCAAAAAAAAAAAAAGCAACGGATATCTGCAGTTTCCGCATTAGTGCGGGGGTTTCAGCGAACAGTTATTAGTTCGGTTCTCAGAAAAAATCCGCTATGGACTGAAACCGCGACTGCTGATCTGCATTAAAGTGGGTGTTTACTGTATATGCACATCCTCACACCCCTGGAACAGCACTTTTGGTTAGAGTTCTAATCAAAACCAAGAAAAGAGAGCACATTAACTCCTATCCTCAGGTCCTTGCACTGGCTCCCAGTTCAGTACAGAATTGACTTCAAAACATTACTTATTGTGTACAAGACACTCAATGGTCTGGGTCCTACGTACATCTCTGAAATGCTTGAAGTATATATTCCTGGTAGGTCTTTTAGATCTGCAGGAACTGGCCAGTTAGTGGTAAGAAGATCCGAAACCAGACATGATGAAATGGCATTTAGTCTGGAACAAGCTGCACATTACTATCAGATCTGCACCAGCTGTAGCTTCAAAAAGCTGCTAAAAACAGCACTATTCTCCTCTGCCTTCCTTAAAAAATTTTGCACTTTTACTGCACTTTTTAACATTCTTTTATGTATTCTTTTACTTCTTTTATCCCTCTCATTATCTTGTGTTATTTTATTCTAATTTTTATTTATCCGTATTTTATTCTTCATTTCTGTAAAGCACATTGAATGACCTTCTGTGTGTATGATAATGTGCTATATAAATAAACTTGAACTTGAACACGAAACAACTGCTTAGTTTATGTAAACTAATGTTTATGCACCTGTTACGAGCAATAATATGATGAATGAAAGAATTAAAATAAGTTTCACAAAAACAATCCATATACACAGTCAGGCAAGCAGTTTCAAGCAAGCAGTGGTTATTCAATGTGACAGGGGTAAATAGTAGTAACTAAATTAATATAGAATGAGTGTACGATTTAGGCTACATTAAAATACGTTAAACAACGCTAAATAATCAGATTTTGAGCTGATCTTCCTGGTTGAGTGAAGGCAGAGAAAAACAAGACTGTTTTTTGTTTCTTTTTAAAACCTGACAGCAGGAGGGCCAGATCTGATCTCCATGGGGCGCTGGTTCCAGCAGCGGGCAGCATAATGACTAAATGCCATTTTGCCTTGTTTTGATTCTGATCTGGGGACCCCTGGCTGACCAGCTCCGGACCTTCCAGACGTTATCAACATCTCAGAGATATATTTTTTGGGCCCACAAAGAGAGAGTCGAAAAAACCAGGCGAACAATAACAAGGTCATAATCACACAGCTCAGAAACTTGGCAAAGCACACGAGAGACTTGCAGGAACGTTTTTTTAAATAAATAAGTCCTGGTGTGACCGTGGGGACACGGCTCTCAAACAACAAATCTGAAACCAATGAATGAAAAACACTAAACTTTAAAGAGCAACAAGCAGTGGCCTTTGGACTGTATGCCGAACTGTTTGCTAATAACGCTTGTTGCAGCAGTAAAGTGGGCCATTCATTTGCTGTGTGTACGTTTGACATATGGGCGTGCAGATCCATTACGGCTGAGTTTTTATTGTTTGGTTATGTTAGTGTTTTACCTCCTTCAGGTCACCCCTTCCTTTCACTCCTCCAACTGTTCTATCCAATTTCATTCATCCATCCCTCATTCTTCATCCAATTCCTCTCTTCCTTTACATCGCCTTCTCCCTCGCTCTGTCGCCTGTTTGCATTTATCTCCATTAGAGATGCATGAGTATTAATAGCTTCTGGGGCAGAATAACCGAGAATGTTTTTGTGCGTTCCTTATGTTGTTTAACATCAAGGAGGCAAAGGCTTTCCCACCCTCACGGCTTTTTTATTGTTCTTCACATGGGTTTGATAAACTCTCTCTCTCTCTCTCTTTCTCTCTCTTTGTCTTTTGCCCACAGTTTCTTGCTTTAGTTCGCTATCATCATTTCAGAGTTGTCATCATGTTTTGTGGGACTGGCGCTTCAGCCCTTTCTAAATTTTTTCCTTTTTTATAAGAAGGTTGTTGGAGATATTAATCACTGTCCTCTAGGCAGGCTCCCCTGTGGAACATTCTGCCACTATTACTTTTTGGTGCCTTTGTGTGTGTGTGTGTGTGTGTGGGGGGGGGGGTATGTGTGTTTGTTCGGGCTGTGAACAAACATTCACTTTACTTATATCATCCAATTAAGCCTCACCAAGAATGCCTGAGCAGCAAGGTCCGGATAGTGGGGTCAGAGGTTCCGTGATGTCAGATAAGATAAGAATGAAGTGTAAGACACAGGCGATGATTGTGATGATGTGGATCATTTTAAGCGCCGAATGCAATTAAAGCTTATTGATCGCGGCCGTTGCCGCGGCTCTGCCTGGCCTGAGATGCACTGCAGTGCTGCTGCTTTCTCTCTTTTCCTCTCACTCACTCTATCCAATTTCTTCTCCTTTATTTACTCTCCTCAGACTGGTGACATGTTTGTTTAATGTTTCTTTTCTTTTTTCTTTAATGTTTTTTTTTTGTTTTTCCAAACTCGTGTAAGGTAGGTCACTCAGACAAAAGTGCATTTCTGATTGGAATGCAAGACACGCTGCAGTCTTCGAGGAGACCTCCCACAGTTTGTCTTCTAACCCAGTTCCCAGTCCACCTAAACTCACCAACAATCAACGATGGCCACCTGGACTTGTGGTAAACTAAATTAGACTACAAGTGTATTCTAGATCCCTTCAGAATTAAAGTAATAATAAGACTGTCAGTAGCTGTTCTTATTCAAGTTTTATAAAGAACAGAAGTGTTGTCGTACAGTAGGCAGTGCCCATTGTCACCAGATTTTTTGGTTGTTTTATTCAATATGTGAAAAATGTGGAGACAACAACTCTTGGAACTTAATGACTAAACCTACACCAACTTAAACCAATCATTTAACATAATCACTTGACTGAACACAGGACAGCTGACAAAGTGACAAAAGACACAAACATACACCCAGTATGTTTAACGGAATAGCGGCCCCTACCATCCACTGGCCGAGACATGGCAGTAACCCCCCCCCCCTTTGGGCACCAACACACCACCAAACGGGTGGGGGAAGAGCAGATGGCAGCAACAAACAAACAAACCACCTAGGGTGGAGCCCCCTCGGGGATCCACTATCCCTTGTACACCCCCCAAAAAAATTCATGCGGCTTTACCCCCTCTCCAAGGGCGCTATTCTAGAGCACCTGGGGATCCAGGTCCCTCCCAGGGCAGCTTGATCCTTCCCACGGGATTCAAGTCCTGGTTGCAGACGGGGGGGCTCGCCTGTACTCGCAGGCCGTTGGGGAAGAAGTCCCTCCCTGCCGGCCTGGAGGCCGGTGCCCCCGCTGTGGCGCGGGAGCCCACGTCCCTTTTGGCGGAGACGCTGTAGTCGACCTGCTTCGGGATTCTGCCGTGACAGCTGCGCTGGGGCCAAAGGAGCACCAAGGGGGAACAACCCTCAACGCCGGCCTGAGATCCGGAATGCTCCGTGCAAGCCAGAAGCTCGCTCCCACAGCGCAGGTGTAGGGGGGCCAGGCTGGGATCCAGTGAGTCTCTGCAAAGCTGCAGGCTGAAGTTTCATGGAGCAGCGTACAGACGCTTCTGCGGAGCAGCGAGCTAGAGCCACTGCGAGCTGAAGTCCTGCAGAGCTGCGACAGAAGTTTCAGCGGAGCTGCAGGATGGAGCCTCTGTGGGGTCGCTGAACCGGCGCGGGTAGGAGCCGTAGCACCAGCTTAGTGACCAGCAGCGGAACCAAAAGAGCCCCAGAGGGAACGCCCCTCAACGCCGGCCTGAGAGCCGAAGTGCTCAGAGCGGGCTCCAGTTCCGGAGGACCTTCACTCCGGAGAACCTCTGTAGCCCACTGTCTCCGCGCTGGCACGAGGCTGGTCACGCTCTCTTCTGAAACGCCGGTGTGGCGGCTGCCATCTCCTTGGCGCCTCTGGGTAGGCTGGTCATTCTGTCACGTCTTGCTGTGCTCAGGGAGTAAGGCGAGGCGCAAACGCAGGTTCCAGTGATGGAAGTTTATTACAAAAAACACAGACTCTATACATATAACAAAACAAAGAGGCATGAGGGCCTTTAAACACAAAGCATACATAAAACAAGGACACAAGAGGAACGGGTAGCGTGAGGGTAATTGTGAGGGATGACCAGCAACAAAACTCTTGGATCTTAAGTACAAAACCTACACAGACATCAACCAATCATTTAACATAATCACTTAACTGAAACACAGGACAGCTGACGAAGTGACAAACGACACAAACATACACCCAGTTCAAAATAAGAGTCCCATAAAAACATAACATAATAGTGGCCCCCACCGGCCGCTGGCCGAGACAATTAAACTGAAAAACAGTCTATATGCAATTTATTTTATTTGTAAAGTCACGGATTACATGCCCCCATTTACACGTATCTTTTCAGCCTACAGCAGTTTAGCCCCACCCAAACATAGGGAGGGTTTCAGTCCACATTATTTGAATAAGGCACATTACAGCCCAGCCCATGAGAACAGAGGTCATTTACATATATCAGTCTTAAAGATACAGTAACAAAAACTGCTTGTAGGATAGAGAGAGGTTGGAATAATGTCATGTAAAAATAAATTAGCATTGATTTTGGCACATAAACCCACACAAATGTTATAACTGGACTCCAAGGTAAAAAAATGAAATATAAAATGCAGGAAATGGGCTTTTTAGCACTAATATCCAGAGCAGTATGGGGAGACTGCTGGTCCCGGCCTGCGTTAGAGTGATTTTAAACTTTATTATTCTCTGGAGGGAGCAGGCAGTGCTGAGACAGCAACCAGGAGTCATCCTCCACCTTCTGTTTCTTCTGCAGCCCTGCCACCGAGAGAAGACAAACACGCGCACCCACGCGCTCACACACACTCTGCTCCACGCCCACGAAGGGCACAGGAATGCCATCCTCGCCCACACCAACAGCTTGAGAACGCACAGATCTTACCACAGTCTTTACTAAAGCACAAACCCAAGTAATTCTGTCTGATCAACAGTTCAAAGATATCCGCTCTTCTCTTCCTCCCTCCCTACTTTGGGTGGTATTAATTAAATTACATTTTTAATTACACTGGGTGTCAGGAGGGAATTCGAGGCTTTGCCGGAAATTAGTCATGCTTCTAAATCTTTGATGTGGAAGAGCTTCAGTGGAGTTAAGAACAAAGAGGGGAAGATGAGGGAACGAGAACGAGGAAAACAACACAGGAAGTGGCTGAATATAGACGCCGCTTAAAGGAGTAATCCAAAATGTACCCGACCTAATCTCTATCTGCTCCATCTGCATCATTTGCCTCAGTAATCATGGAAAATAATTTTCCCAGCTCTTAGAAACAGAAAACCCATTGACTAAAAGTACACTTATATTAGAAGCCTTCGGGCGCCTGCTTCCTCACCTGCCCCTCAGCTTTTAGTATTCACGACCTGTCAAGTATAGCAAAAGGTGTCAAATCTATTGTCCATGGAAACTCACCGTGTGATACAGATGCGACAGACAGAAATTAGGTTGGGATTTTGTTTGTCTTCATAAAATATGCACATTTGAGTTGGAAACAGAGTCATTCAGAGTGGTCTGATGGACTGTAGTGATACGATGGTGCTGATACAAACCTGGGTTAATATGTTGAAAATAGCCATAATGCAAACAAAGCCATTTCATTCGCCTACCAACGCGATAAGTGCACCTATACTTGTCTTCTGCGTGTAAGTTTTTATATGTAATGTTGATAATGATAAAACAGCAGAAAAAACGGACTCCCTAACAACCTACATTCCTCTCTACCAAGATTACCAAAAAAATGGCAGAGTGTTTGTAACCTTTTCCATATGAGGAAATTTGTGAGGTAACTATTAGAGTCATTAAACCATTGTTCACACCAGTGTGGACAATTCTGGCTTAGTTATAGATATATGTGGAATTCCCCTTTAACTGGTTTCCATACAGCTGGAGTGTGTGTATATGCGTGTGTGTGTGTGTGTGTGTGTGTGTGTGTGTGTGTTTGCATGCTTTTAAACCTCAGTACTGCCCTATTTAGAACTTTTAGCACTAGAGTACACCAGGTTTGACCACATTAGTTGACCCAGGGGCAGGATAGCCCCTTAATAGGGTGTCCCATGCACGTTCCAGTCAATACCATGGCTAATGGTTACGCTACAAGAGCCCCTGGGGACAACACACAATCTAACTGTGTTTACAAACAGTGGTTTCACGCTGCATTAGCCTGTAAACTCCATCGAGCGCCTTTTCCCATTCAATTTTCTCACTTAAACCACGTTAAATCACAACAACAGGGTCCAGCTGTGGCCTGAATATGAATCAAGTGTTGGTGAATGCTGACCCACACTCCGGGACAGAAGTCATGACGGCACGAGCTACTCAAAATACTTCAAGCCTGCATGTGTAACACACCGTATCTTGGACATCCGAACTATACGGTCTACATTTCCCCTGTGACGGTCCGCTTATCTGAATTGGGCACATCATTTGGACACTGAATGCCAAATGGCAAAAATAACCTCTGGTAAAGCCAGTAGATTTAGTCAATCACTCCCTACATGGATTTTTCCCAAAAAAAAGATGATACCTCTCGCAGCTGGGCTTAAAATAGCCTCCCTTTCTTGTTTTGAAACCTTCTTATGACTAACACTGGCAAAAATAGCATCTTATTTGAGCTCGCCACATCATTAGTCTGCCCACATATAAACCTCAGGAAAGTCCTATTCATGGGATAAAGTTTAACACGATGTTAGCCGGGTTACTCGAGGAGAATTACATAGCTACACTGCACTTTTGCTTTGTAAGGCTAGTGTCGCCTTCATAGCTACATTTTGAATCTCTATTGTAAACTGTATCCTTGCTGCAACAGACTCTCTTTTGATTGTCCACCTGAGCAACCATATTGCACCAAGATGCCTAATGCTGCATTTACCCACATCTGTAACATGACTCAATTGTAAGACTCTAGATAAGGGCATCCGCTAAATGCATAACCCTCTCAGCCATCTAAATATTGTGGTTGGGTTTAATTTCAAGTTTTGTTTAAATGTACAGGTGTGTTTAAATACAGCTCCGGAAAATATAAGAGACCACCGCAGTATATTTTGAAATCAGCATCTCTATGAGTATGAACACCATTCCCTGCCAGTGTCTGTTAAATTCCCACAGAAGCACCTCATTCTGCTTTATGGGGTACTGATTAGTGATCACCTGAATCAAATCTTATTTAATGAGGAAAAGTATAA
>JBBIGA010000011.1:1516723-1529223 GCA_037576975.1 Alestes dentex | reverse complement strand
ACAAACTGAGCTCATACAGTATCTGCTGCCAGACTGTGTCAACTTTACTCAACACAATCGTAGCCCGAGAGCAAACTCAGCAGGGGTGTGTGTCACACTCGTGTTCTGCTAATACATTTCCATGAAGGTCACACGCTATGTGGCAGATGAAGTAAGAGCCAAGTCAAGTCAAGTAGGTTTACTGTCATTTAAAACATCCTCACAGCACACAGTGAAATGAAACAACGTTCCTCCAGGACCAGGGTGCAACACAAGAGACGACACAAGAGACGCAAGTGAAAACAGGACAGGACTACACAGAGCGCAGTTAAGTGCTAGACTTTAAACCACAAGAGCAAACAATACAATAGAACAGGACAGGACAGCATACAGTGCAGCCGACAAGAAGCAGCAATGGCACTATGAGTAAAACATGTATTATATCAGATATTAAATGTGCAAAAATTACCATCAGCAATGTGGTAGCAATACGGGGGATGGGGGTGGATGTTTGGGTGTGGCTCTTATTTAAGAGTGGGAAACATTACGTTTAAGGATGTGTTCAAGTTTGTTAAGTACAGTCGTGATTTATTTTTTGTTGAGTGTGATGCCCTGGGTGAAGAGACTCTTTCCCTTGGTGATAACCAGAAAGCCCTGCCGCATGCAGGTGCCCAGTGTCCTGGAAGTGGCTGTGAATGTTCTGGGCGCACCATGTTGCTCTGGTGGTCTGGTGTAGGTTGGCTCTTGCTGTTCTCACGGCGGCCTTATCACCTGACCTGAGGGCATTGTCATGGGTTCTCGGCAGCGAGTAGACCTCTGCAGTCATCAATGGCTTCTGGTTAGGATGTGTGGTGATGGGGACAGGTCTTGGTCTGGCTCTCAGAGTCAGTGGTGGTTGTTTAATATAACTGTGTCCTTGAAATGAAATGATCGGGAAATTTCAGTCTGCACATACCAATTGCATATTTGTTTGACACCTACTCTGTGTCTACACTAGCCATGTTATCACAAACAGCTACCTGCCATGTAGGTGCAGACCTGTTACCTGAACCAAATTAAGTGGAGCTCTATGGGAGAGCACTTGTTAAACTAAGTAAACTTTTTTTTAAACCACTCAGTCAAAAACAATCAATTTTCAATCATGCCACAGCTATTGCTCAGTTAATTAAACCATATTGCTTTCCAGACACCCGTCCCAGCTTGAATTCAGAATATCGCTAATGCTAATTTGTGTAATAAATGCATGGTCATTTGCATGTTTGGCAGATATATGATGAAAAGAGAAGGAGATAAAGTATGAAAAGAAAAGGACAGACAGATATTGGTTACTGGTGAAAATGGCAGTGTGAGAGTGGGGAGAGTCAGGCAAGGTCAAGACCAGGGCAGCTCCAACTACACTCTTCACCAGGTCAGAAAACATTTAGGCACAGCAAGACAATGATAACACGTGAAATCAGTTGTGGATGGGTGTGTAACACACACTTGGCCCCTTTGTGTAAAATGTATGTCCACTAATTCAGAAATAAAACCTAGATCTACCCATGTTCAGTCCATTCCAGTATTCACCCACTAGTGGGCTGTCCTGTGAGTGACTACATGCAGAAAATGGCATCAGAACAGCCCTTCTCATTCTTCATGAGTCTGATGCTTTGTTGAGAGGACTTTACACAGTATGTAGGGAAGAAATATGTGATTTCTTAGCACACTGAAACTAGAAGAAAACAAAGGGAAAAACATAGAGGCAACGAGCAGTAACAGTCATTAAATATTTTATTTTTGCCCATGAAACTTCTTTTGTTTGTTATATACTGTTTTGATGTTTTTTTTCATCTGCTAAAATTTTATAATAAACACTAATAGCTTATTGATTCACCTTAATTTGAAAATCTACAAATACTTAGAAATGGCAGTTCATGAAATTGTGTAAACGTGTCTATTCAACTGTACATTTACATAACATCTGTACATGTATACAACTCATCACAGCAAATTACAGACATATGTAGCTTTATAGTAAAGACACAAGCTTTATGTTTTATCCAATAAGTAAATATGATCAAATACATTAGGACTAAATATTTATGCATAAACATAAGTTTGAAAGCATAACTCCTGTGCAAAATATGTGTTATTTAGTTGTAAATCCAAATGGTAGGAATTTCAGAGAGTTAGTTAGTGTAGGTACAAGCTAAGTAATAAACTGGCAACTTAGTGCAGAACCCATCTTAAATGCTTTGTGCTTAATTGGATACACCAAAAAGTGTGAAAAATAACACATTACATCTGACGAAATTGAATATGTTATTGGACCAATAGGAGGTGACAGTGATGGCAACAATGACTAAGGCAGATGTCAAGCACTCTTGACAGTTTGGTAATACAAAAACATGACAGGTCTCACACAAGCTGACCAATGTTGTCCGTGGGGTGGATGATTTAAGACTGACGCCCTTTGTCCTTTCGACACTCCCTCAATCACGTCTGTTGCATGTCCAGTGCAATGTCCTACGACGGGCAGACGATTGGGACCTGCCTGAGACCTGGCCTGTGTTAGGACTGCAGCTGCTCCACCTTGATGACTCTGACTTTACTGGTCTCTACAGAAATAACGTTCCTGGCATCTTAAGTATGTACTGCTGTGGGCAATGTAAACAGCACTGTGTAGAAGAAACCATGACTCACAACCAGGACTGGATCATATTGATCTTCATTACTCGACCACAGGGGCTGCAGCAGAACAGCAAAAAGCTTAAAGGTTCAATCATTCATGCTAGTCTTGCTAACTCTCACAAGTTAGCAAGATACTGTATCAACTGAACAATGTTTCTCAGTGACAATGTTATCAATTTCAACACAATTATCCAAACTATTCCTTCATATAAGCCCAGCAAAACCTGTCTGATCCATTCTGCTCTCTGGACTATAGGTTTTTCACGAGTGGCGAGAGGATGTTCACTTCTTAGCTGAAGAAATGAGCTTTCGGAGGCGCTTCTGAATTTCCATGCAGCTGGTATAGACATAAGAGATTATTTTGGAGATTATAAAGGCATGGGGCATAAATCAGCCTCCCTTAGAAAAGGACTGACGAGCGAGTAAGTTGGAAGTTTTCTGCGAATGAAAACTTTGAGAGGAACCTGTACCAGTAAAAAATGGATTTGTACCTGTATTCATATCTTTTTAGAACACATTATCTTTTCTCTCATAATAATGCATTCGCATTCAGTTATATCTCTGTGGCAGACTATCCAGATAAGGCCCTGCAGAAGTCATAAATACAGTCTGTGTGCTTTATTTATAGAGAAAGGCTGATGCATTCGCCTGAGTGTCTTCTCTCTGACCTCCACTCAGAGATTCAGCCCGACTGACATGAAAACTGACATCACTCTGCTCCATATCGATTTATTCAAACACTGGTGGGTGTAGCGGGCATGGCCGCATCCCAAAACATCTTCCTTGTCCCCTTGTCTCCGGCGTGTGTATGTCACCCAAAATGTAATTCTGTCCCACGTACAATACGCTGCAGTGTCCAACAGCATTGCCTCACTGAAGGAGACAACGGAAAGAAATGAACTTCCTCCCTGGCAGTTTGGACAGAACAGATCACAGAGGATTAAGAAAGATTTACAGTTTACCAAGGGATCAGGGGAGGTGTTCAAGCTTTAGGAGAAATACCATACAGCAGCTGTCAGTCGATCCAATGAAATGGAGAGTTATTCAAACAAAAAAAATTGTCAAAAATTGTCATTGGTTGGTTTGATGCAAAGATCTCCCAAAATGCAATCCAGCTATGAGTGTAAATCCCATTCATGGTTGGAACTGAAATATCTGTCCAATGTCAATATAAAGAGGACAGAAGGGGAAATTTCATGCCTAAATGATGTAATAACCACTGCAGTAACCTATGTAGTATTTAACAATTTCAGTCTTGCTATACTTAATACTATTTAAATGTAATTATGCATGTATTGTTAACTGATGCAACAAATTCATCTTTAATTTACATTTTGAACGAACTGGTCAAACCATTTATTTTTATGTAAATAAATCACTTAAATGTAACTATTTAAACTATTTGTTGTTGTTTTTTACTGTTGCATGTATTGATTTGTCATAATTTCATTGCTTTTTTTGAATCTGTTATCCTCCACAGTGTAAATAAAGAATAAATAAATAACGAATTGGAAAAAAAAAACTGTACACGGCAAACTAATATTACTAAATACTACTGCTATTATAACTTGATAATTATTACTTTTAGATTGTTACTGACTTATTACTACTACTCTAAATTACTGATCCACAGGACTATGTCTGGCACATAGGACACAGGCACGCGTCCAGTTTGTGCTGTGATTTACTGGAGTGGATAGGCTGCTTAAAATACAGTGTAGGAGAACCTATGACTCATAGGCATGACTGGATCTCACAGATCTTTATTACTGAGCCTAGTATACCAGAACAGCGAGCAGAGCCATGAAATGAAGCTTAAATAAGCCCGCCTAAATCTGTCTGATACATTGTGCTCTCTGGGCCACACATTTTCACCAACTGACAGAAGATTTTCACTCCTTACATATAGCCATATAGACACAGAGCCGGGATTTGAAAGTGTTGCAGGCCATTTTCTGTCATAATAAAGGTGTGAAATTTGAGGAGAATGTCAGAATGGTTTTTGTTCGACTGGCAGCAAGTCAAACAGTCTAGACTTGCTGAGTATCTTTCAATGGTGGTCTCAATAACTCAATAACTAAAGCAGACTAAAAAAAAACACTGAATTCACTTTATTCAAATTTCCTTATCAATAAATTATGTCAATAACTGTGGATTTACACTTTAAGGACAAAAGTATTGTGACGCCTGACCATTACACCAACAGGGACTTTGCACTGAAATACATAGACTTTAATATGGAGTTGGTCCCCCCTTTGCAGCTAAAACAGCTTCTACTCTTCTTAGAAGGCTTTCCACAAGATTTTCTGTGGGAATTTGTTCTGCCCATCCACTCTGTAGAGCATTTATGAGATTAGGAACTGATATTGGAGGAGAAGGCCTGGCTCACAATCTCCGTTCCAGTTCATCCCAAAGGTGTTGGATGGGGTTAAGGTCAGGACAAGTTCCTTCACACCAAACAGCCATGTCTTTATGGAGCTCGCTTTGTGCACTGGGGCACAGTCATGCTGGAATAGAAAGGTTCTCCCCCGAAGTTGGAAACATGGCATTGTCCTGATGTCTTGGTCTGATGAAGTATTAAGATTAAACCCTTCACTGGAAGTAAAGTGCCACCTGAATTCAGTAATTAAGAGGTGTGTCCCAATACTTTTGTCAGTATAGTGTAAGTTACTCCTGTAGACATGATGCACATATTGGAGTTAAATAAATTCAAAGCATCACTTTTTAGTGCAGTCTTCTCTGAGAATTCTGAAAGACGTTAAAGGCGTTTTGAGGTTTTTCAACAAAAGCGATTCAGAAATAGAGACCAAGAAACTTTGAACTGAAGGCTCTTAGGATGGCAACAAAAGCTCTTTTTTTTCAGGATACATTTTTATCTTTCCCCTGCTACACTGCGGGCTCTCCAAACACTGGTGACTGAGCTAGCTGACATTTGTTCTTCTTACACTTGTTAAACACTGTCTGTGGGTTTTAAATATTTGCCATGCCTGTCTCGCATATTTTCTGAGGTAGCGCTGGCAGGCCGCATCCTTCCAAAGCGCTCGAGATAAAATGTCACCTCGGTTAGTTCCGAGAAAGTTGCAGCTCTAACTGCCTGTAATGACTAGACCTTGCATCATTTTCAACGTTTCACAGCACTCGCATTTTACCACTTTGTCCTCAGTCAAAGCTGTGTCTCAGCCTTGGGTAAGGCCTACACTCTATAGGACTTTAAACTGGCTCTAAAGACGCCTCCCCAAAACAGACACGCTTCATTTGCTCCTGACCTCACTCGAAAGATGACTGTATTTTGTCTGTGCTTCAGAGTTTTCATGCATCTTTTTGACTTTGATGAATCACCATCACCCACAGAGTGCTGAGGGTCTGAACTGGAACAGCAGAGGGTGGGGGGGTAGGGATCTAGCCTCTTCATCTTCACTTAAGGGTCTCTCTCTCTCTCTCTCTCTCTCTCTCTCTCTCTCTCTGGATCATATGCAGCTAATCTCAATCTGTTTCAGAGCGATAGCACAACAGAGCTATTGTTACCATTCTGCCAGCTGATTGGTCGAGCATCCCTGCACCAGAAAGCTCAGCTACAGCACTTGAAACACTTAATTGCTGTTGGCGAATTCCACTTCTCTCTCTGCTCTTTCTCTCGCTCTCTCGCTCTCTTTCTCTGACTCCATCCCTCAAAACATATCTTTTCACTTCTACATTAATACAGCACAGCCATATTTAAAACTGATCAAACTGTACTACTGCATAGCATTTTGGAAGCATTGCTCTGTTTCATTTTCATCTTATGTAGCTTTTCTGTAACGTCTTTTGCTTGCTTGAGTAGTTGTCGTTAATTTTATTCTTTATATAAATATTTAACTCAGCTTTGGGCATGAAAAAATGTAGACAAATAAATTCTTCTTCTTCTTCTTCTTCTTCTTATTATTATTATTAATAGTAGTAGTAGTAGTAGTAGTAATAGTAGTAGTATGTAGTTAATATGACTATAAGTTTTTCTGGTACAAATATTTCATCCAATTTTGGTATGACTGAAGCATTATGGTAAATGTTTCGAAAAAAACCCCAAAAAACTGCAAAGCCGCATGTCCTTGTGGAAAAGAGTGATCTTATAAAAACAAATCTGCTCCTTATAAAACCTTACAGAGCACATCTCCATTTCCAATCTCATCAAGAATGAAATCGACACATCACTGACGCACAACAGGGATACGTGCAAAATCTGTCTAAGTCTGTCATTAGACAGTACCAGTATATCAGTACATTGGTAAGTTTATCCTGTATCTCAGTGTTTACCAGCCCGGAGCATGTTCTCTGGGTTTTTCTCTCTTTTATCCTCGTTATAGATGTTGCGTTGATGTTATGTTACGTGACCTGACCTAAACGGGGTTTTGTAGTTGACATTGTAGCCAAGCTGCTTTGAACTGGCCTCACGCTCCAGAGGGCGGCTTCATCCGCTGGACATGAGCCCACAGTCAAATAATGACCAGCATGAGTGTTTTGTTCTCTAACTTGAGTTTAGTAATGGATTCATTAGAGTCATCGCGTTCTTTCTGCTGCAAAGTCATCCATTCACACGGGGTCTTGCTGTCCACTCTTTCCCTCAGCATGCTGTCTGTTTATTTCCACATTCATCCAAAGACATCCCTTCATCTCCACGTGTTAGTGGGGTTGCTGTGGCTGCCTCTCTTTTTAATCGCTCCCTGAAAAGCCCATTTCTGCTAAGCCTGCACCAAAATTAAGCTTTTATGTAACGCTTTTGGATGGCTTTAATTAAAACTAAAGAAATAAATCAAATTTTTAAATGCTTCCTACTCGACAGCCCATGGCAGGATTTTTTTTTTTGGAAATAGAGTGTAGCTTGAGAAGATGGGTTCAAAAGAAAGAGAGAAAACTCATCTTTTTTTCCCCCTCAACCCCTCGTTCCACTGTGTTTTCTCTTTCCTGTTTATTTAAGAACTGCGATACCAAAGGGTGCATTCAGTCGAAGCAGGGCTTAGCTTTCGAGCTGGGGATTAATGACTCCGTTAGCAGTACCTCCATTACCTTTCCATAAACCAGCCAGAACAAATGTATCAGATTGAAAACTACTGAAGAACTACTGAAGTACTGAGTAATGTCTAATGGACTGTAATGGACTGCAGTGGAACTTTCTACCCAGCAGGGCAGGAACTGAAGACTGTTATGGCACTTTTCCACTGGTCCAAGGAACCATGTTGTACCTTGAAAAAAATGTTTTTCCATTACAAATAAAGTGACTGTGCCAAACTGACTGCATCGCGGATTTTTGATCCGTGGTCAAAATGTTTAGAATGTGCAATTTAAAATGTGCAAGTTTTCTGGTGCATTTCTAATTTCTTCTCTTTTTCACTTATACATCCACTCTGTAAATACTTATTTACATATACTCACTGTGTACATGCATACAACTTGCCCAAGCCTACATCTAGTCTTACTTCTAAATGAGCAATTTAGTCTACTTACAGTTTACATACATACATGCATATTTTTGCAATTCAGTACATTTTTAGATTGTACATTTGAACATTTTATTTTATACTATACTGTGATACTATACTGTGTATCTTATACTAAATGTGCAATTTAGTCTACTTACAGTTTACATACATATGTGGTCGCTGTCGGGCCGAAACCTCATATGTCCAAAACGGCTATTTTTCAGGAAAAAGTTGGTATAACTATTTTCAACACTTTTCATTGGTTAATAATTTCTACATTTTACAGACACACATGGAGACTGACCTATAGTATCGATTTATGAAAAAAAAAACCCCAACAATGACCAAAAATGGAGTTACGAGGGTTCCGCCAGACAGTGACGATATGTATATTTTTTTTTTATTTTTTTATATTTTTATACTTATATTCCTAGATTTTATACTGTACATCTTTAGACTGTATATTTGAACATTTTATTTATACTAAACTGTGACATAGTACTTTTACTCTATTTTTATTTTTATTCTATTCTATTGTTTTCTCAATTTTGCTGCTCTTTACTTTGCACTGTTCACTTTCTGCCGTGACTAAGCAAATTCCCCACTTGTGGGACTAATAAAGGTTTATTTTATCTCATCTTATCTTATGTTGTCATGAAAACAGGTGGACTTGGAAAGAGGCCATTTTCTTACTGTCAATGCAAAAATAAACAACAACAGTGGGGATACAAACTAACAACTGGGAAGAACACTCTGTCTGTCTGGGCCGAATGTGAGTTTTCTGGCGCTGTGAGAAATGCGAGGGTGTACCAGGACATCGCTAACAAGTTAGCCGAGTTGGCATTCATCGTACGGCTAAAAAATGCTGAGAAAAAATAAATAAAAAGCACAAAAAACACAATAACAAAACCAGCTCTGACAGAAGAACTTCCCACTGGTAGGACTCCATGGGTGCGGTTTTGGGATGACGACCGTCCATGAACTGTGGGGAGAGAATTTCACTGCTAATGTTTCAGAAACACTGTTACCAGGCTGAGATACACTGAGAAATCAAAGCGTACTACAACTTCATGCCATCGCAGTACAGGTTAGGTAAAGCACGGTTTTTGAATACCTATGGAAAAATGCTCTGTTCTTCTCTTTTTAATGCATGAATCAGGCATGCCTCAAACGTAACTGAGTAAAAAGTACTCTCAAACATTCCTGAGTGGATATATTGTGATTTGAATTCTCAGAAGATGACAGATTCTCTGAACTGTAACTGAGTGTGTTGAGTATCTCAGTAAATGTTACTCATCACTTCCCAGCCCTGCTCAGCAGAGAAGTTCCCCACAGCTGGGTTTCAGGTGCAAGTCCAAGTGCCGCCGCAGGCTGGAGGTCAGTGCGGACGCACCCGCGCTACGTTTCCTCCTGGAAGAGAGACATAATGCAGGTTTGAGCGTTTCCCTCTCTCACCAGTCATTAGTGAACTCATCAACACTGGAAGGAAAAACTCCCATTTAATGAGCAGCAGACTCACTTTAAACCACAGAAGCCACAGCTGCTGCTGGCATATTATTACTTTATATGGGATCAGCCACATTTGGATATTTTTAACAGTGGAACATGTTGTGCCATGATAGAAATAAACAAACCTTGTCATATAAAATAAAACCTTGTCAAATAAAAAGACTGGTTTTATGGGATCTTCAAAGAGCATACAGTTAAAAGGGAACCAGATGTTTTCTGGTCTACAGTGTGGATTATTAAATCTAAATGATGGAAAATAAGATATAAAATGACAATTGATAAGGAATTTATTTTATCAAGTAATATTCAGGCTTCCTCTGGGGTCTCCAGTTTCTTCCACAGACCAAAGACAGGTGAAGTGGGGATTCTAAATTGATCGTGGGTGCAAAATGTGTGTGTGTGTGTGTGTGTGTGTGTGTGTGTGTGTATGTGACTCCCTGTCTCACGCCCATTGATCCTGGGATTGGCTCCAGGCACCCGCAACCCTAGTAAGGATTAAGCGGTTAAAGAAAAGGAATGAATGAATGAATGAATGAATGAATGAATGAAATAATATTCAGATATGTTAAAGCCAAGCTGCAAAGACTGTGACCAATGAACACAAATACGGACTTAAAATAGTCTTAAAAGTTGTATTAAGTGAATGCTTGTTGGGTGGACTGGACAATGACATGTTACTGAAGGTCTCAGGTGTTATAAAGGCTATTTCAGGCAGTTTTGGTGTAATTTCACCACAGACAATGTTATGACGCTTGTTGATACGTTTTATGTAGGTTTATGTTGGTTGTCATGAAATACAAATACTGGACTTACCACCCACTGAAACAAGGAGATTGGTAATGAATTATGTAATCACTGAGGGTATAATAGTTTCGGTACAATACTTAAAAAAGTTCAAAGCAGTGTATTGAAATTTAAAACTGTTTTGTTTTAAATTTGTCTCTTTTGTCAGTGATCAAAACTAGGCGTCTGGATGCATCATATGAGAGTAAAGTTGGAGCAGTACAGTCGGGGCTTATGCTATACGCACAGCTGAGCTCAACTGAGTGGGCTGATTCCTGGGGGTATGTGTGGTATGTAAGTAGATACAACCGAGTATTAATACAGTTAAGATATTATGGACACATCAGTATCAAAAATCGAATCAAATCTTGACCTCAAAATAGAAAATCGCTTTAAAACTGAAAATCTGTGTGATGTAACATGCATAGCAATTATGCAAGTACATATAAACATTGCAGTAAAGTTAGATAACTTCTAAGAGTTATTTTCTAAGTCTTTAAGGCTATATGGTTTAAGAGCCTCAGGGTTTAAGGCTCTACAGTAGTCTAAAGCCTCTCTGTACTCAACAGTCCAAATCACAATTCCACAGCAAGCAACCCTATATTAAAGCCCCTGTTGTTACACTAAAGTGGTTAACACTCACACACTTGACACTTGCTGTGTACAGCCAGATTGTTAAGGGGCTTTGTGTTTGTGTTTTGAAGACAATAGCCCATCCGCTGCCTTGGGAGATTTCTGTACATGTACAGACTCTCTCCTTCAGACAGCTAAAGAGCCCTCAGCTATCTGCCCTTTCCCTCTGTCTCTTTGAGTGTCTGCACTTCTGTTTGAGTGTCTGCTTGTCTCCCTCTCCACCCAGCTGATGTCCTGTCCTGCCCTCTCATCCTCACCATGCTCTCTCTCCAAGACTGGCCAGTACAGTAAACCCATCAAAAACATCAAAGATACACGGCAGTAATGTACCATTATGGTCCATCCAACTCGGAGCCTGAGCTGAATCAGACGAGATAAAGCATAAATGTGTGTGTTCTATACTGTTAGTCTTATGTGGCCTTTCCTCTCAAGCTATTTACCAACCTCCGGTCATAACTGTTGCTTTTTTTTCCTCGTATCTGCCGTTGTCATCCATCTTTTTGATTCTCCCTTTCTCCTTGTTGCTGTGCGATTCGTGTGACTGAACTAAGTCGAACTCTGTTCAACAGCTGCTCTTAGGTTGCCGTATTCTTCTGAGTGACGGCGCAACAGATGGGATTTGTATTATCCCAACATTCAGGGACTATAATTGCAACAGCTGGAGTTCACACACACACGCACACACACACACACACACACAAACAGCTGGAGCGAGGGATTGGAGGCTGCTCCGTGATCCATGCAGTGTCTGTAGTTTGCCGTAAGGCTGTAAAAAATGACCCCACTCTCCTGTCCTGTCCTGCAGGCCGGAGCTGAATTGAGTTGTCTGCTGGTCGCTGACCTGTAACACTCCGTACTGATGTTCCCCCAGTAATACCCGAATATCTCTTCCACAGTCATATCTCATTTTTAATGTGTTACTGAAACCCCTGTTTTCTGGGTGACTTCAGTCGCTAATGCTATCTTACATTGCCTTAATACCCTCTGTGCTTTTGGATACTGCTCAAGGGCAGAACGCAAAAGAAATGCCGAGGCTCCCACATCTGAGAACTCTGGCCATTTCCTGCCATGTAACCCACTGCATGATCCACAAATGAGAATTATACTGAGCATATACTGTATCCCTTGGCCTCAACCGTTCTCCTTAACTTCTGTTTCTTTATGACTTTTTAGATGCTAACAAGCAGGGAGTGTTTAGAAATATCTTCTCTTACTTTGTGCTGAAATATTTAAATTGTATCTTTAGCCTCAGTCTTCTACTTAGATGAGCCCATGGCTCCTGAGTCTACGCAGAACACCCTGAGAGGTTTGAAGTGTCACATAATTTATTATGTCTTGGAATTGTTTACACCTGATGTGTCCAAATAAACTTTGAGACTTTATTAAGAAATAATATAAGTGGATGACTAAAGGGTGCTCAAACCAGACACACACACACACACACACACACACACACACACACACACACACATA
>JBBIGA010000011.1:1463557-1476229 GCA_037576975.1 Alestes dentex | reverse complement strand
GGTGGGTGGGTGGGTGGGTGGGTGGGTATAGTTCAGAAGAGACCGACTTAAGCTGTCAAATCATGTTCACAGTGAGAGTGATCTGCCTTCTGTTTGAACTTAGGAAGGACTGTTTCACACCGTGGAAACAAGAACAAGCACACACACACATTGCTGCTTGCCTGATACGAAGAAGTCTTTCTCTCTTTCTCTCTGTCTCGGTGGGGGTGTGAGAGGTGTGTGCCCTCTCTTCAGCAGTGAGGAGGGGTATCAGGCTGCTCATTATGCACTACACTGCGGAGTATGCTAACAAGCTCCAAAAAAGTGCTGAATCAGTAGTTAGAGGGGCTAAATAATTAACACGTACACAGTCTAACTCACATCTGGAAACCGCATTTCAGATGGTCTGTGGTTCTTGGCTTACTGGTTTTCATTGCCATGGTCCATGCCTCCACACTTCATTTGCTGTAATGAAGATGATGCCCTGATTTCATTGGTGGGAACTTCACACTAAAAACATTAACAGCCAGAACCTGTAGACAATACAACGGCCATTACAACAACTCCATCTCTACAGTTCGTAACTCCATTATGAGTATTTTACTCTCCTTATGCCATTTAAAAACGCCAGCTGTCCTTTTGTGCACACAGTGTTTTCCTTTCTTTATAAAGTAATCATTTCAAAAGTACAAGGTTTTGTTAAGAGTGAGACGTGTCTGTCTCTCTTTCCGCCTTTCGCTCAGATCTGTCTCCTTCTCC
Organism: Alestes dentex; assembly: GCA_037576975.1. Classification (NCBI taxonomy): domain Eukaryota; kingdom Metazoa; phylum Chordata; class Actinopteri; order Characiformes; family Alestidae; genus Alestes; species Alestes dentex. Next base: position 1,475,491 of record JBBIGA010000011.1, on the reverse strand, counting down.
CAAATCTCGTCCTCCTCAGTCTCCCTCTCTCTGTAGTCAATAGTCATACACCAGTAAAGAGTCACAGCCAGCTCTCCCGTCCACCTGTCAGGAAAGATATGTCATCTCTTTATTTCTCCCTCTCTTTTCTGTCTCCGTCCCTGCATGCCCCTGACTGCCCATCCAATATAAACAGAGAATCCTGAAGAAGCCCTGCCAAGTCCAAGGCTATATGTAACCACACACACACACACACACACACACACACACACACACATTATTGCTATAAACTCTCCTAAAGTACAGTGGACCGCTGAAGTTTTCTTACGGACACAGTAGAGATGGGAAGACTTTCTTTTTTTTTTCTCTCTGCCACAATTAAGCTGAGAGGCCATAGCTGGCTGGCTGTGGCCTGGCTGGCACTGGCCTCTATCCAAAATGATTACACACTGCGGTTTGCTCATCTCAGCCGGTTAAGGACTCATTTCACTACAGATGTCGTGTCTTATCGATTCTCATGGAGCCCCGACCCACCCCCCCTGCCCATGACCTTCCAACCTTCCCATCATGCAACTTGTCAAGATGCTGACCATCAGCTCATCCTGATCAGAAGTGCTCTCCCCCTCAGCAGAACCTTTAGTCTAAAGTGTCTCATCAAAACAGTAGTTCACGCTCTAAATGGAGCTTCTGGAATCTCAGCGTTTTACTCAAAGCCATAGTTCAGAATCAGAATCGGAGCACTTTATTGATCCCGGAGGAAATTGCTTATGCAATGAATGCAAGTCACACAGAGACACAAAAACAAGAATAATATACAATATAAAGTAAAATAAGTCCGTTTAGTCCGTTACAGAAAGCAATAGCGATATGGCACATGAATAAGTAGTGACATAAGTAGTGATTTTGCACTGATTTCCAACTTAATACAGATGTAGTCAGTCAGTCAACATAGACTTGGTGTACAGCATTTGCTTCATAGTTATGAGGCTTTTTTTTTCTCTCCTCGCCTCTCCTCTCATGTATTCTATATTTCCTTATTTTTTTTCCTCTGCTACCTCTCGACTGACCTGTCCATAGCTGCAGGACCGGATGGCTGCTGCCTACGTTGGATTACCTCCACGTATGGTCGGAGGGGTCCAATTTCACTGCATGTAACAGTGTATGTGACAAATAAAGGCTTGACTTGACTTGACTTGACTTGAGGCTGATGTAGCTAACAAGAAATAAGAGTCTTATAGCCATTAGTAGTGTCGTGCTTAAATTATCATGCTTCAAACCATTGTTGAATTCCCAGTGTCTTAAACAACTTTACAGCAGTTTGATATATCAATGAACTTCAAATTCCATGTTAATCTAGGCACCAAAACTTCAGATACCATACATGTCTTGGCTGAATGACCACATTAGGGCTAAAGATAAAATGGATATTGGACCAAAATAACTCCTTAATTCTTCTGAATGCATTGTGGATTTGGACATGGCCTACAGGGCTTTTTTAGTAGGTGTGTATCTCAATGCACTGACCAGTGTCAATGACTAACCAAGACCTGTGCAAAAATGTGGGAATGATCTAGGTGCCTTGTTTAGGGTTGAATATGGGATAGACACTACAGAGAAGTTCTAAAATACTCCTTCCACTCAGCATCAGCATCGCTAAACAGGCTTTCAATAATGATCCAGCGTTCTCCAGCATATGTCTGTTCGGACATTTCAGAATAGAGCCCTTCTGCAGGTCTAACCTCTGTAAAAAGAGACACTAAGTTGGGCCCCTGACCGGTAAGGGTAGGGGTGCTGGGTCATGCCAGAGAAACAACTGGCCTGGTATTGATGGGTGCTCAATCACACAGTGTGTCCTATCAGGTGGGGGTCTGGCACACACCCCTTCCAGTCTCCACCTTCTGGAGGAGCTGGCGGCTGCTTATGTAACCCAATAATGAAAAGAACTGGGAGACAAAAAAGCTTGGCAAATAAGGGTGTGTCTTAATGATTGGCAAACATGAGTAAAATATGTTATAAAATATGTCTTTTTAGATTTTATTAATGTAATCTCTCTAACTGAAATGACATAGTCTAAATACAACATGTCACAGTTGTCTGTACCCCTACATTTATTACTTTGTACATCCTCTATCTGCCAACGTAACAGGAATTAATCTTCTCCTATATTTCCATGATGAGAATGCAGAGCGAGGAATCTGAGAACACTCCTCAACACAGAATCTCTCCAGATCCTCCAGGGTCCTCTATTTGGGACTCTCCTCTTTTGCTGACTGTACAGGTTTTGAATGGGGTTAGGTCAGGAAACTGTGAAGGCCACCTTCAGAGCCTGATTCTGGAATCACTGAACACTTTCTGAGTGGATTTGGATGTATGTTTTAGATCACTGTCCTGCTGGAAAATCCAACCACTACCCAGTTTTAGCTGTTAGGCAGAAGTAGCCAGATGTACATGTAAAATCTTAATAGTCTGGATAACGTCTTTGTGGATAATAATCTTTTAACATCCAACTCACAAGTTTTGCCAAAAAGGTTTATTTTTGTCTCGCCTGACCATAGAACTTGGTTCCAGATTAAGTAGCTTCTATGGGACTCTAGGTGCCTACATTTATGATTAGATGAAAGAAGAAGCTTTCCTCTGGCATGCCTTCCAAATCATTTGATGGCATGGAAGTCTACATTTTTTTGGTGCCTTGGTTACTCCACAATGCTGCCATATTCTGCACATCCACAACACATCCACATCCATAACTTAACAAACAAACCAGAAATAGAAATAGTCCAAAATTTCTTTTTTTTAACCTTCAAAGTTCTCCTTTAAAGCTACTATTTAACGAGATACAAGGTTTTGTTCCAACGTAATAATAACATAGCTGTCTTTAGACCAGATGACTCAGTGCAGCTTCACCAGTGTCCCATCTCTGACAGCAGCGTTCATTGATATTTAGATGAATGAGCTCCTCGTTGGCGCTCTGACGACAATGCTGCTCTGATGCAACAGTGCTGACACACACCTTAATGTGCGTGTGTCTTCCACTAACCCCTCCTCACTGAACTGAGAAGGAGACGTCTTTTCTGCTCTTTATCAATCACCCTATGGCCTTTATGTTGATTTCGACATTTCTCATTTCCCACAGGTGCAGGAGGAGTGTGTGTGTGTTTTACTAATTCTTTATTGGACGTTACCCTTGCTCTTGTATCGCACTCATCCTTCCTCTTATTTAGCTGATTAGATTTTTCACATCTTGCGTTAACATGCGGGCTTGCGTCGGCGAAGCACCCCTCCCACCTTCCATTTTTCAAAGGACTTAAATTAAAGTAGCTGTTGCAGCGAGCTGAACGTAATGTCTAGAGAATGAGGAGTGGGAAGAGACTGACTTATCTACGATCCCGCCTGAAGAGAGTGTAATCCATCCAGTGTGAGAGATGATGATGATGGAGTTGGACAAGATTAGTCCTTTTTCTATCACTTTTTTTTTCCCCCCCTCTCTCTCTCACAGCTTTCCTTTTACGGCGAGGCTATTTGCGAAGAGATTCACAATTCAGGAACACGGTCATGGGGCTGTCCGTTATATTTCAGCGGCGTCTCCCTTCACATATCTCCTGATGCGCTGTCAGAGGATGTGGGAGTTCACTTGAGGTCTAAAGTCTTCAGAGGAGCTGCTTAAATCTGCATCAGTCCCATGGAGACAGGTTGCTGGGGGCGATTTGGCACTTCTGCTCAAGTCAATGTGTCACTCAGGACTTTTCTCATGCCCTCCAGCTCCGGTCAACATTCTTCCAAAACACAGGGACACAACACTGAAACAGGCTCATGAATAAACACACGCTGCCAAAAATGTCACAGCGAATTCAGTCACGCACTAAATTAAGCCCCCACCTCTGAAAGACATGAAATCGTGTTTGGCCACGGCTTGAAGAATTACTGTCCTACAAAGCCAGGATGTAAGAAGATCTGTGTAATGTGTGTCTTACAGGATCACAAGTGTTGTTTCTGCTCAAGCTTTCATGTATATGATGTGTGTGGTGACCTTAGATGAACCAGACACATTCACATCTTATTCTCAAAAGACATAAAGATATAACGGAAAGATAGAACCGCTGTTAGCAATTCAAGTGACCTCAACTTCAGCGTAATCTCTGTCTCTCTCCCTCACTCTCTCTCTTTCAGTGCTGTTCAACTTGATTCCTGTGGGCCTGAGGATAGTGGCTATTCAGAGCACTAAGACAGGTCTCTACATCGCCATGAACAGTGAGGGCTACCTCTACACTTCAGTAAGTCATGAACAATTGCGATTCCTTTTTTCAGTTTCGCTAGTACTGCCATATTTTATACAATATATGGACAAAAGTATTGGAGTGACTGGCCATTACACCAACAGGGACTTTAATGGCTTTGCATTCAAATACATAAAATTTAATATGGAGTTGGTTCCCCCTTTGCAGCTATAACAGCTTCCACTCTGTTTGGAAGGCTTTCCGCGAGATTTTGGAGTTTCTGTCAGAATTTGTAACCATTCATTCTGTAGAGCATTTATGAGGCCTGGCTTGCAATCTCCAATCCAGTTCATCCCAAAAGTGTTGGATGAGGTTGAGGTCACGCCTCAGGGCGGGTCAGTCAAGTTCTTTCACATCAGACTCCTCTAACAATGTCTTTATGGACCATGTTTTGTGCACTGGGGCAGTCATGCTGGAGTAGAAAGGGGCCTTGCCCGAACTGTGTCCACATGGTGTCCACTTTTGTCCATGTAGTGTACATCCTAGATTTTTGACCTCAGTGCCTGTATTTTATAAGTGAAATGTTAGACCTTAAATCTGTTTCTCGTTATGCATGGCATGGGCTGGAAACCCACACAAAGAAGCATCTTTTATTGGATACTATTGTAAAGTCTAGGCCCACAATCAAACCAGCACATTCACCCTCAACTTCTAGTCCTAATTTAGCAAGAGTAGCACTAAATGGGTTATACGGGAGTTCACAGAAAGTAGCCTCATACTTCTCAACAACAAATGCTGTCCACAGACTGCCTAAAATTTTGTTACTTCAGGGTAATGAAAATTCAAGGCAGCCGTGGAGCAGGTACAGGACTGCTGCCCAGGAACATAAACAGTGAGGTGTAATACGGGCGAAATGCAAACAAAAATGCTTCTCTTGTTGAAAGCAAGAGGTTTCTGGATAGACATCACATATTTAACTCATGTTTCATCTCTCGCAATATTGCCCATTTGGTTCTCAGTGTCTTTACCTCAGAGCTGTCCTTATCCTAACTCTCATATTTCTTTTATATGTTTGTGCTTGTTGTTTCACCTGTCAAACACTCCCTCTTGCACTGAAGCTCCCGAGGGCTGCGCCTGGCCGAGCACAACCAGTCACCTCAGCCCACCGACAGGAATTTTGAGACAGCGGTATTTACTAAATAATACGATTTAAGTTTAATAACTGAATAATAAAGCTCTTGAATAAGTGCTCATCAACGCATTACGCATCATTATCCTGCTTGAACCTAGTCTTGCAGCAGTGGTATCTCCAATCTTAAACTCAGTCATCACCAGCATTTTAAATAGTCTGTGTGATTCATGCAAGAAAAATTATAATGTGTTTTACTGTCCAAAGCTTACTTTGTAGAAATGCTGCAGTCCTGGAGGCCCACAGGCATTATACTGTTTTATCTTTCCCCTGCACCTGAGCCACATCATTAACTAATGATCTAAAGTCTGTCTAGTGCTGAGTCAGATGTGTTACAGCAGGAAAAACACAAAACTGTGCTGTGCAGGTGGGCGTCATAAAGTTGGTAAACACTGCTGCATATTCAGGCGTATTCAGTCTGCACAACACACTGATCAGCCATTACATTAACACCACTGACAGGAAACGTGAACAGATAATTGTAATCACTGAAAATCACTGAGCCCTGTGGCTAATGCACTTTATGGTGGGATCAACTAAGGTACCTTGTGTCTGATGAGATGTTCCAGTGTAAAACAACTGAAGAGTGTGTGTGTGTGTGTGTGTGTAGATGGGGGCATGTTAAAGTAAGAACTGGATTGCCCCCCCCCCCAATATTCCACATGAGCTTGACACATGTCCCTGGCAGAGGTCTGAATAAGAGAGCGAGAGTAAAGAGCTGGCAGGAAAGATGTGAGAACAGGAAAACATCCTGCTCCCTCTCCTGCCAGTCTTCTGCCTTCTGAAGCAGATCCTTACACGCTTCAAAGCAGAAACACTGCCTGCGTTCTCTCCTGTAGCAGCCTAGGCAACACATGTAAGGTACAGAGAGTCTACACAGAACCATTCGTCCTATCTATCACTTTAGCAATGCTCTCTTTACTCCTCACTTGGTGACAATTGCTGGATCACTACGGCCAGACCACCTGGTAAGTTTCTCTCTGAAATGACGAGAATTTTGTGAGGTGCTCTGGTCAACAGTGGTAAATACCTTCGTGGCAAAGGTAGTTCCACTGACAGTGGCCTGATTCAGCAGAGCCTCCAAATTCTTCAGAATAATGTGTTCATTATATTTTGGCTTATTGTGTATATATGAATATACTAATACATTACTGTGCAACAGTCTTGAGACACCCCACATTTCTTCATAATTTGTTTCCAAAGAGCCAAATTTTTTTTTTAAAATTTTTAAATGTAGTCTTGAGGAACAGTTCTCCAGGCTTCCTGAAGGACCTCCAAAGACTCGTTCAGTCCCTGAACCTGACCAGTTTCAGTGACCTACGTATGAATCATTCAAGCATACAAAGCTATTTAAGTCCTGAACCCGTGAAAAACAGGTGCTGATGATTCCAGATGATCAGGCGGTCATCAGTATACTGGTGGTGTTGAATGCTGAGTGGTTGGAATTCCTTTATCTAGAACTCCTTTGTCTAGGCTCATTGAATCTTTAAGCACTTTAAGACAGTTTGACAGGTAGAAAGTATTTCTGCACCAACAAGGTGATTTAAAGCAAAACATAATGAAGGGTGGCTCAAGAGTTTTGCACAATACTGAATAACACTTACAAAATCATTACAGTGTCATCTTTGGGATATATGAAATAGTAAGTCAACAGTAACTTCTTGAAGCAGGAAAAACAAGATTTGGATCTGAGTGACTTTGAAATGGGCCACATTCTGATGGCTGGACGACTGGGTCTGAGCATCTCTAGAATGGTCGGTATTGTGGGGTGTTTCCAGTATGCAATGGTTAGTACCTACAAAAAGTGGACCAAGGAAGGACAACCAGTGAACCGTCAAATAGGTCATGGGTGTCCAAGAAGAGTTACTGTAACACAAATTGCTAAACACTAAAGAGAGAATCTCGCCATTTTGAAGGTAAAAAAGGTTCAAATAAAACAGTGCAACAAGGACATTTTCTGGAATATGACGCCCCCTCCAATGCCCCAATCCCTCAATAATTTGCATTTTATTTAGGTTTTCGGGAGCCTCTAAGCGTTCACAACTTGCATAGAAAAAAACTTTTGACTCTTACTAATTAAAGGTATTTATAAAGGTGGAGAGCACAGTGGGTAGCACTGTCACCTCACACCAAGAAGGTCCTGTGGGTATGCATGTTTTCCCTGTGTTTACATGGGTTTCCAGTGGGAGCAGTCTAAAGATGTATATGTCAGGAGAATTGGAGATGCTAGATTGCCCCTAAGTGTGCATGAATGTGTTTGTCTGTGTTATGGGCTGTCAACCACAATGTTGTTCTCTTTCGCCCTATGACTGGGATAGGCTCCGCCCCCGCTCCCCCGGCCAGTATATACATATTCACATTGTGTATGGGACATTCTTGTCATGGAACAGTATAAAATAGGTGTGCATGTATTATTAGTGCTGCAGCACTGCTAAAGTATAGAGGTCCTCTGCTGACAGATGGTAGTGAGTGTGTGATGTGTGAGATGCTGAGGCTATGTGTTCCTGTCAGGGCTCCTCGTGTTGTGCCAGGCTGGAGCTGCACATCAGCTTACAAACCCCTCTGTACTTATTTTCTTTTTGGCTGGATTGTTTATGCTGTGTGTCACTGCCAGCATGAGTGCTCAGCTCTTTGGCATGGTGGAAGAGAAAAGAAAGGATGAAAGGAGAAGGGAGGAAAGTGAGGCCACAGCAATGCAGGTAGAACAGGGTGAGTTCTTTCTTCATAGATGGAGAAAGGAGGACAGCCTCTTTCTTCACAGGGATTTTCTCTCTTTTTTTTCCCTCCCCATTTTCCCTCTCTGATGTGGTCCTTTCCCACAGTGAAAACTGGGTTAGCTTTCTTCTACCTAGAGGATGCATGTGAAAATAACCTTCGTACAGCTCCTCTTTTGCTCTGTGTGTGTGTGTGTGTGTGTGTGTGTGTGTGTGTGTGTGTGTGTGTGTGTGCAATTTATATAGACAGAAAATGACAGTTATAGACAATATGCTTGATTTTTCTAGGATGTAAATGTCTATAAAATCTAGAAATCTATACATAATCTATATACAGTTTAACTTAGTCCTTTCATCTTGAAGTTTCAGCCCGAACAGCTTTAAAGGTGCAATAAAATACAATGGTGCAATACAGAGCAGCCAATCAGATCAAAGATCATTTATCTAAATCAGGCACGATAACAAGATCAAAGCAAAGTGTTTAATTCTAAGGGATGAAGTGTAGTTGGGAAACTGACATTTAAAAATGAAGCATTAACCAATACAATCATGGACCCAAGGATAAAAATAAAATACAAGAAAACGTTCAGGTTATGGGCCCTTCAGCTCTATTTGCATCAGATGGTAAATACCTTCAGTCATCCATATGAGAGTTTGTGAATGCATTTCTCTATTTGCTCATGATTTCCTGAAGTATTTGGATCCTAAGCATTGTGTCGTTATGTGTGCATTTGAACATCTGTCTCTCTCTGGGTGGTATCAAACTTCAAGCCTATCAATAATTCATGTTTCTCTGTGGCGTACAAACTCAAACATGCTGTTACTGTGTCCTCCACCGAGACACAAACACATACACCCCTACTGACATTCTGATACACACACACTCACTTGGCACGCACAGTGTTCCTGTGTCCAGCTGTCACTCCCTATCCATTTCTCTTTTTAATAGCCACTGAAACAGGTTTTTAACAACCAAAAATTCCACTTTAATTTGTACTGCGTAATAATCACTCAAATGCAGATCTCAGAATGTATTTTTAATGTGTTTAAAGTGGTTTTTCCATTCTGCTTACTTCTGTTCAAGATGTAAAACTAAAAAAAGGACTGGGGTTGTCATGGGCAGGGCAATATGATGATATTCATTGTTATTGTGATCAATTACACCATTACGGTATGCTTTTCTGATCAACTCACGAAATCGTGAACTCCGAGCAGCTGCACGTTTTATTGTGTCAAGCAGTGAATCATTATTCTGGTTACGGTTAAACATGGTACTTTTGTCTGTTTAGCTTTTGTCTGTTTAGTCTAACATCACAGCGCCTTAGAGTTAAGACAGTACTTAGGTGTGGATAATTACAAGCAGAATTTTCAATGAGAATACAGAAATAATCAAAAGAACTAAATTCACCCAATAACAACTGCATGCGTTGAAATGTATCTCTATATAACTCACAACCCCTCCTATCCTGCCCACACGCGAGACATTAAAAAAGCTTTGAGGGAGCTATTAAGAACTGAGGCACTGCAGCTGTCATCTAACCAGGTTTCAGTCTTGCGTGCAGTAATTAGATCATTGACAAAAAGTGATTTGTTGTTTAGTGACCGAACATTCAAAGTGCAGGAGGGGGCTAAAACAAACTGGAGCTTTATACTGTGACTGAGACTGAAATGGATCTGCATCGCAAAATGGAACTCCAGAGTGATTTTGAGGGTATCATGTTGTCTAGCGACGATGATTACAGATAAATGTATACTAAAGTGTCTTGCCAGTTAAAAAACAGACAGATGCACATTAGCTAATATTAACGGTCACTGGTGGGCCATTAAAAACTAAACTTGTCACAGAATCTGGCAAAACACTATAATTAAAGAAACCTAATGCTTTTACTGCCTAATCACATAGACACTGACGGATCACTACAGATTACTGCTGTCACTGTTTAAAAAGAGTAGCCGAGTCACATTTTGTACTTTTCCAACGTTTTCGAAAGTCCTCATGTTGATGGCTACAAGTACGAAGCAAGCTGATGCGAACTTGTTTATGTATCTGGTGAATACTGACGCATGATGAGGATGATTAGAAAGTGTTCAGATTCAATTACGGATAAATGTTATTTAGGAACTAGATAGTTATTTCCCATACAGCACAATCCTAATGGGACAATAGGCCGTTTGACATTTCTGTCATGTCAACACCTTGCCAGGGCCATAATCATGAACAAAATATCAGTGAGGTCCATTTAGCAGAAATGGGACCTATTTCACATAATTAATAAATCATCTGCTGAATATGTAGATTAAACCACTTCTTAATCCCCTGCAGTGCTCCCTTTTTTACCCATTCATTATGTTTATGAACATTTTCCTGTCGTTTGTTCATTGCCCACCACTCCATTCTTCCATAAACTATTACTGTAATGTGGCACCTGTTACAATGTTTGGTATTTCATTATGGCATTATAATCTCATAATACAGCAGATACAGAGAGTGATGGCCTTCTCATCCAGTTAAAGAGTCAAAATATAGCTTAATCTACCCGATGAGTTACGTTATCTGAAAGTATTCAGCGGACTTGGTAATAGTGAGCTTTCTCAGGCTCGCTGTAGTGTAGACGATACAGTAATGGATGTAATCATTTTAATAATATATATATTAATTTAATAATAACAGAATTTTAAACAGAATGAGCATTAGGTTCTCATAATACAGGTGGTCTTCGAGTTACAACACAGATCTGTTCCTTTGACAGTGATGTTAGTCGAAACACACCCTAGCCTAAGTCACTTACTGATCCTAACACAGTTGTCAAATGATAAAAACACAACTAAGCCACAGAAAAAGGAAAAGGAAAACTCCCCAACTCATATGCCGCGTTACCGTGTATAGGTCCACCACGCGACCAAACTAGTTCGCCCACCTAGTCCGTAAGTACGACGCTAACAGTGTAAGCTGAGTGTGAGTAAGCGTCGTAAACTTGAAACCCTAGGAGCCCCTCTATAGCTGGATACAGGATTTGTGGCCTAAACTGATCTGCCAGTAATGTTACAGGCAGCCTAAATAAAAAACAAACAAACAAACAAACAAACAAGAGTAACCCATCAATAAACTCTCCCATTTGTATCCTTCACACAGTATGTGTGTTGGGTAAGCGTTCATCATTACAAGGAGGCAAAGTCACTCTGGGTAGCGTTCTGTGTAGAGGGTAAGTAAGTCTGTGGGCAAACCACAGCTGCTCTGAGGTCAGTTAAAGCCAAGCCGTGTCTCTGCTGGTTGGGTAGTCTTGGGATGCAGGCTTTTCTGCAAGTAGGCTACTTCGCAGTATGTGTTTCCACACAGAATCTCTTGACTGTTTGTAAAAACCTCCGGAAATGTCCAAGATCTGGATCTCTCTGTATGTGAGGACACTGTATGTTAATGTATGTTAATGGATCAGTGGAATAAGTCATTTTGGTTCATTCTTATTGGTCCAGTTGTTGTTGGTCAAATGTTTACACAATGTAAAGGGCAGCTGGCGTTTGTGAACCATATAGTACTGTATGAATGATATTGACAATGTACAGTGTTTTCTGACTCCGAGGTCAGGTCTGAAGGGTCCGGTATGATGTGGGGGAAAGCTGCGTGTCATTGGCGTGTGCTTTGCAGGCCACTGTGCTGTGATGTGCTACCTGTAGGGGCCTGCAGGAAATTGCTTTGATAAAAATAGTGCTCAGCCCTGTAACCTGACCCATTTTATTAACTCTGCTCTGAGCAGAACTCCACCCGGACCTGAGAGAGAGAGAGAGAGAGAGAGAGAGAGAGAGAGAGAGAGAGAGAGAGAGAGAGAGAGAGAGAGAGAGA
>JBBIGA010000011.1:1431321-1446511 GCA_037576975.1 Alestes dentex | reverse complement strand
CACACACACACACACACACACACACACACACACACACACACACACACACATACACACACACACACACACACACATACCACAAGACAAGTAAAGAAAATTCCGAAAGTAGAAAACAAACACACCCAAGTAATACGCTTTCCCCTTTCTGTATGATAATGCTGAAAGTTATACGCCCCCCGGAGGTAAAGGTCTTTCTCTTTTTCGGTTCACACACAATAGACCCTGAAACTGATGTGTGTGTGTGTGTGTGTGTGTGTGTGTGTGTGTGCGCGCGTATGAGGTGACTCATAACTGGGGGAATTGAGGTATATTATCGCTTTCTTTTGATTAGTTTTCCGCTGCACATTATTCCCCGGGAGCAATATTTTTCTGCTGCTTTCTCTTTTCCTCCTCTGTTTGGGTTTGTTTTATTTCAGAGCAGGAGTTTTTCTTTACTATTATTTTATTTTGTATAATTTCCTAACCAATGGGCTTGCAACTTTCTTCAGGTTCATGGCCTCATAATCAATTCTGTTCTATCACAATTGGCCAAAAGCAAAGGCAGATTTCCCCAGCAAATTGAAACCATGAGGAATAAGATATTGTTCCTTTTGTTTTCCTAATTTTTACAAAACATGTGCTGTGTGGTACAGATTTATGAGAAATGACTTGGAGGTCATTTGCTTTCGGAGACTTCCCCAAATTCCAATTTTATGACAGCCTTGTGCGATTAGAGTAGCAGGTTCCCTATAGGACCACTCAAATAATTCTGTATATGTTGCACAGCAGTAATCAAACAGAACACATTAGCCCTCACTCGATCCAAAAAAATGCCCATCCTAGTTAATCTCCATCTGCTCACCTCATATTCATCTCAGTGATATCGCAGAGCTTCTCGCAGGAACAGCTGAAATAACAATAAGTCTGGATTCAGCAACCTGCAATTAGGCATGCTGGAGCAAATTTAAGGCAAGGAGAGCGCACTGAGGTTACGAACTGATGAAAGGGAAGATGGTAGAACAGCAGTTTTGGAGTTTAGATCAATGCAATAATCTTCTCTAACAGCAGCAGGGAAGAAAAGAGGTCGTTTCTGCTTCTCATTGATGGGAAGATAGCACATAACAGATTGCTTCATTAGGTTTTAGGATTCATCGCCATTTATTTACCACACTGTCTTCCAATTAACTTCCAGGGAATAAATACCCCCCACAGGATGTTCCGATCAAACAGCAAACTCCAACTTTTTAAAAAACGATAACAGCTGTATCTGTAACTGTAACACTCTCTCACTGTTCAAGTCTTTTATTGTATGTCCAGAAGCTTCATTATACTATGGTGGTGAGAGACCTCTATTCGGTCTTTAACTCTGCATCATCCTAAGGGCTACTTTTATTATACAAGATGGCCTCTAAGAGCTGTACTTCCTTGAGTGTCACCTTTACAAGCTACTGTAAAACCACTAAGGCAGTAGAATTTCCTAGTAATGATCAAAACCCCGGGAGGAACAGGAAGAGTGTGGAGCCTTTAAAAACTGAAGGTTTTTAAGGAAGGCCTTGGAGGTTAAGCCTTTAGTCTGATTAAGACCCTCTGGCCTGTGCTGGTTAATGACTTCAATTAAGCCACTAAATTGTTCTCTTAGTCTCTCATACTCTCGCCTCATCTCTCATCTCGCCTCTTCCCCTCGTCCCCCCGAGGCGGAGCCTGCTCATTCTGTACACTTTTACAAATCTGACCGTCCAAATCACAGTGTTCATAGCCAATTACAGAGAAGATTTGCAGATGTTTCAGGGTTCGTAGATCTAACTAGCTGAAAATCAGGGCTTCTAATTATTAGGTTAGAGACATGAACACTGTGCTTTAATTCGATGATTACTTTACATTCAACCCGCGGTATTAAACTGGGTTCCTTCCAAACCACACCATACTTCATTAAACACAGCATTCCTCCTCGTTCCTCCACACCAGATTTCACTCATCACCTAATTAGCAAGTGAGTATTAGAAGAGGAGAAAATACTGATCTCTGCAGAGCTGTGGCCCAGAAGGAACCCAGGTTGACACTCCTGTATAGTTAAATGAGATTTTTGCTCCTTTGAAGGTGGCCGAATGAGTGTAATAAGTAATACACGATAGCTCTTTTTCCATCATTTAGGCTACTCGAATCACTTTTTTCTATCACTTTACATACAGTATGCAGCCTCTCGTGCATGCTTTACTTTTCATAGCATGCATTTTTTTAAGCATAAGAAACCAGTGATTTATAAGTCTTGCCTAAAAGACAGAGGCTAATTTCTGTGCAAAATTCTTTTCGTATGTGTTGGCTGGTAGCCATAAATGCAGAAAGAAGGATGTGGAAGTAAAGGGCTAGTTCTAAGCTACATGAGTAGCACCAATAAGAAGTTTTACTACAGCCAACACTTTTTCCTTTTGCGTATGTATAAAACAAGAAGCGACTGTGTGGCCACAACATTCTTAAAAATATATCTGTATTAATGGTGTGTTCGTTAAAATTGTTATGTGGTGGTGTGATCAGTTGTTGAAGTACTGGCAATGCTGGCAGTATTTTGTATCAACGTTGTGTAGTTGTTGTGTGTGTGTGTGTGTGGATGTGAGTGTGCTTGCATCTCAATTTAGTCAAAAGAGATAAAAATTGAAGTTGAGACCTGCTTAAATAAAAGTACAAATGTAAAGGCATCAACCTACACAACTTAAATTCAAATAAAGCTGCAAAGACATTAAATAATGCATATGCTCACAACAAATTAAATCCTTTTAAAAGCGAAAATGCAAATCAACAAAACACAACACCAGTAGAAGCTAAAAATTAAAGTATGTACGGGAACCTCATTTTTCAGACCCCAACAAGCTCTTAACCCAGGGCCTCTCAAGTTCATCACTGGGCTTTGTCTAAACAGTTTCAAACTATTTGGCCCAGTGTAAGTGTCTTGAAAGGTAAGACATATTATTAAACTAGTATTCTTTTTCATGAGAACAAACTGTGTTCTGTGAACAGTTGGTAACCATTTTCTTTAATCTATCTCCTTTAAAGCACTACAAGGTGTCGTGTGGTTTGAAAAATATATCTTTATATTGAGGGATCACACTGTCACTAAAAGTCCTACAAAGATGTGAATGCAGGTTTCGCAATCCATTACAGCCAAACTGTGACTTGATAAAGTCCCACCATCAACTTCAAACAAGGGCTGAGACCAACCTGAATCTTTAGATTGATATAAATCCTAAAACAATCCTCTTTATTCATGCATTTTTATTTCTTCCTCTAGCCACAATAATCTGTCTCTTGGGGGAAGATGAAACTATCCAGCCTTGATTTAATAGATCGTTGTGAGAAAATGTTGCACAAGCTGCAATACTCTACTACCTGCAGGGGCAACACTGAGGGAATTCACTCCTGGTCATTTTGGTTGTTTGCAGTCTTTTGGATTAGATTTAGGTTTAGGTTTAGGTTCATGTTCATCAGTTTTAGCTGTGTATATCAAGCCTATATAAAATGACATGCCTTTCTTTTTTCTGTCATTTAGATTTTTTGCTCTAAGCTGTGGTCTGCTTTGATGTGTCTATTGTTTAGCTTCCGATTTGAACTGTGAAACTGAAGTGTTTATTCATGCTCAGACTGAAATCTTCAGAATAATACAGTGGACTGCAGAATGTGGTTGGAATCCGTGCTTCATTGGTTCTTTTGTAGACACCGTTGCGATGTTGGACAAGTACAGAACAGTGGTAAAAAAAATCCATTCAAACCTAATGAGAAAATGTGAACATGTAGAGCATGTTATTCATTTCAAATTACAGATTATTTATGGGCATGTGAAAGGTCACACTGTCAGGAGCAGTTTTGTTGAGTAACTGAGCTAACACTAGAACTTTGGTGTAACTTTTTAAATTATATATATAGACCAGCTTGGAAGCTTTTAGAACAGGACATATGTTACACATACTCTAAACCAACCACAACTTCACAGTGAATTCAAAGATTTTTAAATCCGCTGAAAAAACTTGTCCTATCTCATGACAGTTGCTATAATAGAAACCATTTGTGGATGGAGCATGGAAGCATTAATTATCTTTATCATGTTTATCGTGGTGTGGTGTTTTTGGTTGTTTGTTCTGGCATTCACTCTCTTTGCCCAAAAAAAAATAGTGTGTTTCTGATTATTGGAATTGTGTAATGATACAGATAACAAAAGTGTGCGCATGTGTGTTGGTATAAAACTTGCTTACAGCTACCAAACCCTTTTATCTTTCATGTATATTTCTCAGTTAGTTAAAAAAATGTAAACGCTGTCCTATAGCGCGTATGTCGTTCATACCTTCTAGAAAATGTACAACACTGAATGAGAAACATCATTTCCATATGACCACAAAAAATATCATCACTTTTGTCACACAACATCTCATCCTGGCATTATTAGCTTCGAGCAAGTTGATGTAACAAACACATTTCCATTAGTGCAAAGTTCATGACATGTTCATACAATATTAAAACCAGCTGTCAGTATCAAATGATAAAAAAGAAAAAAGAAAAAAAGAAAAACACGAATGGGTCTTTTAGTTTAGTTTACTTTTGGCAATAACTTCTAAGATATTAGATCTATTATATTGTATTCATGCAGAAATTATGTACATTTTTATCACTGTGTGTTGGTGAGTATGTGCATGTGTGTCTGTGTGCATATGTGTGTGTGTGTGTGTGTGTGTGTGTGTGTGTGTGTGTAAGAGTGGGATAAATTAAGCACATGTGACAAATCGGTCTGGATATGGAGGAGCATATCTAGCAGATTGAACAGATTTCCTAAATGTGCATTCAGGTGACAGACAAAACATGTGCAAGAGTGATTCCCTCAGCTAAGCATGTTGCTTATTGTTTGTTTGTGTGTGTGTGTGTGTGTGTGTGTGTGTGTGTGTGTGTGTCATACTGAGGTGTAGTCCCAACCCTGTATCTGCAATGCAGCAGAAAAGACAAAAAACCCAGCCCTCCTCACGTGGCCCAAGCAAAGGGTTATCCCCTCCACGCCTGCTCGCTTTGCAGCCCTCACCGAAGCGTTTTGTGCCAGAGCCACCCTGCCTTGAATGTCATTACCCCTGTCGATTCCCACTGTACGGCTGTGTGTGTGTGTGTGTGTGTGTTCTGTCTGAGAGAGACCCCTGCTGCATTTTAAAGGCAGCGACTCTGAGACACATCTGCATTGCATAAGCGGCAGTTGTGAGTCAGTCCCTGTGCACAAATGTGGGTGGCTAAAGGTGACCTTTAAGACTGGAGGCTCTCAGAAGCGCTACATATTTATTGCAATCCCCTCTTATCCCTTCACTGCATCTTTACTCCTTTTTTACCCCCTCTCTCCATGGTGGATGTGAATGAGTGCTCACAGTCATTAGTGTCCATCTGTTTCAGTTTAGTCAGTGCAGGTTTTAGAAATCATTTGAAGAGAAAAACATAGTCACAAGTTTAAGTCACTTGAGAAAGTATTCGTAGACATGGTTTAAGCCTAGTCTTGAGATTAAACTGCGATGCTATTACAAATTCTATTCAGTCTAGTCTTGGGCTTAATCTGGTTCTGCTAAACTGTCTTTATACTGTCAAATCAACACCTCCTTACTTTGTTATTTTGTTTTTATTGGTTTATTTTTGTTTGTTTGGAAACACCAGCTGCTCGGGTATTGATTATCAATTGATTAGATCCTAATAGTTCATCTGTTTCTGTAATCTATTGGTCAAATGCTGACCACCCCAGTTTTGCCTGTCTGAAGTGCAAACCATGTGAAGAAAACGACAGTAACTGTCATCTAATCATACAAAGGTATTCTATACCGGTTTTTGTATTCTGTTACTACCCATCACTATCAGCTCACCTTTACATTATGTGAATGTTTTAATGATGAATGGACTAATAGAAATAATCCAAAATGATTTCCCTTATAGAAAAATATACATGAATTTCACATGTGAACAATCATGTTTCTTTGCACGTTGAGTTTTGTGAACAAGAAAAAAAAAGTTCTACCACAGGTAAAGGTGTGTTCACACGTGGAAAAACTGCGACGTGACATTTCATGTTACACGATCACACATTGTTCTCTTGTGTTTACTTGGAACATATGGGTTTTTAGACACTTCACGTGTGAAATATATGTGACTTTTAATGTAAACGACTTGTGTGTCACCTGTGAAGGAGATACAAGTTTTTGTTACCATACTAAGTGTAAGAAGATTTCAACCTGTAAATGGAGCGCTGGTGTTAAGTGAGACATTTGTCTTTGTACTTACGTTTCAAACCTTTGTACTGGTCCTAACTGGAGTCCTGTCTGTGTCTCGGTGTGTGAAGTCAGAGAAGAGTATCTTCATTCATTTTCTTTTCTTCATATTTGTCCGACTATTTGTTTGAAGAAGGCCTGATTTAGACTGAAACGTTAATGAAATGTTGATGTGAGCACCCTGAATAATGATGCAATTTTTGGATTCAGCGGAGTCTGGGGAAGCTTTAGTGACTGTTAGTGTCGTTAAGGTGAATCAGCAGTGACGGACAGTAACGGACCGAGGCCGACGTTCCTCAAAAGGTGACGGAACTCATGACCAAGGGTCACCCGCCTGGATCTCCTGCAGCAACGTGGACTGCTTGTTTTTGGTTATCACTGTCTTATATCACCTTAATGAAACGCACACCTTATAGCCATGTGTGTGGCATATCCTGATTGAGGGAGTCAGCTTTATATCATACGGCTCCTGGAGGTTTTTGTATGTTCTGCATGGATGATCTGAATTATCGTCTTCCAAAAAGGATTTTAAAAATGAACTGCGTTGCTCCCCCCTTCCCCCCCGTCTTCCAAACAAAGAGAGTTCAATAGTCTTCCAGTCAAAGCCACGATGGCATTATTTTTATATCAAAGAACAAGAAAAAAAAAGGGACAATCTCAGTGGAATCGGGTAAGGACTGGCTCCCTCATTTACACACAGTGGAAAGCCAAAAAAAAACATGGCAACAAACAGCAAAATCACAGATTATGGTGGAAGAAGTCTTTAGGACATGGGTTCAAAGACTTCTTACTGTTGCCTGATGCAATATGACATGATCGAAGAAAGTGGAACAAACAGTACTCTAAAAGCATGCATGAACCGACATTTACTGGACACATTAAAAAAAAAAAAAAAGACCCCCATTTAATAAGTCAGTACGACCCTATTCATAATACCTACCCTGTCCATCCTCGCCCCTGCATTTGCGATAGAAACTGTATCTATTTCTATAATAACACAGAGTCTGAGGGAGACATATTATTGGATATTATTGAATAAAACTAATATATTTGTATGATTGTAAAAATGGTGTCTCTCAGTGTTTTCTGTGTGTGTTTGGCACTTGTCTGAAGCTGCGTCGATACTCTTTTAGTCATTTTACTGTCAGAGATGTCTTTATGGTCTTCTTTTTACTGTTTATTGGGGATTTCCACCGATTATTCCTAAATTCTACTTAATTTAATTGTTAAGAATCATTCAAATTAATTCAGCAAATTCTTTAATGCTCATTCTTTTTTTGATCTGTCATTCTAAATATTGCCATATCTAACCTTTATTTGAAGAAAATTTATTGAACAAACACATGAAATATCTCCTATTTTCTAATATTTTTGTCTAATCTATATGTGCCAAAATATTTGACACGCTTATGCAAAGTGGGGAGGGTGGTTTGAATAGCCGAAGAATTTCCGATTCACAGTTAGAGAACTGCAGAGATTAGTTTGATTTGTCAAACAACTCTAAAACTCACTGAGATGCCACCTTTATGCCTAACATTAATAGAACTTTAAGTGGTATTGTGTTCTATGGTCAGATGAGACCAAAACAGAGCTGTTTGGCAACAAACTTCATCCCTACCTCATTCTCGCTGTGAAGTATGGTGGTGGATCTGTGGTATTTTGGGGCTGTTTTCCTCTAAAGACACTAGGCCACTTCAGATACATGGTATCATGGATTCCATCAAGCACCAGAGGATATCACGTTCTCCACTGACCTACTTTGTTTACAGCTCAATGATTTCCATTCCAGCTGCATGCCTGGTCAAAATACGCTGGTTCTAAGTTGTAGGTCAGCTTCCATTATAATCCAAAAGAGGGCAACACTGAGTAGAAAAAGACCACCTAATACAGCAAGAAGTTCATGTACATGTTGCATAGAGCTACTTTTGACCTTCTGTATATTGTATACTGTGTTTTTTGTTGATTATCTGTTTTATGTTGGCCAGCTGACTATTTGGGGACTACGGGCAGTTCCACTCTACTGACTCCCGCAATCGCTCTTTTAGAGGCTGACGTTTCTAAACCAGTCATATGTAGACTAGTTTTAAAGAACTAAGCTCATAACACTTTCTTATTAACTATTTGTGACGCCTAAAAAAATATCTAGAATTTCGTAGCAACTATCTACATAAATTTGTCCTTGCACTTAAAATACATCACAACACATTAAATGATGCTATATTGATCATAATGTATTTTATGTCCCTAATTCCCGAAGTCCAGAAGCATGGTCTCAGTTGCTAGCTCCTCCCAACAAGTTTGGCTCTAACTTTAAAGGCAGGGGTTCCCAGTCTTGAGTCTGAAGGTCTACCATCTTGCAAAGTTAACCTACAACTCTCATCTGACCCACTTGCTCCTGGTTATGACGGCCTTCAGCAACATGTAAATTTTAGCTGAGTGAGTTGAGTTCTGAACTCACCAGGTCAGGGTGGTTGATCTCCAGGACCATGACAGAAATGCCTTGTTCCAGGGTATAGGAGGGCTTGAGGGGCTTCAAGCACATTGCATGTTTCTATTCTGTACCAAAACAGCATTCCAGTGTAATTGGAAATCACCTATCCCTATAGCCATTCGTATAACTTAAATCATTTTAATATTTACAATAACTACTAATATTTAGCCCCATAACGCTAATTGTAGTATTAATTTGGAGGCAACTGATCAGTGTGAGAACATATGTGAGTTGTACACTAAACTTATTAAACAAGTAAACTATTTTTTTAATACGATATGACAAAAATAGATGCTCAGAACATGTTTAGCATTTAAGGTTGCATTTCCTTTGAGGTAGATTATGCCATTGCAGTGTTCTAAAATGTAGTTCTTGATTTTGGATGCTGGGAATGGGCATTGTGGCCTAATGGTGCTTGTTCATCTGCACCTGCACACAACAGCTTTTCCTAAAGGAATATATTAAGGAAGACTATAATATGGCAAATAACAGAGGAGGAAGTCCTGTAAGCACAGCCTATATGACGGGAGCGTTCTCCTTCCCTCCTACTTCTGCAGCCCTCTAAATGTGTCACCCCACATCAACGGCGGTATAAATCTCAGCTCTAAAACCGAAGAATTGTATTTTAACCTAATTGCCGAGATAACCCTGAATAATTCATATTAATGACTCGTACAAATGGCGTAGGCCTACATCACATTAACAGCACTTCTTCTTCCTGGCCAAAGGAGCTCCCATCATTATGTTGGCGCGGCTTCAAACATCACATCTAGAAGCGTATAATCCTTTAAAAATACACACCCGAAATGGCCTCCATCAATACGGATCCATATCCCTCCACTTTTCTGATCTTAAATCCCACAAGTACTCTGATGCAGGCAACTCAGATTCAGTTCAGCTTACACAGACTGCTTTAAAGTGGGTTTTTATAATCATAGTTTATTAGACTTCTGGACATAAATGTCCATCTGCTGATCTATACTCATTGAAACTATTGATATGCATATTTTATGTAGCAAAAGCCATTATAGGTTATTTATTTACAAAACATTTTTTAAAAGGATTGCATTAATACATTTAGGCACTGCCAACAAAACAACAATAAGGTATTATTGTGATCTATATGTCAATATTTTATGCTACATCTTCTTTAATTAACTCGCATTTAATGTTACACAGACATCCTTTGAGGACCTCACCACAGCAGTTAAGACTTCTAGCATGTGAACACAGTTTGGGGAAGAACATTTTCTATTCCAGCATGACTGTGCCCCAGTGCACAAAGCAAGCTCCCTAAAGACATGGCTGGATGAGTTCAGTGTGGAAGAACTTGACTGGTCCGCACAGATCCCTGACCTCAACCCCATCCAACGCCTTTGGGATGAACTGGAATGGAGACTGCACGCCAGGCCTCCTCACCTACATCAATATCTGACCTTGCTCTACAGAACAAATGGGCACAAATTCCCACAGAAACACTCCAAAATCTTGTGGAAAGCCTTCCAATAATAGTAGGAGATGATAAGAGGTCCAGAGGGGGGACCCACCCATTAAAGTCTATGCTTTTGAATCCCAATACTTCTGTCCATATAGTGTAGATATAATGTATCCGGTGTGTTTGGTAGTCTGTACTGAATGTGTGCCTGTGTGTTTGGTGGTCTGTACTGAGTGTGTGCCTGTGTGTGGCGCTGAGAGTGTGTACTCTCCGCCCCAGACTCACGGAGGAACACAAACGGCGTGTGTGGACATTCACCGGGTGTTTAGCGATCTGGAGCTCGGTGCGAGTGTGTTTGAGGGAGTTTGGAGAGAGTTCTGAGTGTGAGGGGAGGATGAAGGCTCTGGACTGGTTCTCACTCACCTTCTGTCTGCTCGGTGTGGTGGAGAGAGTCGGTGAGTTGGTCCTTTAGTCCGCATGTAAACAACGACCCGCTAGTTTTCAGCAGAAACCTTCAACACCCAGGCTTCCTGTTGCCCTCTGGTGCTGTTTTCTGATTCGCATGGCTTTACTAGAATAATTAACACGCCTCAGACAAGAAGAGTGACTTTACTGATAAACGCTACACCTAATATTCACTTATGAAGTTATTACCTAGGTATTATTTACTAACTACAAATGATTGGCCAAGCTTTCCAACATTTTTCGGTCAACCAACATTTGGGTCAACTAAAAAACAGAAAGGTCTAATGAGCAAACACACTTTTTTTCACCAGTCCAGAACTTACAGACATTGCGAGTTCACCCAATGCTATTTTATAATATATGGAACTAATATGCATGTTATGGAGATACTTGACTAAAGTCTGGCCCCCCATTTGGGACACAGAATGATTTTTATCTGAGTAGAGGCTCTCCTTTGCAAAGGGCTAAGCCAGCTCCTAGAGTTTATAAAGGTTATAAGGTGTTAAACATGTTTTGGGTGTTTAAAGAGGCCATGGGGATTTACATACAGTCACTTAAACAATGAAATCCTTTGGTTCTCCAAAAGTCTGATCAGCCACTACAGACTGTTGTGCAATGCGTTATACATGTAAAAATTGCTTGACTTGGCTTGATTTGGACCATATAAATGCTAGAGCAGTGAAACAAAGAGGTAAATTAATCAGGTTTATTATGATGAGGTTGTTTATATCCCCTCTTATGTTGGGGGTATTTAATTCAGGCACACAGTTTGGTAATTTCCCTGCTCAGACACAAAATTCAAGATTTGAAATTCTTTATTTGTACAACATGTAGTGAAATGTGCCCCTGAAATGTCTGTGAGACTGTGCAGCATAGTTACAATAACTTAAAGAGAAAATGAAAGGCTAGAACTAAGTCATAAAAATACAGTATGTAGAAAAATACATTCAAATAAACATTACAAGTGTAAACACGCTTTTACAAGTGTAAAGAAGATCTGAAGTGTGCAAACCTGGTTTACCTGTCTGCTGATTCCCAGGTTCAGTAGGTTTTTCAGCAGAGGACTGTGCGTTGAACACCTCTGTTCCATGTCAGTGTTAATGGCATTCTTGGTTAAGATGAGAAAAAAATATACTAAAAATGTCTCAGTGAGGTGAAATGATGAAAATATCCTGTAAATGTCGCAGATCTGTATGTTGTAATACTGTTTTTTTTCTTCTTCTTTACTAAACATTTTACAAAGTCTTCGAACTCCACTACAGGCCAAATGTCTCATCACATTCACCCGATTCTTACATTCAGATCTTGATGGCCTGATGAAGTGACACAGTTGTGTTAAGTTAGTATTTAAAGCTAACTTAATAATTAAAACCTGCTCAGCATAGAGGACTGTATCAACAAAGAGTGCAAAGGTGTTTCCATTATTCGAATACACTAAATTAAGACTGCATCACTGCAAACCAGCTGAATATTCCTGAAAAATGTTTTTGGTTCAACTAGATGTCAGTGAATATGTTGCTGACAGACTGAAGCAAGCGTAAAAAATTTTTAAAATCACTGCTTGCTTCTGTACTTTTGGTAGAATAGCCTGTGTAAGAATGACTATCATGTAATATGTAGCTTCTAGTGCTTATTAAAACCATTTGTAATGGTGGTGTAATACGAAATAAATCCTTATACAATGTTTACAGAGTATATACAGACGTTGTTACCTCAACATTAAAGAAGCCTTTGCAATTAATGTCTCCTTGGTTCGTCTACTTGGTTCAAGCTGCACTTAAGGTAATTCCATGCCAAATCAAATAGAATCCAGGAAAGTGGCTCAGTTTTGTAATGCAAGGTCTGTGAAATCATTTTGTTAAGTTCTAATATTTTTCCATATTTTTGGCAATTATTTTTTTTATTTTTTTACACTCTCAAAAATGCCTTAACCATGTTTTCATGTTTTCACTTTAATTTCTTTGACAGTGTTATTCCTGGCCATCATGAAAACTTTGTACTGCATGACTTTTTGTACTGCAGGCTTTTATTTTCTATAAATGTCTAGATTTGAGGAAAAAAAGTGCAAAATTCCTAAATGAGATTGGCACTGGGGCTATTATAAGCCAGTTATGGTATGAGGTTAGGAATAAGACGAGGGATGGTAGCATCTTTCAGTCATTTTCCAAAATGGTACATGGGGTAGCTAGTAGGAATGTAAGGTAGAATTTAAAGACATATTTTACAGCCCCGTATATACCCATATACCTATGGATCTGAGATGGTGTTGCAATAACCCGTGGCTCGTGTGCGGTAGTTGATGTTTAGAGTAGTCTAACAGCCTGTTTGTAGATGATCAATTTTGGTAAAGTTACTTCAATTAAAAATAGCTCATTTTAAATGTTTAAAAAAAGAAATAAGATTAAGATCAATGTCTGAAAGAACATAATACACTTTCATTTACTCAAACTAGACAATTCAGTGACCTGGAGGACTGAAATCACACATCATCCTTACGGTTCTTTAGTGGAAAGGTCTTTTTTTTTTTTTTTTTTTTGGCTACAGAAGTAATTATCCTATGTGGACAAACTCCAGAACCTCTCAAAATGGATGTAGCAGAGACTTTTCGACTTTTTAAGAGTATACATAATTTTCTTTTTATATTCTGACTTTGAAATATGCTCAGAGGAAATTAGTTAATTAACTCAAATCCAGAATCAGCAACTATTCAAATGTGGAGTTAATTTAGAGGTGTTGCGGAGAGGTTAATTGTGGCAATTATTTGTCGGCCTCTGAGCGGCTCATTTGAGGGGAGCTCACAGTGGCAGATGGTATTCCTCCGCAAGGCCTCATTTATTTTCAAATGCTGTGTTTCATCCCCAAAAAATAGTGAGCGTTTTCATTGTCTCTTCTTTTTCTCCCCCTCACCCCCACCCCTCAGCCCCCCAACCCCCGTTCTACTTTTACTAATTCTTAAGTTTGTTCAGTACTGAAGTTCACTCTTCGCTTGCATTTAAAGCTCACTTTAAGAAGCCTCGCACTGAAAGGCCACTTGGCCCATGCATTCCGAAAGACCAAAGCTGCTCGAAATGTTTCTTGTGTGCCAGCATCCGGCACCAGCTTGTCTTGGCAGTTGCTAATGGAGGTGGTGTGTGGGGTGATGCTTGTCATTTGTTATTGTCAGCGCAGATCCTGCAGGGGCCGCGGCTCGGAGAGATTTGATGAATGTGGCGGCGACAAAAGTGCCGCTTATAAATGCTCCTAACCTTCGAAAGCAGGGAAACAGGAGTGATGCATAAAAACATCAGAGTCATTAGCCTTATGGAGCAGAAATTGAGGCTCCATCAAAAACCGTGCGTGCTGAGGTGCATAATGAAGGCCGCTGACTTTTTCCCTGGCCTTGGTTGTTATCAATGCCTTTCCATATTTATTGATTAGTGTGTTGTGAAATCATCAATGACAGCTTCTTTTTTTTCCCTCTCACTTTCTGCCATGTTCAGGGAACGTTTATGTGAATGTTAGAACTAATGATAAAATCTTCAAATATGGAACCATTTTTAGTTAATTAACTCATTTTGCATCCCATGACCATGGATGTCTTACAAATCCGACAAAGATAATTTGATTAGAGTTACATCATAGGGAACTTCACACAGTTGGGCAATCGTTACCTGTTTGCCAGACCCAGCCAGTACTGGAAATGAAACGTTATGTCTAATTTTACAGTTCTTCCAAAACTATCTAAAGTAAGTGGCACTCTGAAATTGGCTTTGGAATAATACAACGAATACTGGTATACTGAAATAGATGATGTGTATATATAGTACAATATTTTGTGTATTTACCAGTCATTGGCCCTTGGTTTTAGCTTGTATGTTTTCATTTGATGTCCTCCCCTTCTTTCTCTCTTGAAATGTTAATTTATCTTTAGTCTGTCCTGTGCTGTTTAAAGTATGTTCACTTTAACATTACTCAGATTTAAAGGTGCATTGAAAGTCCATGTTGACCCAGACATGCAGCAGAAACAATCATGCATTTTCTTTTCATATTTCCTAGCAGAATTCGTTAATTACAGAGGGCCTCAGAGCTGGCTCTGTGTTTTCACTCGTTTATTGTTCGGAATGGTGGGAGCGGGAGTGTTTAACATGAATTAGGCCATCAGGTTGCCTTGCCAGTTGCTAATATTTGTTATTATCGTAGTTTAAAGGAGGGATGAGCATAACTCCATGCTTAATCGGTTGGTCTTGCTGTGCCTTTTCTGAAAAATTATTCTCAAAAAGGCATTCATTATCTGTGAGAAGAGAAGGTGGAATTATGTCTGACTGTTTATTGTCTCCCACAGCGGCCTCAGAAGCAGAGAATCAGCTGATGAAGAAACTGTTCTCCTCTTACAATGTCAAAGTGCGGCCGGCGGAAACACCACAGAGCAAGGTGGTGGTGAGGATTGGCATGACCCTGGCATCCTTTGTTGGCCTGGTATGGTCACACAGAGACACACACACACACAGACACACACACACACACACACACACACACACACACACACACACACACACACCCACACACACA
>JBBIGA010000011.1:1407114-1422432 GCA_037576975.1 Alestes dentex | reverse complement strand
AAAATGAAAAGGTAAACCCAGATACCTGCAGTACAGTTTACACTGAACTGCCATCTCCTGCAGTGCTAGAATGTAAAATACCGATGTTACCCCTGTATAGACTGTACTGTAATTCATGCACGGGCGTTTTCTTTGGTATAAGCACAATAAAAACAGTAATAATTGAATTTAATTTTCAGTAATAAAATACAGTAAAATGTATGGATAATCATCAGGCACTTCAGGAGGAGTCGTGTTGTAGTGTCCCGCCGGTTAAAGCAGACACTGTTTTTTTCTATAACAGTTAAGTTGCTGTGAGGCCACAACTCACGCTGCTAAACCTTGAACCAGCACTAAACCCGCTCACCTCTCTCACTCGCTCATCGGCCATGCCCACAAGCACAAAAAAATTGCGAAGGATATTTGCAGTTTCCGCGAATTTGCGGGGTTTGTCCGCGAACAGTTATTAGTTTGGTTCTAAGAAAAAATCCACGAACGACTGAAGCCGCAAATTCACGGGTGTGAACTTATTGGAATAATTTTTCAATAGATTTTCATTTTGAATGTCTATTCTGTTTTTCCTTTATATCTCTCCTTCTCACACACTCTCTCTCTCTCTCTCTCTCTCTCTCTCACACACACGCACACACAGTGTTACTCAAAGTAGGCAGACTCTTATTAACTGGGCTGTAAATTTGTTCATCTCAGCATTATAGCCAATTAAACAGCAGGGCTTTCCAATATCAGCCCCATTGGCCGCCTCAGAATCCACTCAACATCTCCCACGCCGCCCAAAGAGATGAAACAGCAGCAGAGAGAGTTTTCTCTCTCCTCTCAGCTTCTGTGATTAATGCTGCCTCCTGGACTGCTGTTATCTCTTTTAAGGAGGAGGACCATTACCTCCAAACATGATAAGAGCTGCACAATGTCTACTGGATTACAGATAAATGCATGGATAGCTGTTCCACTGGCTGTTGCTGAGTTACATTCAAAAACTCCTGGAGAAAAGTTTTGTGCTTAATAATGAGAAAATGTGGGTTTGTCATCATATTATGCTATCCTAAAGATGTTCTGAACTCCAACATTCAGGCACCTGGTCCCAGAGTTCTCATTTAACCTTCAGCATGCACGGACAATATGAATGCATTTCTGTAATATAATGTTTCTCAACCCCAATAGTCCTGCACTGCACAACTTGGACTTTACAGATCAGATATGTCTCATCAGCTAAATATCAGCAATATTAAACCCTTAGTGAGTTGAGTCAGGTATATTAGAACAGAGATGAATATCTGCGGTACAGGGACACTTCAGGACTGGACTGCAGCACTTGTGTGGAACAACGCTGTTGGACATAATCGTTCACGTTTAACTTACTCTTCCAAATAATCTTATTGTCACTCATTTAAACAGATCAATCATAATATTTAAACTACCGGCCTAATATTGTGTGACGTGCGTTTACATTTACGTTTATGGCATTTATCCAGAGCGACGTACATCAGTGCTTTAGTAGTCCACAACTGTTCTTTATACCTGTAAAGCTATACTTAAATCAACATCAGCTTTTAACCAAGTTACTGCTAGCTAAGTCACACACCTTAAATATGTATAAGAGATGAACGAGAGGACTGGTTAGTCACCAAGATGCTCCTTAAAGAGGTGGGTCTTCAGACGATGCTTGCAGACAGTGAAGGACTCTGCAGATCTGATTGCAAGAGGGAGTTTGTTCCACCACTGGGGGGCCAGGACTGAAAAGAGTCTTGATGCATGTCTTCCTCTTCTTTTGAGCAACGGAGGTTCAAGACGAGCGGTACTTGAAGCTCTGAGAGGACGAGAAGTGAGACGCTGCTTGATCAGTGCAGACAAGAAAGGAGGTGCAAGTCCATTCTTGGCCTTGAAGGCAAGTGTTAAGGTTTTGAACTTATTGCGGGCGGCCACAGGGAGCCAGTGAAGGTTCTGTAGTAGAGGCGTGGTGTTTGAGAATTTAGGAATATTGAAGACTAACCTCGCAGCTGCATTCTGAATCAGCTGAAGTGGTCTCGTGGACTTCCTCATGCCACTGATACAGCTCTGACCTCTGGAGATGTACTGTGGTATCTGGCACCAAGACATTAGCAGCAGATTATTTAAGTCCTATAAATTGTGATGTGGGTAGTCTGAAGGATTAGATAAATTTGTCCAGCAAATCCCACAGATGCTCAATCAGATTGATATCTGGGGAATCTGGAAGCCAAGTAAACACTGTCAAGATCCTCAAACCATCCCTGAACCACACAGTAACCTTTCTGTGTGATCGGTCCAGAAATCCTAGCCTACACTGCACACATGCATCAATGAGCCTTGAACAATTAGTTTTGGTAGGTACTAACCACTGCATACTCTGTCAACAAAGACCTACTAGGGCATTAACAACTTCTTTTTTCAGAACGACTTATCCGTCAACAAAGTCGAAGTCGAGTCGACTAGTCGTTTGATGACATCACACACACGCAGCGGAGGAACACAGGTGTCCAACATTGAGCAACTTTAATTAAAGTTCTCTGTAACATTAACAGTCAAAATGACAGTTAAACAAAACAAAGCAAAGGCTGATCCCTTGAATTTTCTTGTAAATGTAAGTGTACAACAGAAAATGGGAACAGTTTAAGCCGCGTAGCCACTCAGCGTCCTCTGGACTGGACGACTCTCTGCAGTGCTAGCGTTAGCCATGTTAGCTAGCGTTAGCCATGTTAGCTAGCGTTAGCCATGTTAGCTAGCATTAGCCATGTTAGCTAGCGGATGCCGTTTCAGATTCCGTGCGGAACGCCGGTACTGTTACTGTACTTTAACACCGACTTGCAGATTTGCAGGTCCCCGTGCTGTTTGTGTGTCTAGAGTGAAGGATCTCCACACATGTGATGCGTGTCTGTCACCTCTGCCGCCATGTCTCTCGTCTTGTTGTGGTTTTCTATTTAGATTCCCCTCTATGTGCCAAAGTTACCACCCTTTTTATGAAGTGACTATAATAATTGGTTAAGTCAGAGGCAGAGACTGCATTGTGTACACAAGCACGCGCACAGAGAGAAAAAAAAAAACACGACTTGTCGACTTCTCTCAGGGGGCGTTGACTTGTGCCTCTGAAGTCGACTAGTCGACTTTTCTGTCAGTGCCCTAAGACCTACTATTTTGGAGAGGCTTGGATCCAGTCATTTAGCCATCACAAATGATTTGAGTGAACATTTGAGGCCTGATGTATCCCACTCCGTGACAGGTGCCATTGAAACAAGATTAATCAATGTCATTCACTTCACCTGTCAGTGGATTTAATGTTGACATGCTCACATCTACATCTAGCCAATGAGCTTCTGAGTCTCTTTGGTCTCTGAACAAAATCCAAGTACGATAGTAGTTGGACAGGGATAAAACTTTTGTTGCTTTGGTTCTGTGCTCCAGCAAACGAGATTTGAAATGAAGCAATCAGTGTAAGTTTATTGGCATAGTTCAGTGAAAATCAAGTTTTTCACGCTAATTGGCTTCATTTCAGTTGAGCTGTAAGCACTTAGACAAATGACTGCTTCATTGTTGTTCAGCTGAGTTGTTGAAACAATAGTTCATGCACAAGAGAGCTAACAGATCTAGAGCTGTGTTCAGAAAGTGTCAGTGCTGGTAAAGGAAGCCGTCATGAGGCTGAAAGATTGGAATAAATCAGTTTCAGAGCCCAAACCTGAGAGTAGAAGCAGTGCTCCTATGGGGCCTACAATGCAGTTTAAACATTTAAGGAATTCAATGTAGTGATGTCCGATTCGGGGCCTGTTTCTACAGATCAAGAAAAATAATTTCCAGTCCTTATAAATGTACGTTATCCATTATTTACATTTATGTATTTGGCAGATGCTCCTATCCAGACTGACTGAAAGTTTATTCTTGTAGCATTCAGAGTCTTTCCCAAAGACTCCCTTTGGTGCAGAGTGGGATGTTTGCCCGAGGAATGGAATGCTTTGCACAGTGGAAGACAGTGCTTTAATGATTCAGCTGACATAGATGTGAACAGCTTGAAATTAGAGCTAACAATACACATTAAAGCAGACATTCTGGTCTGTATTTTATCTAAAATTCAATATGCTAATCAGTTAGGTCTCTGTCTCGTTACTTTTTCATAGTAAATCGATCCTGTTTAGCTGTTAACTGTACATTTACAGGTTACAGTTACAGGTCTCATATTGCTTGCTTTACACACCAGTATGGCAGTAAATTGTGAAATTGAGAAAACTTTCCTGGGTGTGGTTCAGACAAAGCCTAGAATCCTAATCACTCCACCGTGCAAGAAGCAGGAGCTGCTTCTGCTCATGCTCAGAGTCAGTATTGACCCCCCCCACTGTGTCTGCAGAATGATGGTCAGTGTTCCAGTACATAAGCTGTTACAGTTAAAAGGTTCACTATGTGCTTCTCAGCATGTTCTGGAATGATGACTCAGCGAAAGAATGTAGCGCTTTTGCTTTTTTCATGTAAATGATGTTTCTGTAGGAAAATGATTCATAATGTTGATAGGGAGCGTTAAAGCTAGAGTGAATGTGATTTAATTCTGAATGTATGTCACATAATTCATTCAAGCTTGTTTAAGTGAATTGCTCGGAAATATGCAACATGTTTTATGTCCCGTATTTATGTTCAGCACATTAAGAACTGTGGTGGTGCAATAAAGCTCACAGCAATTTACTCTGCGTTATTGTGTGTGTGTGTGTGTGTGTGTGTGCGTGCAGTAATGACGGTGTGTTCGACGTGGCTCTACACGTTCACGTCCAGGCGTACAGTAACGGCAGAGTGACGTGGACTCCTCCTGCCCTCTACCGCAGCTCCTGTGGAGTGAAGGTAGGACATAGTTAAGCTCACTGTTACACATTGCATGTCACACATTTGAGGACACTGAGTGAATGCACAACTGATTAGCTTTATTTCATCTATTTTCAGTAACTTAACATATTAAATTGGCATTTCAGTCAAACTATAAGCACTTAGACAAATGGCTGCTTCGTTGTTGGGCAGCCGAGTTGTTGAAACAATAGTTCATGCACAAGAGAGCTAACAGATCTAGAGCTGTGTTCAGAAAGTGTCAGTGCTGGTAAAGGAAGCCGTCATGAGGCTGAAAAATTGGAATAAATCAGTTTCAAAAAACCTGAGAGCAGCAGCAGTGCTCCTATGGGGCCTTAAATGGAGTTTGAACATTTAAGGAATTCAATGTAGTGATGTCCGATTCTGCTCTTTTTCTGCTCTGCTTACTCCACTGTCATAGAGACGGTATAAACGCTACCCATTATTTACATTTATATATTTGACAGATGCTCCTATCCAGATCGACCTTTATTCATGTAGCATTCAGAGTTAACATATTAAATTCTGACACATTCAATGTATTTTGAGGAAAACAAGTTCACACGTTATAATCTGCGGCATATTTGTGACAGCACTACCTTGAGAAATATGCCAGACCCCACGCATTTCATTCCATAGTTGCATTTTTACTCATCTGCATTCTTTGGATTTTTGAGTGTCAGGATGAAAGGCAGAAAGCATGTATGTAACAGAAAATAAAGCCTAACTAAATATTAAATCAGATGTTTTTTCAGTATTTATCATGTGGCTTCTCTTTGCCATCATCACAGCCTCCATTCTTTTCAGTCTTTTAAGTAGTCTGAAGGAATGTGTTTCCATGTTTCTGCTCCTAACGTCTCCAGAGTTCAGTCTTAGAAGTTAGTTGCATGTTCTGCTTGTCACAATCCAGGTAATTCCACTCACAAATTTAGACTCTTCAGCTCACAAAATGTTACACCACATCTGTTTTGGTGTTCTAATGAAAATGTTGTTTTCCTTTTCATGAAGGAATATCAACCTTTTTCAG
Source organism: Alestes dentex (assembly GCA_037576975.1). Taxonomy (NCBI): domain Eukaryota; kingdom Metazoa; phylum Chordata; class Actinopteri; order Characiformes; family Alestidae; genus Alestes; species Alestes dentex. The sequence goes on along the minus strand of JBBIGA010000011.1, from coordinate 1,416,575 downwards.
TATTGGATCCTCCTGGCACGCATGCGCACATCCTGAACATTCAAACTTTTCAGCTACTTTCTGAACTTTTTACCTCCTATTCTTGCTTTTGTTTGTCCTCGCTCTAGTTTGTCTGTGTTTGATCTGCCGTCTACCAGTCGCGTAGGAATAAAAGGAGAGACATGATGAAAGGATAATCTGAGCGAGGAACTAATGCACGTCATAGCAGGACACACACACATACCCGCGCACACACACACAGGGAGAGAGAAGCAAATCCATACACCCCCACACTGACACACTCTGTGATGTAGCCACCTTTTTCTTACACTCCTACTTTTGTAAAACTCCTTCCTGTCATTTTCCAGGTGACGTATTTTCCCTTTGACTGGCAGAACTGTACCATGGTGTTCCACTCGTACACTTATGACTCTTCTGAAGTGGATCTTCAGTACGCTTTGGATGAGAAAGGCACTGAGATACGGGAGATCATCTATGACACAGGCTTCAGCGGTACAAACACACACACCCCGCTGTCTTCCAAGCAGAAACACACAATGGAGGGTTCCACACGAAGCTTTTAGCATAGCAGCAGCGTCTGCAGGCATTCATGCCAGCCAACTAATGTGTTATTCACCAACGTAGTTGCAACAGAACAAGGTTCGATTATTTAAAAAACCTTAGACTTGGATACTATAGGATACTAAAAAGAAAAAGACTTTTTATCACTGAATACAATTGAAGACATACATACATAAAAAAAACATATACATACATAAAAAACAGACCATATACCCCCCTTTAACCTCACCGATTCACTCAGCAGTCCGGTCTTACAGAAGTGAGACTGTATCATAATACATTGTGCAGTTATGTAATTAATTATAGCATCACAAGTTCTAAGGGTTTCAGTGAAAATGACAGGAAATGACACGTGCTCAGCCACCCGTCCGTCGACACACTTCTCTTTCCTCAGAGAGCGGCGAGTGGCATATCCGTCACCAGCCGTCCAGGAAGAATGTGAAGAAGGAGGACCTGTATGAAGACATCACCTTCTACCTCATCATTGAGCGCAAGCCCATGTTCTACGTCTTCAACATCATCCTCCCGTGCATCCTCATCACCATCATCGCCATCTTTAACTTCTATCTGCCACCTGACGCTGGTGAGGCGCCCACTGAGAGTCTGAATTCACTCGGATTATTAACTACTCACGTAGATTTTTTCAAAACACAGAAATTAAGTAAGTCAAAAGCGCCTTTTACAGACAAAGGTCACAAGGCGCTGAACAATACGAAGACAAAACTCTAAAGTGCAAAACAAAATTAAAATAGGCAGCGAAAAACAGAAATAGAAGTAGGAAACTAAAAAAATTGGTTGTAAAGCAAAACAAACACATAAAAGACACACGAAAATATGCAACGTATAAACCATTTTTTACGGTCCTGTATTCTATTCCTCAACACGACTGAGCCAGTCAGACTGAATAACTTTAGGAAGCTGAAACAACAACATTGTGGACTGTCTTAGGGTCTCAAAGTGATTAACTGGATAACGAGGATTCTGAGGACTGGACTGCGTAGCGGCGACTAGGACTGTTTCTTTCTGCTTAAAAATTCTAATATGAGAAAAATACAGCCTTCTGTGTTTCAGATTTCTATGTTTTGTTGACATGATCCACGTTCAGTTTGAACAAACAGGAGGACTGTTCTTCCCCTGACTTGGTCAGTTTCTCGGGATCAGATTACGGGTCATCTTAAAGGAATTGTTTTGCCAAAAAATCACATTTCTCTTAACTTTACCAATTCGCTTTAAAAAGTTTGCATTTTAGGTTTTGCACTGAAGTTGCAATTTTAATGTAGCTAACAAGTAATACCCACCCATTAGCACTGTGCGAAAGTGCCCTAAATTGAGTCTGCAAAAGCAGACTCATTCATCTGGATTGCGTAGAATGTGGTGATTTAGTGCATATCTGAATATTTCTTTATGCCAGTGTTTTCAGGATGAGAGTATTTTAAGTACAGTTTCCTGTAAGACTGCATGTCCTATTAGGTTAGCTGGTGTTAAATTACATGGACCAGCTAGTAGTAAATCATGGGATAAATCTCTCTTGTGGCCAGTAACAGCGGTGCCACACTTCATTAGATGACCACTAGAATGAGCTTTATTGTATTCATGGTGATTTAGTCCACTCCATAAATTTCTGTTACATGTAATTAACCAGTTCAACCTCTGTGACCTCTGTGATGAAGTCACACATTAGAGAACGGCGGGTGTTTGTGTATGTTATGTGCAGTCTGTAAAGAGAACACTGCATAAATGAAGTGGCTGTTGTGTGTTTCGAGTTTGTCTATGGAGGAAGAATTAGGCATGAGGATGTTTCTGGACAGAAAGTGGAAACTTTCTGACCAGTTGGGCAAAATATGTAGATTAACCAGCTACTCCATCTGACCACCGCTCCCAGGTCCTCTCCCACACGAAGGGTGGGCAAAATGACAATATGCTATCAAATTTTATCACAGTATACCTTTCTTAGTGTATCAGAGGCTACTACTTCTATAACATTAAACAATTACATGTATCGTTAGAAAGTCATTTAGACGTATTATAGAAAGTGTGTAAACACTGCGTGACTGCATGGTAACAAGCACATGACTTGCAGTCCACATATTATACTTTCATATGATTTATTACTTTTTTGCCGTTTTCATTCTTCATGATTCCTCAACTGTACAAACTTTTTGAGAAATGTGATGATATAGATTTACCATGCCGCCTCATTTTTTATTTTTTTTATTTTTTTTTATGTGTCATTACCAAAAGCACATTTACAAAACTGCATATCTTCTTGCTTGTATTCTTGCCACAGGAGAGAAGATGGGTCTGTCCATCAACGTACTGCTGACCCTCACCGTCTTCCTGCTCCTGCTGGCTGATAAAGTTCCAGAAACATCTCTAGGTGTGCCGATCATCGTCAACTACCTGATGTTCACCATGATCCTGGTGACCTTCTCCGTCATCCTCAGTGTGGTGGTGTTAAACCTGCATCACCGCTCACCCAACACGCACCATATGCCTGTGTGGGTGCGCAAGGTCAGCCAGCAAGCCAGCATTAATTAACCATACAGCATTACTACAACACATACCTGAGGTTTTGCCTGTATGCTTTGACAGTTCGTCAGATCAGTAGCTGTGTAGGTCAGTTTCATGTCATGCGCTTAGTATGAAGCATGTGTAGTAGTGCATGCAGTTTCTACTGTGTATGAGCTAGGCTGGGAGTGGAAAACCTTATATTTTTGCCAAATACAAATATGAGATCATTCCTGCTGCAGACTGGTCATATCTAGAGTTCAGTAGCTTAGTTCATTTAGAAACTATTATTAATCTAGGGTCACTCATGTTGCTTAAGAAAGATAGATAGAATGTGCCTCAGGAACTGAGGCACATTCTATCTATCTTTCTATAAGGCTATCATTCCAGGTGGAATATATGCTATACCTTTTGTGCCATCTCTTTTAGAGCATGGGTGATATATGGGCTGAGCCTTTTCTGCTTAATTCTTTACTTTTACACTTTTGCACTATATGAAACGTTATCTAAGCATTCCGTCATATTATCTAGTTCTGTAAAATCAGGCTGAGAGCTAAATAGTGAATATACTAGTGAAGGTTATAGATAAGTTGATAGTTCTGGGAGATTTGGTGTTACAATTGGAGCTAATGAAGTGACAGACAAGAACAAGATTGGTTATTTCTGCTGTGATTGGGACCATATGATGACTTTATAGTGATAATTAAGACAAAATTGCATTTTCTTCTTTCCCCAACACACCTAAAGTACTTTCTGAGCTTTAACTGGTACCTCAGCGAAAAAAACACATTTAAACAATTTCTGCCTTTCCTTTTCTAGGGATATTTTGGTGTCTGAATTTTGCTTCTTTATTTTTGCACTAGAGCTTCCAAGCTAATATAGCAATGAAAAATACTACATTATCCCTGTAGTTGGCGCTGTGCAGCCATAATCATGAGTGATCTCAGATAAACTTGTGTACAGTTTGTGGTTTCCAACACTGCTTCTTTGATCAGAAAAGGAAAACTGGAGTTTTTCCTCGCCTCCATCGCCTTTGGGTTACTCGCTTGTGGCTCGGACCTGGACTCTGTAAAGCTGCTTTGTGACAACTTGGTTGTAAAAAATGCTATAGACATAAAATTTTAATTGAATTGAACTGAAAACTGAAGAAGCAGACTTCGAACACCAAAAATGTCTTAGCCGTGGGGGTACTGGGGCTAAATGTGTACATTTCTTTAAGGTGATGTGGAGCTGGTGACAAAGATGAAACCATAGCGAAGGATTTGTGAGTGGTTAAAAGACTTGATTTAAGTGTTGCTTTGATTAAATGAGATGCTGTCGTTGCAGTAAGTTTCATGACATCAGCCACATTTCCAGGTTCATGACTTTCCTGTAAAATCAGGGATTCAGAAAAAGCCTCCATTCAGCACTTTATAAATCGGTGCGCTTCAAACACGGAGTGACAGCGATCACATTAGAGCAAAACCGGACAAGAAAAAAGGCGCTAGAAATGGAGAAAGAGTTGGTTTAGCAAGTCAAGAGCCAAAGTGAATTAAACGGGAGCTCTCCAAACAACTCGCTGGCTGTGTTATGTCATTAACCTCTATCAGTGGCGCAGGCCTCCACATTATTGAAAGTCCATTAGAGCAGGGGTGGGTGACTCTTCTCTGCTGGACCACCACGGCTCCTCCACCACCAACAACAGTGAGAGAGACGGGCCTGCACACAAATTACCATCTTATAATGGAACTAGAAGCACCGCAGAATGCAGGATGATGGGGGGGGAAATAAAAAGAAGGAGGGAGTGGAAGAAATAAGGAAAATAACAAGGGAGGAAAGGTGCATGTGGAAGTGAGAGTGTGACATTTGTAGAGGATCAAATACGGACATCCTACATACTGACTTTGTGGCTTTCTTTCCAGTACAGTTCACACGTGTCTGTCAACTTTTTTTTTTTGCTGTATCAAATGTAGAAAACTAAGGGTCACTGCCTAAAAGAGGCCAAATAGGAAAAGTGGAACTTTTGTATCTGCTGTATATCTGTTCCTGTATATGCCATCTCTAAGCCTACACCCAGTGCAGCAGAGATTTCACTTGAGAGATATTTTCCTGGTTTAAAGACAAGGACAAACGGCTTTCTGATGATGCATCTCGAAGGTTGAAGAAACAGCAGCGGATGCTGAGCTTCATGAAATCCTAAAGATAGGGACCCTTTCTTAGTCCCACAGGTGGAAAATTCACATTGTTGCAACCCTTTAATATCACTACATAATATAAAAACTGTATTCTATACATAATGTTATAAATATATCATTTTTAATATATGTGTATATGAAAATGTATGTATGTGTGTGTGCTGGGTGTTATAGTGAGAGAACATTTGAAAATGGTTTAAAATCACAAACCCTTTCAAACAGATGAGGCTGGAGCATACATTGCTGCACTACAGGGTACTGATTGGTAGAATAGGTGATACATTAAACTCGGTTTAGGTCAAAATACCTATTTAAAATTGTAAAAGTAAGTAAGAAGTTAATATAATTTACTCAATTTTCCACCGACCCCATATCGAGATAATAAATCAAACTTATCAGTATAAAATGATAGTTGCTTAACTTTTAACAGCTAATGAAATCACACATTAACCTCAAACTGGAATATGTTGCTCTGGAACCTAAATACACAATGTGCCAGTGTGTTTTCTGACACTTGACGACACAGCATGGTCTGTAAAACTCAGCAGCAGTACTGGTTTCAGGATAGCTTTTGCTGCCGTGTTTAGTTATGCAGTGTGTCTGTTGTCTATAAATATGGACAAAAGTAGAGTTGAGGTGAATGTGAGATGATTTGGGCGCCTGTGATTCAAATTCTTTTTTCCCTGAAAGCTTTTGCTGCTTGTTAGCCATGAGAATGTTTTATCTGATCGACTTTACTGGGAAAAAAAGGAAAACATTACGTAAAATATCACTTTAAAACTACTTACTACTTCACAGTATTTGTGTGTCTAAAATCGAGGGATCAGAATCCGCCGCCCGTGTGGCTCTCGGTCTAGCCTGATGTGTGTTTCTCTGGAAAGCTTCCATTCTGCTTCTGAGAAAGCTAACAGACGTCACTCACCCTCCACTGTAGTGCGTAAAACCTCTTATGCAAGCCGACAGTTGGTAAGAGTGACGCGACAAAACTGATTTGGTCTTATTCACTAATCAAATTAATGTAACGTTTTAGGAAAAGAGTGTGTAAGGGTGGGCAATAAGACTTTATAATGTATGGTGTACACTTCTGAGGTTTGCGTCCCGGTTGAAATGAACAAACCGCACAAGCAGATCAGCAGTGCTGTAAGAAAAAGGCTGTGAAAAATGAGTATGCTGCTTTCAGTGTAATTAAGAAGAAACAGGAGTGGAGTAAAATCCAGTCAGTTACTTTTTACATGGCAGTTGATGCAGTTCCTACACACTGGTTATTTAAAGGCAGTTTATTACAATGATAACATATTGCTCACCACTGTAAGTGTGTGTGTGTGTGTGTGTGTGTGTGTGTGTGTGTGTCTTGTCTGTGTGGCTTATAGACGCAAATCGTCTTATAAGTACTAATCGAAAATCTTAGTTCTGAAATGTATAGGCCTTTCTCTCAATGTGCTGTGAAGCCAAACTGACCCTTGGAAAACTATTTCTGTCTTTAGATTCTTTGTGGATATGGATATGACCCTTGGGTTGTGTGTGTGTGTGTGTGTGTGTGTGTGTGTGTGTGCACACATGCGCGCAGTGCGTGGGTCCTCAGAACACCACTTTCTGTCTCTTAGACACTTTGTGAAGTCATGCCTGGCAGCCTCTGCTGTCTGTAGCTTAAGTAGTTGGCAGCTGCACACCACCCTGCTGTTTTTTTTAGTGAGTTATTGCCATTCAAGGTTATTCAAGGAAATGGCCCTGAATCACAAAATCCCAAGTTGTGTTCTCTGATCCAGGGCAGCATTTACTGCACGGTCTTTGTTACAAGTGTAAACCTTTACGCGTTAATTAAACCTTTATTTAAACTAAACTAACGGTTGCATGACAACCGGTCATGAAAACCAAATAGTGCTCGAATATTATACTTTTGCAGCTCATGAAAGGCAGGGCATCTGTGTACCGTCCTTTGACAAGCTCGAACCGTATTGTTTATTCTCATTGCACAGATGAATAATGACTTGTTTTTTTTTACTTACTGAATCTTTCTTTCTTGTCAGCAGTTCTTATGTACAGTTATATGCACTCTGAAGTAAACTTTGAAGGTTCTTCCACTCGCTGGCAATAAGAGCAGATGTTGTTTTTATTTTGATCGCACACTAGCATCACAAGCGCCCCGTTCATTGGCGATAGCTTCAGTGATTTCGTGGAATTGCTGTCATTGAACGTTTAGTGTTTATAGGTGATCTTAAAGAACTTAACCCACAGTCCCCTACAAATGGTTCTCAGATCTCAGATGTCAAACAAATCATTCAATACAATATACCTACCGTATATCAGTACCACATGACAGGCCATCCAGGGTTACCAAAATATGACTTTTTTCAATCATTGATGAAAATTTTCTTCGTGAATTTGTAATGATTGCATGACAGCAATAAATACATTTTAAACTTTCAGTCAGGTCTTAGTAAGAAACAAAGACTGATGGACACACCCATTTCTTTTTTATATGTTGTTTATACTCTTTTCAAAGGCTTCCTGGCTTATTTTTTCCAGTAATACATTTTGAAATGTTTAAAAGCTTTTACATGATTTCCTATTTCTGAGTTACATCCATTTTTATTGTTTACCTTTCATTAAACGTGACTGTGTCAACATTCTTGGTATTATAGTAACAGTGGCTTCATAGTAATAGTGGCAGCCCTAATTTCGTCCGTTTCCTACAGATTTTCATTCACTTTCTGCCTCCATACTTGGGGCTCCTGAGGCCAAAGGTAGAGACGCCACTGTCCCTGGACAAACCGCCCAAGAAGGAGAACCCTAAAGCCATCAGCCGAGCAGCAGATGAATACTTCATCCGGAAGCCCAACACATGTCTGCTCTTCCCAAAACCCAACAGGTACACCGTGCACTCACACTAAAACAGCTCTTAAAGGAATAGTTCAGCAAAACATCACATTTTCATAATTTTCCACTTACTCCAGATGCATTCAGTCAAAATTGAAATGTTGATTCTTTAGTGCCTGAGCTATGAGGAAACCATTGCCAACCAAAACTACCCACCCAAGGTTTTTCCCCAAATAATACATTCTCAACCTGCTCAAACCACATACAGTTCTTCATTAAGGCTCAGACTTGTTGATGTGACTTAATACACAGTATGACATACTGTAAGCTGTAAATATGAACAAAATGTCATTTTATACAGTGCTGGGATTGGAGAGGACTGATCCTGATTCATATTTCATCTAAATACTGTAAATACTGACTTCCGGTGTTTGTTAGCAATGTAAATTGGACTCCAAATATGTCTTGGCTGATCAACTACTTCTGGGTAAGCTGAAAATTATACCAGTTCGATTTTTCTACGAACTACTTCTGTAACGTATTAAACATCAGACATTATTAAGTTATTAATCTTAAACTAATGTTGCAGCCATTACTATAAATTATTCAGAGTTAATATGAAACCAGCATTTGAGTAATGTTATGAAGCCTTTATGGCCAATAAGGAAGGGTCTAATAATAATATACACAGCCTACAACTTTTAATCAGATAGCAGAGACTGCCAGATCCACGTCTCTATAAAATACACACAAACTCATGAGAGTCCAGAACCAGGTGTTCCTTACTGCAAAATGTTTGTTCCCTTGTAACATATTTCGCTTCCATTGTCTGTCATTCATATTTCACACATACTCAAACACACAAACACACACACACACACACATATGTGTGTGTTACCATGGGTTTGTGCTTTCATAATATGTTTGTGTGTGTGTGTGTGTATATTAATATGTGCTGTGTGTTTGTGTGTGATTGTTTGTGTATATATTACTATGCATTGTATGTTTGTGCGTGTGTGTGTGTTTGTATATATTACTATGTGTTGTGCGTTTGTGCGTGTGTGTGTGTGTGTGTGTGTTTGTATATATTACTGTGTTGTGCGTGTGTGTGTGTGTGTGTTTGTATATATTACTATGTGTTGTGCGTTTGTGCGTGTGTGTGTGTATGTGTTTGTATATATATTACTATGTGTTTGTGCATTTGTGTGTGTGTGTTTGTGTTATATTTGTGTGAGAATTGTACCTAAATGTCTACTGATGAGATTAATCTTACATACTCCAAATCACCTCATCCAGGGAATTACACTCTGTGTCACAGAGAGCTGGGCGAGAGGGTGTGTGTGTGTGTGTGTGTGTGTGTGTGTGTGTGTGTGTGTGTGTTTGTATATGTGTGTGTGTGTG
>JBBIGA010000011.1:1392174-1403992 GCA_037576975.1 Alestes dentex | reverse complement strand
GGTTGAACCTCTCAACTCTCTCTCTCTGCAAATCACGCTTTCAAGCTCTCTCCATTATTTCTTCTCTCTCTCTCTCTCTCTCTCTCTCTCTCTCTCTCTCTCACTCTCTCTCTCTCTCTCTGTCTCTTTCTTTCTCTTCTCCTTTCTTTTGGTTGAAGGACGACCACTGTAACAGAATTAATGGCCTGTTGCTGTGTCGCCCTCTTCTCTATAATTCAGTTCCTCCTGTTCTTATACCCGTTTAACAGCTGCTCTTAAAGTGCTCGGGTGCCGCATGTAGTCTTTAAAGCATACTCTGAGGTGCTGAGCCTACAAGTCTCCCAAACGAATGGCAGAAACGGTAACCGTTATGTGGTTTTCTTTTCAACCCCTTAAAAATCAGCCTTGTTCAGTAAGTCCTATGCATTATTCAATCATTATCAGAGGCATAACATCTGGGAAGGACCTGCACTCGGACAATACGGATTGGGGGATTCACCAGTCAGCATCAGTGAACAATTTGGGATGAATTTGGGAATAATCATTTCTGACATCTTTGTATTCGTAAAATGCCATTTATTTATAGTAATGATAGTTATTAGTAGGGTTAGTAGAATTATTGTTGATTTGTACTCATTTTAACCATTTATTGCTGTCTTTATTATTTAGAAACATGACCAATCATTTATGATCAGTACTTATTTATGTGGAGTCTTCCTTTCTAAACTGTTTCTTATGCGCAGTGTCTCATCTCCATTGCTGTTGATGGCCAGTACTCCTGAAGTCTTAAGTTTGAGGAGTGTCTGAGTGAGTCACAGATCATCCTGGAGGAATAAATATTTTGATTTCAAATGTTGGGCGTAATCAAATGTTTGGCAAAACTTCAGATTTTTTTGTTGAGATGCAACTTGAAAAATATGCTGTTGTGAAAGTGACTATTCTGACATATGTGAACACACCACAGCGTGAACAGAGTGAAATTCTTCCTCTGCATTTAACCCCTTCACCAAGTGAAGCAGCGAGCAGCCAGGAACACAGTGCCCGGGGAGCAGTGTGTGGGGACGATACCTTACTCAAGGGTACCTCAGAGGTGCTTAGCAGTCTTGGGAATCAAACCCACGACTTCCTGATCACAGGGTGAACACCTTAACCACCAGGCCACCAGCAGTCCCATGAAGTGCTCAGGCAGTGTGGCTGACTTAAGTACTCACCTGAAACGGTGACGGTGTGAGCGCAAAACATCAGTTATTTGTTTCTTTTCTTGTTGATATAGAAACGGCACCACTGCTCTCTGCTCACCACTGTTGAAAGCGTGAAGCACATCCTCTTGCTGAGAGAAATTGCAGCATATTGTACTGTGCTGCATTGTTGAACCTGAACATCTTTAAATTGTGTAACTGTTGAATATGGGATATGTTATAAAAGGGCACAGGGGACTTGTGGCAAAGCGCCAAAAAGAAACAGCATGAATGAACCGCTTACTGAGTTAATCACCAGAGAAACTAATAGAAAAAGGAAGAAAAAACAAAGAAATAATACCAAACTGTCTGCACCATATTGAATTACATCATAATTCAGCCCTGTGTTTTGAACCTTCCCAGTGCATAATCACCTCAACTGTGAATTATTCAGTAATAGCTATGAATTATTCTGTAAGTAACTGCTACAGTGACTGCTACAGATTGTTCAGTAACTACTATGAGTTATTCAGTAGTTACTATAGATCATTCAGAAAATACTACAGAAATATTATGAAGTGTGGAGTAACTATTATGAATCATTTAAAAACTGGTATGAATTATCCAGTAACTTCTAATATATGTTGAAAGTGAAGAATGGAAGGGGTTAATTATGCCTTGCTTTTGTCTTCAACACTCTACAACACTCTAAAATTTTTCTTAGAGGTGTGACTTGAAAATCTAAAAGTAGTGTCTGTTGTAGCCAAGCTGTACGCATCTGCTTTGCTTTAGTGTGTGCGAGTGCGTGCGTGTAAATGCGTGCATTGCTGTGTGAAGGTGTGAAGGCTAGAAGTGTGATGGGGCACAGAGTGTGTGGACGTGTTGGTGCAGTTAGTGTGCTGGGTGTGAGGGGCATTCCTCCTAAACTGATCTGACTCAGGCAGTGAAGTTAACACAGCCTTAAAACGGATGTGGTCGTGTGACATGTGTGATGTATTCACATAGCATGAGGTTTGTGTGTGGCACATTTATAGGTAGCGGTATGTGTCTGGGTGTGTGTCTGTGTGTGTGTGTGTTTTTAAGAGTGTGTGGCAACCAGTAATCCTGGAAAAAGCATGTCCGTGAAAGAACGCAGAACGTGAACGGCTGATCCCACTTCAGACAGGCCTCTACACCTGTTCTTTTACTATTACACATCTACAGGACTGTGGAGGAGCCTTAGGACAGCTGAGAAAACGATAAAAGAGGAATGAAAAAAAAGTTTGTCAACTCACAACGGAGTCATCTTTAACTTAAATCCTCAATTTTCCTTGAAACACTTTATATATTTGCGTTTAATTATTCAGAAAGTTATGTAACTGTTCACATGGCCTTAAATGGGTTATTCAAACGACATTTAAGCCGAATGTAACAGATTCCCCATCTAAACCTCAGCCTAATCCTTTACCCAACCCTAACAGTGATTTTCACTTGATTGATTGTTTACAAATTGAGCATCAGTCACTTTCGAGACTGACAGAAACCCAACAGAAAACTGTATAGAAATAAACTATAGTCACAATCTAAACGCTTTTTATTCAATAACTACAATAATTAAATGTTACTGAGTAACTACTGTAACACCAAAATTTCAGGTCTGTATGAGAATCAGGAATAGTTGACCTTTTTTCTGAAGCGGTTCAGAAAAAAGAGCTTAGGTACAGGTGATCATAATGAACAAAGTTCAACACTGTATTCAGAGGGTTACTCAGTTATTCTTGGAATTTTAGAACCGTTGAAGGGGGGCGGGAGGGTTGCATCTCATTTGACATTGAGGGGGCCCAAAGAGACATGCCACCACAGCCAGTGCAGTACATGCCAGTACAGTTACTCTATGAATGTAAGTGGTTGCAGGGGAATAGGGGATGCCTGTGTGTGTATGTTTCTGTGTCAGTCAAGTGAGTCAGGAAATGTTTATTTGGTGAGACTTTACTGAGGGTCAGCAGTTCTACATCTATGTAAACATCTGACATAAACATAGCTCTAAATAAGTATTTTGTAAAAGCTTATTTTAATGTCCATAATAATAAAGGCTCCCTTTATAACAGGTCTTGATGTCATTTTATCTCAGTCAGGGCTATGACAACTGATGCTTTATAAATGTTTATGCAGGTGTATGTCAGTCGTCATTAAAGGTTTACACAGAAATCAAGTAGCCTTATGATCATGTTACTCTTTATTATTTAGTGGTTTCTGACTTTGACTAACCTCCCTGTTTACTGTGTATCTCTGCAGTGAACAGTACTGTTCTGCATATATATGTATTTGACTTTTTGCAATAAAAAGTATAATTTGAGGCATAAGCACTGTTGAACTTTCAGTACATACCGTAAGCTCTCCAATCCATACAGTCCATGAGTAAGGAGGGAGGAAGGCAGTGGGTGTGGACGAGTGAGGGAGTGAAGCATGTTGTATAGCCTTTATTTAGATCTGTTGTTTTTGTTAATATTGTTGATTTTGAATAACATTTAATTTTTTTAATACAATGATGGACATAAAATTTGTTTCTGTGCATTTGATCTGATTAATCAAAAAAATAATTGCCAGAATAGTTGCATCCCTGCAGATACTTAAATCCGTCTATTCAGACTACAGCAGTTTAGTTCTGGCTATTCACGATGAGTTCAAAGAAGTGTTTTGGCCATAAAGAAGTTACTTTTGGCCAGATCGTGTATATCACTCTTGCAGGGAGAGTAACAAAAGCAGTCTGTTTAATTGTAAAGGATAATAAGAAGTCTTGTTGAAGGGAATAATAAAGTGGTCTTTAGGGAAAAACAAGGACATTTTAGGATTTTTTAAAGACATATATATAATCTTGAGATTATATTTCTATATCCAACATTGCTAACGTGTGTGTATGTGTGTGCGCGCATGTTTGTTTGTGTGTGTGTGATTTACAGTCGTCCTGATAGCACAGTGCAGCTGCAGAGGTTTTTTGACAGTGACAGCTACTGTCTGATCCTGCCTCCGGATCTCAAATCCGCCATCGCTGCTGTCACCTACATGGCCGAGCAACTGAAAAAACAAGATGTGGATGATACTGTGAGTACACACACACACACACACACACACACACACACACACACACAAACACGCGCACACACATAAACACACAACCACACGCACACAGAAACACACATAGACCTTGGTGGTGAAACACAGAGTCCTTTGTGATGTGGTGGGCATTCTTTCTCCAGTTTTCTTCTGGGGTTTTTTTTAAGCTTATTCTACTACAAAACAAACTCATATTTCTCCCTAAACTCCCTAAACCTCTTTTCCTCTTTGTACATAATGTCCAGTTGTGTGTGTATGTGTGTGCCTGCAGATGACTGATGACTGGCAGTACATTGCCATCGTGGTGGATCGTCTTTTCCTCTGGCTTTTCGTTGTCATCACCACCCTCGGCACTCTGGCCATGTTTCTGGACGCCAGCTTCAACCACACACCTGAGAACCCTTTTCCCTGAGAAGATCTCTCTCTCTCTCTCTCTCTCTTTCTCTCTCTCCCCCTCCTCTCTCTCACACACACACTCACCCCCCTCTTCCTTGGAACAAAATCCATTCCTGCACTCTCCACTTCTTTCCCAATTTACATCCCACCCCCTCTTTCTCTACAAGAAAATGTGCACATGGATGTTTCTAAGCTTTGCCCCCTGGACTGACAACCAGAAATATGTAACCCGTCAGTTTTTCCTTGTAGTTGCTGCACTAAGACTGTAGGGGGCGACAGTGTGTAGAGTCAGTTTCACGGAGTCCGGTTGCCAGTACTGAACTTGACCTGTACTCATCATGGTTCATTTCTATAGATTCTGTCTGGTTGCCATCACATACTTTTCCTACACTATTTATTAAACCATTATTTCACATGTTAAGTTGGTACATTTATTGTTGCTTTGGTTACTCTGGTGGGAAATGTTGTTTTGGTATCTTTTTTCCTGCAAAGAACAACTTTCACTTTTTTCACTGAATCTTTGTTTTTCTGTCTTGTTTGTTGGTAATAATTTCATGAAATTAATAACTTAATTCAGCTGATATAGCTAAACAAAGTAATCTGAACAGAAATGTCCTCTAAAGTCATCCTTATGGGATTTGTTCTGGAAACCATTGCCACCCATCCTGTCTTACGAACTAGTCAACAACTAAACAGATTACAATCTTAGATCAGTGTTTCCAGTGCTCGTGTTCAGTGTTTTAAAGTTATTGTTCTTAAGTTTATCTATTATAAATAGTCTAAACAGCTCAGCTCTGGTTGAATATTCTATTCACTCAGAGAATTTTGGTTGCCAAGATATTAGACCATCACTCTTGAAATTATATAGTCTTGAAGAAGAGAGTTGCCCTCAGCCATAAATACACGCAGGAATGTGGCAGCCTAATAGATCATAACAGTTGAAGCACAGTCATAAAACCCAGTAAGAACATTCACTCTTAGGTTCTTCTCTATATTGAGAAACCTGTTGTGTATTGGTCTTAGAAAACTCAAAAAAAATGTTCTATATAGCATAAAAAGAGGTCCACTATTGCTACTATTGTTGTCTACTACTATTCCACTGTTGCCACTGTTAAGTTGACCTTCTTTGAGTACTATATAGAGCCATTTTTGCAATGAGTGTAGGCCTGAGACTTAAAGGAAAAGATGCTAATGTTGCTAATACTGAATGGAAGCCAGTAGTCACCATGATATCATGCTAACAACAATCATCCATGCTAGCAGTCGTCCATTGTTGGTCACATTAACATTCTTGGTCAAACCTAACACTCTGTCATATACATACAGTATATACTCATATAACATGTTTTATATTATAATAAATCATTGGTCTGATTCTTTTTGGCTTGTCAGCAGAACTATTTTTCTTTCATAACGAGCTGCCCGAGTGAGAAAGAGAGGCTAAAATGTCTTATTGCCAGAGTAGCTGCTTTTAAGGGAAGACTAGAATCCAGTGTGTTTTATTGCGAATGGTTCAGCGGCCTTCTAAGCAGCCCTACAGCAGTTTAATCAGCCTTCTTTCACACTGTCTGCTCCTTTTACAAAGCAGTGGAGCCAGCCAGGAGCAAAGCAGAGCCCTTCTTTTGGGGTGATTTAGCGGTTTCTGCTCGTCTATTGAGCGCTGTACTGAGGTGAGGGTACAAGACGAATGTGTGCTTACGGGAATGGGGGGGGGCGATGTTCAACAAAATTCTCTGTTCCTCAAGGTTGTTTGGCTCACGATTTGGGAACTGGCCAGTAGGGCGGCAGATAAATCACGTAACCAGGGGTCTGCAGGCCATTGCATGCTTTAAGGGAGATGTTCCCGGGATGACGGGTTGTTCCCACCCTCTTCTTCCTCAGCCCTCCTCTCACCACTCTTTTCATCCCTGGCCTTTACCTCTGTGATGACTTCAAAACTAGAGGAGTCCTTTCTAAATCTTTATAAAGGTAATGAGTAGTTATGTTGCAGTTTGGTGCCAAATTAGAGCATGTTTCTTGTGTTTATCTCTTTTCCATGAAGTTCCACGAACCAATAAGTTGCTTTATATACCTAAAACACCTTTTACATGACCATCTTCCAACCTCTTTTTATTCTTTAAAATGAAACAGGCTGTTTTTGTAACAGCCAGAAATAGCATAAAGCTTCCATATTTTTTCAGTATTGTTTCAGTAACTCACCACAGATGTCAGTAACGCACCATATCAGTTCAATGCAAACTGCTTGGATGTATTTATATTTGTGACATCATAGACATGATGCATTCACAACAGGCTGTTTTTGCAGGTTGAAGTACTTTTTCATTGGTATAAAGGAACTGTGCTGTATCTAAATCGTAGTGCGATGGCCCAGAAGTTGTAGCACGCTTTGATTTTCCAGTGTGTCTCAGACTTACTGGAGTGCCAGCAATTCTCTCCCCACAGTTTATGGCAGGTTGTCTCTTTTGTGATTGTAGACTTTTATTTTTCTATAGTTTTGTTTGATTTTTTAAAAATTATTTTCTTAGCATTGTTTAGCTGTGTGATGAAAACCTGGTACATCTTTGCGTTTCTCACAGGGTTAGATAATCTCCCGCCGAAATTAATCTTCAGCCCAAATAGGTCGCGTTTGTTCTTTGTCGACGTCCCAGTAGCTAGTTTGTAACTCCGTTGTTGTATTTTGTTGCACGTACATCATTACAACATTTTGACCAATCAGAATGCAGCGATCAAGTCAGCTTGTCTCCGCCTTGCTTTTGGCCCTGCCATCGAGCCAGGCCGTGACAGTGCAGGTACAGTTCAGGTACAGGTCACTTTATTTATAGTGGAAAAACATTTGTTCATGGTACGTTACGGTTCCTTGTGCCAGTAGAAAAGTAAAACTCCCTTTACTATGCTGTGAGCCCTTTAATAAGTAAACACAGGTAGTGCTATGCAAGGTTGGACGCAGCAGCCTTAGCAAAGACTCCAAAATCTGCCTTCATTTTTCCACATCGTAAAGACCCAGCTGACTCCAGCAGCTCCTGCACCTTCACACCCAGGACAAACTCATAAATCTGAACCCCAACAACACAAAGTAGCTGCGTTGTGGAGCTGAAGTGGAAGTGAAAATCATTTCCTCTCTGATTAGGATTATTGCTTCCTCTCTGAGCTCCTGAGCATGGTCTCCCTCCCTGTGTGAGCTCATTGAATCAGTGGCGCCGGCTCCATGAGGCACACAATAGTGCACAGTGTTCCAGGAGTTGTTTCTTGCCAGGACACACAGGACGTGCAGGGTTCAGTTGATGGAGTGTTCAGACGTGACACGTATCACGTGCCCCGGTCTCCGTGCCCTGTGAAGATTAGACCATGGTTAAGGCTACTGGAGTGCAGAGGGTGGGGCTCCTGTAGGTTCTTCTGTAATACCTCGCTGTTTGTGATTTTCTTTCAGTTTTCTTTTTTTAATTAAAAATTGCAGAAGCAACATTACAAGTCATACTAAAGCACAGACCACTGACGCTACATTGACTTTGTGTTTCCAACCTTTATGCCAGGAAAATGAAGTCTCTGATGGTCAGGGGAGGTATTAAAATTCCACAGAACTCCCAAATCTTGGATTAACTAAACAAACAACAAGGGGTTCTTTCTTATTTCCCCTAAATCCTTACAACTAGATGAGCTCAAAACACCATCTTTTTTAAAACACATACTTTAAGACATTGTGGGAAGCTTTTAAAGCCTATTTAAGAGGTTTCATAGTGAGCATTGTGTAAAAAAAAGTGTACATAATTACATAGTTGCAGAAGTATAAACTGAACAAGGATAATCCAAAAACCCTTCCAGTCCAAGTCAGGAAAACTCTTTCTGTCACGTGCCAGTATAAACAACAGCTTTTTAGATTGCTACGAGGTCTCATATACAATCTATACTAGATCAATACTGCTTCTCTTATAGGATTTTTTTGGACAGATCATACCTTGAGCCAAGATGACTGCAAACATCAGAACAGAAACAACGCTAGTGAGGACGTTTCAGCAGCACTGACTACGTAGGTTCAGTAATACATTTTAGAATGTATTTAGTGGTCTCTGGTCCCCATACACCCACCCAGGGTTTATTCCAAACTTGGCCTTTAATCTTAGAAACCTTTATAACCCACCCATGCTAAAGCACCTCCCTATTTGGCCTCTGACTAGATAATTACCTTTTGGGCAAGACATTTCTTATTCCATTTTTTATTTTATTTTGGTTTTTAAAACAGGCCCATGGCATCAGTTCTCAGTTAAAGCATGTGGTGAAACCCAACAGCTGTTAACACATGTAAACTGATCACCATGCAGAACAGCATCCTCTTCTCCCGGACCTACATTTGTACCCTGACCTACATTGGCTGTAAGCTTCACTGTTGTGAAATTAAACCACTATTAAAACATCTCAATACTGACAGCCTCATTAATGCAACAGTCCACCATTAACAACAAGCAAGCTTGTCTGGTGTAAAATAGCACCATATTCTCTGGCAGACTGGGTCCTGTGTCAGGCAACGGAAACAAGTAGTAAAGCCTTACATGATGGAAAGTCGACCTGTTTCCTGTCACAAGAAAATACATGATTGGTTTTAGATGCTCAAACTGATTAGCAAAGGCTTTCTGTGATACAAAATGCAGGTTAATCTTGTGGACGCTGTATGTAGGTCATTTCATCCGTTCATTTGTTCGTTATCTAAGCTGTTTACTGTAACTTGAATAAGGTGGAGGGTGAACTCGTAGGCCCCTTGTGCACCTGCCCCCCAAAATGTCTGTGCACAGCCCAGTTTATAACTTTATATTCACCAAGAACACCAAAGGAAGACCTTGCCATACTGTTGCTCAACAGCGAAATGCATTTGGCCATATCCACTTCGCCAAGGAAATTTAAACTAGGTGATATATTTCACTGATTAAACTGAATCAGAATCAGAAAACCTTATTGATCCTGGAGGAAACTGCCCAATATGTGACGGCACAGAGACACAAATACAAGAACAGTTTAAAATATAAAGTGTAAATAATTCCAATAAAAGCTCTATATGAAATACACTATGCTATATAAACAATGCAGGGTATAAATACTATGGATCAGTAACTTACAGTTAAGTGAATTACTAGTACCACAAATGATGGTTTGGAGTATGTTATTGTATGTAGTACAGTAATAATGACATAAGTAGTGATATTCCTGCAAAGAAGATCAATTTGAACTTGTTTGGTATAACAACTATGATATCTTTGCCTTTAAGTCACATTCACTCCACAAGTCAATAAATAATATCACACTTGGTCTTCTGCACTTGCAAAACACTGGTTGGTCCATTTACAGTGCATGAATTACGATAACTCATAAGTCCCCAAACTCATTACAGCCTACAGTTCAGGTCATTATTCAGTAACTACCTGGAATACAAAGCAAACTGACTGACATATTCTAAAGTAACAGGATAGATGAATGGAAGTATGGATCCACCATCAAATGGTCATTCAAGGGCTTAATAATAAATTTAAAAAAAAAAACACTGGCTTGATAAATTGTCTCAATCTTCACAACTTGTGCAGGGTGCTGGGTGGAGTACTGACCTCACATATCTTCTTGCAACACAGCAATGGAGCATTTTGTGTTTATTTACTCTGGGAACACTGTGTCACTCATTTCATGCATTTATGATGAAGATTCCAAGCATATCGAACATTGCAAAACACAGGGGAAAAACCCACAGAGGAAAAAGCAGCAGTGAGTGTCATGGAGAAAACGTGAGCTTCTAGGATCTGGGTCATGCCTCCACGGTTGTGAAACCTATCTATAGGGGAGTCAACATATGTAGCATCCATAGCCTGTAACCAAATATGGTAAAGGTCATGTCATTTAAAGAAACCCAGGATTCTGTCTTGCAGGGCGTGTCTATTTAAAGCAATACCTTAAGAGTAAAGAAGAAACCAATATACAGAATGCCTTACCATGTTTAGCATATACGCCTTTCTCTCATGTACTGTATACGATGAGTGTGACTACGTACAATGACAAAAGAGTATAAAATCTGTCATAGGAGCAGATGTTTTGCGCTCTGCCCTTGGCAGCTCAAGAAGCCGCAGCCTGACAACTTCATGTGGTCATAAATTTCAGTCGTGAAGCCTTGGGAAAGGAAAACAACTTTTGATGGAAGCACTGAGTGTACAGCCAGTGGGATCTGGGTAGAGCAGGCTGTGTGTGTGTGTGTGTGTGTGTGTGTGTGTGTGTGTGTTTGTGTGTGTGTGTGTGTGTGTGTGTGTGTTCTTATAGTTATTTCGAAAAGTTTATCCAATGGGAGAGTAAGATCGGGCGTGACGTCACAGTGCGTGGCTAGTCTCATTATGACGCAGGAGCTCTCGAACTCATTCCAGGCTCCTCATCCTCCTCCCAGGGACCACCAGTGTACAGCAGTTGTTTTTGTACTGGGACCCTCGAGAGGATAACAGCTCAGTCTAATCCCCCACAGGTGAAGGGAAGTGAAAGTCTCGTAGTAACTTTCCCACCTGACACGATCCGCTCGGGCAGCAGGTGTGCTTACTCGGACATGGCCAACTCAGGGGTCCAGCTGCTGGGCTTCTCCCTCTCCCTGGTGGGCATCCTGGGGCTGATCGTGGGCACCGTGCTGCCCCAGTGGAAGATGTCCGCCTACGTGGGGGACAGCATCATCACCGCCGTGGCCACATACCAGGGGCTCTGGATGTCCTGCGCCTTCCAGAGCACCGGCCAGCTCCAGTGCAAAATCTACGACTCCATCCTGCAGCTGGACAGTGAGTGCCCGAGCGCGAGACCAGCCTTGTCTTTTGCTTTTGAGCCTTATTTTGTTGGTTTTCATACATGCAGAACATTTTAGGACGAACTGCACATGCCGTTACCGAATATGCAAGTCAAGTGACACTTGCATGTTCGTGTTGTGACTTCGTGTACACATGTGCACACTGTGTATGTGCAGATATACATATATATTGTTGTTGTTTTTGTTTTGTTGGCTTTCATACATGCAAAATACTTTACTATATGCAGTTACCAAATATGCTACTTACACTTTCAGTGTGTGTGTATATATGTGTATATGTGTGTGTGTGTATGTGATCGGGTTATAGAGTGTGCCTATGCTATACATTGTTAAGGCTTATCTGACTTGCGCTGAATCTGTA
>JBBIGA010000011.1:1371975-1384475 GCA_037576975.1 Alestes dentex | reverse complement strand
CTTTGAACTTCTCCTGCATCAGCAGTTGGGTTTAATATGCCTTTCTAAGCTGAAGGGTCATTTAACATCAAAGCACACAAAGAGCTGGCAAAACTGAGATCACTGTGCATGGTAATGAGCTTCGAACAAAGTCATAAAAGCATGTGTAGGAAGGAGTTTGATTCCTCTGCCAGAAACTGCCCTCCCGCCCAGTACGAAGCTATGAAGAGTTCATGTGAAGGTCAATGATAGAAGCTTCTTTTTAAACATGAGACTGTTACACTGCTTTGAAGAAGTGAGCTGGGAAGTAAAACTGTTGTGTGTGTTTGTACACACTTGTGTCCAGGATAGTCATGGACATGCTTTTTCATTCCTTTAATTGGACCGTTTTTCTCTGAACTGATCTCTTTGTTCTGGCCTCACAGCCCTCAGTGCAATTGTTGCGTGCTCTTGGTTCGCCCACAACGTGATCCGTGCTTTCTACAACCCCTATACTCCCGTCAACACCAAGTAAGTCCACTCTCACTCTGTGAGGAACCTCTTCCACAAATGTTTAGGAATTTCATATTATTAGTGAAAAATGAAAGAACTGTATAAGATGTATATGTGTTTTATATTTATTATTACATAGTGTCATATGATATGCATTAAAATACAGATGTAATGTTAGAACTGATTGGGACTTATATTAACATTCAGTAAGGTATGTGCCAAATTTGTGGCCTAAATAAAATGACTTAAGAAGCGTAGTACGTTGTTTTTAACTGACTATGTAACAGTTACAGCCTATTTCGTATAGTTTAATAATTCTGAATTTAAAAAATAAAATCTATTCACGGTAAAGATTGAGGTTTCCTGATCCACTGAAGAAGCGTCAAGATCTGTAATCCATTCAAACTGTCAGATTGTCAGAGACGTAGTGACTCTCAATTTCACGCAGTAAATGCAACTCAAATGAAACTGCAATTGAGGTGTAACCACAACAGCTGGGGGGTCTCAACTTCATTAAACAAATGTTATGAAACAGCCAATCAAGACGCACATAGCACATCGCATGATTGTATCAAAAAACACCGTTCCAAATGGTCGATTAAACCCTATAAACGAAAATGAGTTCATGCAAGAGTGATCATTTTTCATTTTGTAGGTTAAATTAAATGTGGGTTTCTCCAAGCGGACGTTAATGTAAACAGCTGGTTGAATTAGCTAGCAAACACTAACAGCTGTTTGATTGGCCGCTTATGCTGCCCTTTATTCGTTGTTAGCCTGATAATCTACATAATCAGCGTCAGTTTTCTCCTCCCTGATCTCACACACAAGATTCAGAAACATGAACATTATCACGTAAGCTGAGACCACTCTGCGCATCAGGTGGGCTATGATTACTTTAACATGAATTTTCAAAGGCCAAACATACACAGTACAAGGCAAAAAGTCAAATACAGGATAACAAGCTCTTCTAAACAGCTTTTAAATATTATTTTGGACTTTTGCACGGTGCTGTATTTAAACAGTTTGTCGCTACTTTAACCAGAATCTGTCTTCTGTGTCCTCTATGAGGTTTGAGTTTGGTGCGGCCATCTTCATTGCGTGGGGCGGCTCTTTACTGGATGTCCTTGGAGGAGCTCTGTTGGCGGCCTCCTGCCCACGGGGCAAGCAGGTGTCCAAGTATCCCCCCAAAAACCCCTCTCGAGCCCCCAGCAGCACCAAGGATTATGTGTGACTGCCCTCAGGTGGACATACTTAGGAACTGCATGTGGTGAAGGATCCCCTGTAAAGGAAAACTGAACTAGACCTGATGGGCTGAAGTGAAGTAGGTTGGTGGACAACATGTTTAATCCACTGAGAAGGGACTGTGGAAAGTGTCTGATATCAGATGTTACGTGGTTATTTTTAAGCATTATAGCACTGCAACGGCCTACACACACTGAAAAACTAGAGTTTACATTTTATAATGACCCAAGTAAAGTAATAAGTGTGTTCTGTTTGTTACTGAGAAGAGAAAAACTCCCTGTCTGAGGGAGCTACTGTAGTACCCTGTTAAAATACAGTATACTCAAGCACAGTTTAAGTTTGACAAGTGCCATAGATGTTGCTATGAACTGCCATCACCTCCCCCAAAGGGCACAGCGGGCTCCGCAGTTCCCTAAAATAAAAGGGAAGATTCGGAAGAACAGGACTGCACAGTGAGCTAAATAACAGTGAGCTTAAAAGTAGCAGCCACATGACTCTCCCTATTTCTAGGATTTGTAATGATCTCTGGTGCATTTTCAGCCAAAACCCAGGCTGCCAAACAGAGGAAGAAATGGAGCACATTCCTGCTGGACAACTTGGACTTACGACTTAAAAGTAGTTAACAAAAACTGTTTGTAGGATTTCCCCTCAACTCTGCTTCACTCACAAATACGTAGACAACCTTAACATCACAAACAGTAAGACTAATGTAAGACCTGATGTAATTATATTCCCTGATGCAGGTGGTTGTGATAACACCCCAACAATTTGCGGGCTTGTAGAGTAGACATAATTACACTATATATATATATATATATATATATATATATATATTATATATAATCAATTTTGTCTTTTTTATCCTGTTTAGTAAATACATTGTTAGCGTAGCATATGGAAGGGATGGTTACATCTTTCCATATTCAACTGTTTTTTTATGTTTTTGTTTTATTCATTGCTACACATATACTTTATCATAAAATGTCCAAGTGCACAATAAAATGTCTATTTCTACAATGTTGTACTGTCTACATATTGCATTATTCTATATCTGTATTATGGACATTCCTTTATATGTTTTATCATGTTCAGCTGGACCTTTTTGAATAATTGATAATTTTACTATTTACTTAACACGGAAGTTGGTTTTTTCAAAAGGCCTATAAAAGCAACCTTCACTGAATCCTACTTCTGATCTTCTCCTGGTCCTCAGTTCTTGTGTACTCTGGAACTCGTTGTCTTCTGAGCTATCCTACTTGCTCCTGATGCGTTCAGCGCTCAACACATTGTCACAGACATCAGAAATTATTCTAATTTGGCTGTTTATGTACTGTGAGATTTTAACTGACATTCATTAAGAGCATGAAAGCTGCCTTTATGTGGGAAAGAAATAGATGAGAGGTTTGAATCTTCGTCAGCGTTCTTTTCTTAAATGCTAAATGTCTCAGCGGAGCAAAATAACTTTGTTTTCTCCAATTACAATATAAAAGTCTGATAGACTTTGTATGACGATTCTGCACTTATTACTCAACCAGACAGGTGCATAAGCTCTTAGTCATGCATACTTTATTCTCAAAAATGCAATTTACAAATACAAAACAATAATCAATTAGCAATTTCCATGCAAGTCAATTATAATTCACCAAGTTCTGCACAGTATTCCAAGATCAGCACAGTCAAATTGCCCTCGTTAAATACTAACAGTTATTTTAGATAAAATTCAGGTTCCCAGGCGGTACTAATTTCATTCAGACCAAAGATTAACAATCCCTACAAATGGTGACCATTTAAAATCAGTCCCTGTGAATACATTTTAACGGCTAACGTCGAGAGTGCATAAAAGACGAGCTACAGACCTGAGTTTCCAAGGTAACAGTAGGTCTTAAGCCAATGCCGCGTTACATGTTAACAGACTTGCACAGAACGTATCTTTCTGTGAGAGAGAAGCAACTGCACTAAACAAGGTCAGTTTAGTCTTTGCCCCCTCAGTAAAGTGCATATTTTTTTTTATAAATATAGCCCTGTAGCTTTGAAGATCACTTTCAATCTCAGTATCAAAATGCAGTGTCAAACACAGAGGTAACCACAGAAACAGAAAATTTCAATTACAACTGATGCGCAAGCAATGATAAGAGAGTGGCATCCATCGACAGTCCTCAGACCTGAAGCGGCAGCGATGCAGGATGTGAGATGGGAGAAGAGGTGTGTGGGTCTATCCGCACTGACACTGTAAGTGAATGGGCGTTGAAATGATCCGTGATCGGTTCAATTTTGTGAATTTGTTGAAAGGATTCATAATTCGTTTGATTAACGATGTTGGCCTCTTCACAGCTTTGGCACAGTCTGTCATGCTTTAGGCAATACGTGAGACACTGATGGACACAGGGAAGCTCCTGTTGTTGTTCATGATGTCATCCAAGTCTTCGTCGTCAATGACCACTGTGTAACGACAGGGACAGGAAAGGTGTTATCATCACTGACTACATTACAGCACACGATTTAAGGATTTATGGTAAACACTTTATGGTTTCTCTGTTCGGTCATCAATTCAAAAGCTCTGTATGTAGTACAAGGATGTACTAGATCATCATCACCTTTATGACAAAAATAAAATGTGTTTTTGAAGTGTCATGTCAAGTGTTACTCTCTTCAAATATCTTTATGCATGAAATGTTTACATTTTCATGATTTTTTAAATTTTACTCTTCACATACATAACTGTCCTCCGCACAAAACTATATCTTCTCTTTTCAATTTTTATTTTCCTACTCCAATTGAAAACAGCTAAACCGTTACCTGTTCCGAAAGGGCTTTGGACTTTTTTTTTCAGAACACTGACAATATGTAAATGTAGGAGGGATCTATCACTCAAAAGCAGGAAACTCACAAGCTAACATGAACCAACGTGTTCAGTGATATGACTGACAATAATAATGATGATGATGAAAAGTAAAGAGGCCCCTTATATTCACATGTGAACACATCACAGCGCAGCACACAGAGTGAACTGTGTGACATTCTTTCACTACATTTAACCCATTCACCAAGTGAAGCAGTGGGCAGCCAACGATACAGCACTCTCGGAGCAGTGTGTGGGGACGGTTCTTGCTCAAGGGTACCTCAGTGGTGCCACTAGCAGACCTTGGATTCGAACCCATAATCTTCTGAATACAGGGGCAACTCCCTAACCTGTCTATCCACCTAGCTGTCATTATTTGCCGCCAATTGACACCCACCTCTCTTGGAGCGTCCGATCTGTCCTAGTTTGGGCGGTCTCTGTATTCTCTGCGGGGGGGCCCGGATCTCAGAGCCGCTCCCCCGAGCCCCGAGCGGACCGGGCCTGAGCTCGCACTCGGCCGGGGGCAGGAGGTCCGGCATACCGGCCGTGCCGTACATGTCCGGGACTGTTGTCGTCTCCTGCTGCACCTCACAGAGGGTCTTCATATACTCTCCTCCTTCAGAGCCCCGGGAGCTGCTGCTGCTGTGTTAAACCGGAGCAGGCTGGATCTGGATCTGAGGCCCTCGGTGAAACACCTACGGAGAGTAACCGACAACTTAGACCGATATGTAACTTAAACGACTCAGTAAGCGACTTAAAGCTGTCCCTGACAGCAAGCCAACCACTTTTCCACGCCAGGTTTACCGGGGTTTAACGTTAAAACAACAAATATATCAATCCAAACTCTCAAACTTAAACATGCGTTACAGAGGCTCCGTGTCTCCGACGTGTCGAGGCGACCTGTCGGCTGGAAGCAGGTAGGCAGCTCTGCCGCCTAAAACCGTCCCAGAACAGCTTCTTTCGACGACACCGAGAAATATAAAGCCATGACAAATGAACTCACCTCGTTTTCTGTCTCTTCTCGGGGCGAGAGTGAAGTTTTTGAGCCTCTCGAAACGACGACGACGCTCTTCGTGTCTCGGTGCCGCGGGGAAGCAAAAGAGCTGAGGTCTGTTTTTTTAAAAACACACCCGTATTCAGAACTAGACCCGTCCTTCGGTGCGAGGAACGCCCACCATTGGTGGATTTTCTGTGAGTAGCGGCTCTGGGCCAATCCTCGCGCAGATAGTGTGACAATACCAGCCAATCATAAGCGGAGAAGGTGGCATTGGCCTGAAAAGAGGTGGTAAACAAAAAGAACGTGGCGGCATGTGTCGTCAGTGTTGTTTGGGGATTTCCTTGGTCGGAGTCTGAGTGTGTCACGGTAAAGGGGGGGGGGTAAGGGGGTGGTGGGGTGGTTGTGTGGTTGTGTAGGCTAACGTGGTAGGTGGACAGTGCCTGACATTAGCCTTCCGCCCACAAGAAGGTTACAGAACAGTAAGTTACACAAGGCTCAGCTCAGCTCAGCTCACAGCCCACACGTGTGTAGGCAGTTTTCTGCATGCCTCAGTCTCACACAGTGGGGGTGTTTGAATAACCTAAATGAAAGATTCAAGATGTTCATTTGTCACATACAAAGTTATACACATACAACATGAAGTGAAATGTAAGTCTAAGTCGTTCCTGAGACAGTACATTTATTCCAGTTTGTGCATAATGGGGCAACTGGTGCCCTGGTGGTTTGGAAGCTGCCCCTGCAATCAGAAAGTGGGGGGTGCGAATCCCAGGACTGTTAGTGACACCGCTGAGGTACCCTCAAGCAAAGTACTGTTCCCACACATTGTTTCCCAGGAACCCCTCGTTGGTGGTAGGCCCCTGCATCGCAAGTTAATTGCATTGAAATAATCTCACAATGTTCAAACTGAGTGCTGTGCTGTGCTGTGTTCAGACGTGACTATGAGGGGCCACTTTACTGGTCAAAGTCCATTAGTCCATGTTCTTCAGAAGATTGGCTATTTCCATTTTGTTTGTTCCTTCATTTATTATTACCATTCCTAAAGCCTAATTTCAAATCTGTTCATTATAATGTCAGAGACCAAAACGCACCCTAGATCACCAGAAACACCTCCACAGTCTCACGCAGTGGAGGTGTTTGAATAACCTAAAAGAAAGATTCAAGATGTTTATTTTTCACATACAACAAGCTGTGAAATGCAACCCCGAGTGTTTCCTGAGACATTTCTTCCAGTTTTCAGTATAATCATGACTAACAGGCTGTATTTGTTATTGTGCCTTCTTATTTTTGAACTGAAATGTAAATGGTCAGATTAGTTCAGACAAATATTTCCTCCTAAATCTGATGATGAAAACACAAGAAGGAGACTCCACATACCTAACACACTCTGTCTGATCTCCTTCACACACACTGTCTTGGGGGCTGAGAGTTTGTTATCCTGACTTGCAGCATTACAGTTGTAATGTTCTCTGCAGGCAGTGCAATAACTAGAGAATGGAATAAAGAAAAGAGAATAATAGAAAAAAAAATGGACAAAGCTACACAATCTACACAAATCTAACACTGAGTGTTTTCCTTGGTCTAAGCCCTTTAGTCCATATTTTTCAGACCTGGCAGAGCAAGACAGCTGACTAATTCGGTCAAGCGGACTAAATTAGGTTGGCTAATTCCATTTTGTTTGTTCTTCCATTTATTATTACTATTCCTACAACCTAATTTTGAATCTGTTAATTATAACGTCAGAAACCAAAACTAACTCTAGATCAACAGAACTATGAGACCTTTGATAAATATGAGCTCTTATGACTATTTAACAGAGCATGTCACAGGCCAGAAGAGGAAAAACTCCCTCAGCAAGCTTTTCCCTTTCCTTTGCAAATGTTGGATGTTCCCACATGACTGTTTTGCATTGCGCTGTGGAAACATTCTACACATGCAAAGGTACAGCGTTCCCGTGAGCAGCGCAAAGTCCAGTCTTCTCAGGTTTCAAACATAACCATCTAAAGAGCACAAGTTAATCAACATGTCAGTGTCACCTGTGTAAAAATAAGCAATAATAATAGTAATTTACACTATGACAACATAGTGTTCTTGATGTAGTTTTTGGCTTGATATTAGACTATATGAGGAACATATAACCTTTTAGTAAAGCAATGTTTTTCAGTGAAAAAAAATCCATGGATTTTTTGTTTTAATAGATAGATAGATGAAATAGATAGATGGAAAGAGAAATAATTAAATGGTTAGCATCCCAGATTATCCTCTGCCATCTAATCCATTTTCTACTTTTAAAAAATTCTATGTGTCCTCTGGCAAACCACAGTTTAAGGTGTGAATACCCTGTCAGCGCCTGGGGAGCAGTGTGTAGAGACGGTACCTTGGTCAAAGGGATCTCAGCGGTGCCACCGGCTGTGCTGGGATTTGAACCCATGACCTTCTGACCACAGGTGCAACTCCCTAACCACCAGACTACCAAACCATTTATGCATTCAAAGTTATATGTAACCATCGCTCTGAATCATTGAAAACCTATTTTAATAGTACCCTTAAAAACAACCAGATCTGTGATGTACTTGTCTGGAAGAGACATACAGAACAGTGGGTTAAAATGAGAGATGGACCTTCCTCCACGGGTTACAGTTTGACAGTTTATTACATTCTAGGTTTGCCAAGACACCAAAAAATCGAAGAGGATGCCATCTCCGTGACCACATACATCCATAAATAAAGCAAAAGTGGGATGATCACTGGGAAGGTTTGCCAAAAGAAAGCCTGCATGCCACACACTGAAGCACCTGGACTTTTCGAAATGGAAGTTCTCTGATCAGATGTGACAAAAATAGAGCTTTTTGATTGTGAACAACAGAGGCGGATTTGGACTAAAAAGAGCTCTCATTTTAGAGAGTTATCATGTATGGTGGTCCTGGGAATCCAGACACACTGCATGGTATCATGGACTTCATCGCATACCTGGAGATTTGAGATCAAAATCTGTCTGTTTTTGCTAAGACTATGTCACGGATGGATCTTGCAACAGAACTGCGCTAAAGGTTCTAAAACTGTTCTTGGCTTGACCATGCAGATCTAGGAAAAACCTTTAATTGGTACAGAAACTTTACATGATGTCTAGGTTCTACATATATGTTTTAAAAATATTTTTCACATTATCAAAAATGTCCTGTTTACTTAAAGATCTATTTGTTAATATTTTAGGGATCCAAAACAGGTTGTTCTCTGGCATGACTCCAGAGAACCCTTGATTTTTAAGAGTGTATGATTCAAAGTGTCCCTCTAGATACACAGAAATGTGGCTTGCTGACCTCAAAAGCAGGCTTTTCCATGTTTCATCCCAGTCTCATGATCTAAACCTAATAAGTGTTCTTCCACCACACACAAAAATATGAGACAGTTTCCAGAGGTTTTGTTAACAAAGGATGGGCCACAAACTGCACAGGGAGCCAGTGATTGTGCTATTAGTGTCTTTATAATAGTGTTTATATTGAGGAGGATGGGTTCTCTTTTTGAGTCTTGGTTCCTCCCGAGGCTTCCTCCTGCAGCTTTAGGGAGTTTTTCCTCGCCTCTGTCGCTCACTAGAGGCTCGGACCTGGAATCTGTAAAACTGCTTTGTGACAATATTGGTTGTGACAAAATTGAATTTAGTTGAATTGCATACATGTGATGTGCCTTGCTTCGATCAGTTTTACCTCACTGAAATGTTGGCGTTCTCTCACGAGACCAGGTTGAGGTACGACAGATGCTTTTTTCATCCCCTTTTGCTCACATTTAAGAAGAATTTTTCTGCAGGACAGCAGCTTTTTTTGAGTTCCGGAGGGTTTTACAAGGCCAGTCAATCAGTGGTGAATAACTTTATTGTCCTAATCAGTTTGTTCGATGCCACAGATTGCAATCACAGACCTTAAAATGACCCTATTTTCTCTGGGGTGGTTATGGGTAGAGCAACACAACAAAAGCCTAAATTCACAACCATTCATTCGTGGGAGAGGTATGTGAAGACCTGTTGAGACTTATTTGTCCCTGCCAGTTTTTTAAACCCAATATGTATACAGGAAGGCAGGGTGATCATTATCGCATTATGAAGGGGCATAAAAGCAGGAAAGAGATCTCACCTCCTCTACAAGACTGAGAGTGGAAGCAAAGAAGCAGTTGTTGAGCCAATACCAGCTAAAAGATGTCCAAGCTCTCCTTGATGATTTTCACCTTGGTCATTCTGACCACTATTTTATGCAGCCACTCAGGTAATAAATATGTAATTTTCTCTTCTTGCCTGTTTGGATTTGAATATCTGTGTAGACATGATGTATAATAATGCATCTGTGGCAAACATGGGTTTGAAGTGAGTTTGTAATCTGCATTTCATGCTGATACTAATTGTATATATTTTTCATATATTCATCAGTATTTTCTCGACAAAGGCAGAGCCCTAAAAAAGGGCCTTGCACATGCAAAGGTGAGTGTGTGCTTCATCTATGTGTTAGAACATGACTTTCTAATTCGTACGGAATATATATATTCTAATTCATGCTGAATGTCAAACTTCTAATTCATACTGTGTGTTACATTTCAGCAGTTTTGACCATTATCTGTTCATGATCATAATGAACACCCATATCTCTCTCTCTCTCTCTCTGTCTCTCTCTCACACTCTATCTTTCTCTCTGTCCGTCTCCTCTCTTCTTCCTCTCTCTCTCCTTCTCTCTCTCACTCTCTCTCTCTAGGCTACAGAGACAACTTCAAACACGTGGTGAAACGCTCTCCTCCAACAGATGGTGTAGTGTGTGCTTGCAAGAAGAATGGTCCGTGTGAATGCAGAGACAGTGAGAACAGGGTTGTTTGTGAGTAGCCTACTGCTTCTGTCTTGGGAGGACTTTCACTTTATAGTTTAACCCTTTCCAGTCCCTGCAACTTAACAATGACACAGGCGGTTTTCTGTGTACTTACTGAATAAAAAATCCTTCGCCATAAGTCTGCATTGTAGCACAAACATTCAGTTATTATATATTATTTATTATTAATTCATTAATGTTAAAAAGAAAGTCACCTGGTTGCTGCAACATCTTAAAATAATAAAACACATACGTAAAATGTGTTCATACGACGTGGTATTTCGAAGGGGTAGCATCAAACAATTCTTGTGATACTGACGAACATAGATTTTCTGAAAATATTATGTATGTGTATGGTTAGGTGTGTAGATGGTCATTTTGATTATTATGGGGTATATGTCTGGCCAATTAAAAGGTCAGTTGGCCATTTGTTGCCATAAAAAGACTAAAACAGAAATCTCTCTCTTCTTCTTTCTCTCCAGTGTGCCGTGATTACATTGAGTTTATGAAGAAACGTTTTCCAAAGGTGAATACGCAGTGTGTTTGCAAGAAGAAATGCAAAGGTGGGTTTTTGGATAGCGCCTGGTTGTTTGAGGAATGTTTTGTCCTTAATTCTCATATCATGTCATTATAGAGGCCAAGCATGATTTCAGCTCAGTGTTTGAATATCTTCTTTCATCCAGGTGTCAAAGGAAGCCATGGATCCCATTACAATGTTCCCACTCCTCTTTAAACTGTCAGAGCTTTTTTGTTCTTCGATGTCCAACTGCCTGCAGTGGAATATGTACTGTAGCTTCATTGTTGTAATAATAGTTTTTAAACAAAGTTAAAACTGTTTTTTAAACAAATTAAAAATGTGTTTTATTATCTAGAACAATTTTATAATATTGCAATATCATGTTTTTCTGACATGTTTGCAGTTTATTGACTCCTCATTGTTGTGTGTACCTTTTTAACCTTAAATAAACTGTACAGTTTCTTTCCTATGCTCTTTGTTACATTTACACATGACAACTGAAAATATGTGCTGTTATTTTAGATGTTTATGATTAAATATGTGATCAGTGCCAAAATGGTTTTGCGCCCTCATTCTTTGACCCATGACAGTGTGCTATGACATAATCTTACACCGGATTTAGACCAATTTAGACCGAATCTAACCTACTGAACATGTTCCCACAGGCCACTGACCTCCCTGTGGGAGAGAAACTCTCAGTTTCAGACACGCTGCATATTTCCTGCATTGCTCTGTCTATCTGAGCGTTACATCAGCACAGTTGCTCAGGGTACACGATGCTATCACTAATCTATGTTTAGGTGTTAGGTTCAGGAAAGCAGCTTCGTATATGTGAACAGGTTTGTATAAAAGCATATTGTCTTACTGCCGATGATTAAGGCAGTGTAGAGTGACTCTGAATACACTATCACAACATTTTCATGGTAAATGTGAAACAGCTTACATTTCTCAACAAGAAGAGAAAGGTAGATGACATAAAAGCTACATCAACATTTAGAAAGGCTTATTCTAAAAAAGCGTTGGTGCAATTTTGTTGCCACTTCACCACAGACAATGTTATTATGCTTGTGGGAATAAGTCTAAGTGCTTGGTCCAGTGTGGTGGGCTACTGGTGCTGGAATCGGGCTGTTCTGGCTCGGACCGCCGGGTTAGTTCCTAAATGCTTTGCGTTGAGGTGATATTTTAGACCTGATGTACCCCGATGCTGCAAAAATTAATTACTGCATGTATAGCAGATGACGATGCTTGGATCAATCGTTCCTTCTGTCCGTTTTTAAATGTAAACTTTCCATCCACTGGGCCAAGCAGCGCATTCTCGTCTCCTCTTTAATTTTACAGAACACCTGTGGCCAGAACCGGACCGGGTTATTCAAGAATCACCACGATGCAATTCATCAGCGTTCATTTTTTAATGCCATTTTCCCTGTGATTAATTGAACGACATAATGTGTTTATTCAAACCCCCTAATATAAGATAAAAAACTTTAGTTATTCTGAGGGAAGTTGTTTTGTCATTTATATATATATATATATATATATATATATATATATATATACGGAGACAGAGAGATTTAATTTTTTTTGTGGCCTGAC
>JBBIGA010000011.1:1331089-1365805 GCA_037576975.1 Alestes dentex | reverse complement strand
TGTGTGTGTGTGTGTGTGTGTGTGTGTGTGTGTGTGTGTGTGTGTGTGTGTGTGTGTGTGTGTGTGTGTGTTGTACCTACACCACCCTATTTGTGGAAAAAACAATGTCCACTCTCTTAAGAGTCTAAAAACCCCTTTGATCTGATGATACAAAAATGCCATCAAGAAGAAACAGATGCACGCATGTAGGTCTTTAAAAGCATGTAGACTTGTAAACATCCTTTGTCTTCCCATTTTTACCATTCTAAATTGAAAAATGTCCCTTTGTGGTCTGTTGCCCCCCCTCCCCCTCCCGCCCTCTTTTTTTCTCACAGGTACACATCTGCCAAAATCGGGGTAACACTCCACAACTCCCCCTCTGTCTCCGACCACGAGTGCCACAGAATAGTGGGCACCCTCACTCTCATCACCATCAATTTCATTGTGGTCTTTGGCCCCTATCACATGGTGGGTGGTTACAGATTCATAGCACTGCTGCTAACTGAAGACCAGTGTTCGCTGGAGCGCTCCGTCTATCTGTGTTACAGGATCTGCTATGGGCTGACCAGTCTGAACACTCTGCTGAATCCTCTCTTCTACATCTTCCTGTGTCACGATGCCCGTCTTGAGCTCCGGAGGTCTCTGTCCTGTCTGAGCGGAGGCTCTCGTGCTCGGTCAAGGCTGAGGATTATGACATTTGACCCAAAAGACCAGCTAAATCGCAACGCAGACACATAGTCACGTGCAGATGTTAATCTGGGTCGGAATGTGCACCGGAAGCCTGCAGGGTTTTATGAGATGACGCTTAATGGCTTATCAGGTATCTGTGACGAATTACCTGTCAGGGCCCTGATCGCATCGGCCTGTTCACCGGGACTGCTGGTATAACGCACACGTAGCCTACGTGGGCTGTGACACTCAGTGATGTACATTTCTAAGTGACGACAATGCCTTCAGCCAAGCATTACAGCTAACATACAGGTAGTGTGGATAGCAGGCATTATAACTGATTAACGCTCATCCTACCCTTCACATTTTACATGGCTGGATGGTTCAAATGAACTGCACTTCACGCTTAATATAAATTCTCTTTATTCCATATCAAACAATGAATGTTAAACATTTTGGGATTTTGCAGAGGGTGCAGACAGCATAGCCTCTAGCAGTGTGCAGTTTTTTATTTATTAGTCTTCTTCAGAATGAGTGCAATTACAGCAAATGTCTTTTATTTCAGCCCTTTCAAGTCCCCTCAAAGCTTCAGGGCCAGTTTTGCTCTTTGCACTCCTTCAGGTTATACAGGGTGAGAAAACAGTATTCAGAGACTCTTGTTTTTGTTTTGTTTTTATAGCACATATCCAGATTTACACATATAATGTATTTTGATTTGATGCTTGTATTATTTTAAAATGTCTGCATTTATAAGCACAAAAGGATTCAAGAAAAAGGTTTAAGAAAAAAATGCTAGTGAAAAAAATGATACTAATTAATAACATTAGTACTTTGTTGCTGACAGCTTTGAGACATTAGTGTTCGTGATCATCAGCAGCAGCACCAGCATGATCAGCATTCTTTATTTAAACTCTAAACACTGAGGGAGAACCTAATTTTCAATGGACAGGGGACAGGGGACAGAGGACGAAAAATTTGTGGAAGGATTGGCATGATAAAAGAAAAATAATAAGAAAATAGGATCATAGGGGAAACATAAAAATATAATTAAAGAGTAAGTAAAAGTAATCTATGAAATCTGTGAGAATAATTTATGTATTACAACTAAGAATAAAGGAAGCAGTAAAAGTTTAAAGACCCTTGGAGGAACAAGAGAGCCCATTCAGTTTCAGGCCGTTCTTCTTGGCAAATCATCTTCAGTTCCTCAAAGTTACAAGTTACAAGGATCCTTCTATTGGATCTGCATTTTTTAAAAGCTGATAAATTTTCAGTAGGATACAAGTTGGGAAATTAGCTAGGCCATGTCTCTTGAAGAAAACAGTTTTGAGTTGCCTTGGTTGTCTTGTTGAATGGTCCTCCAGTATTTTCCGGTACTTCTCAGTATTCATGGTAATCTGATTTAGTGCCAAATACTATTTTTAATTAATCTGGCCACATTTGTTAAAATCCTGCAGCTGTTTTTGAGGGACTGCTGGTTTCACTCTTACCTTTCTTATCACTTGTCTAAAAAGAATCTTGCATTTCACTTCTGTCCAGGCACAGTTAGTTGCCACTTGCATATTGTTGAACCAGTTGTAGTGACAGTGATATTTAAGGTATTTGCTATGGATCTGTAGCTCTTTCCAGTTGAATGCTGTTCAATAATGTTGAACAGTATTGTACAGTCTCTAAAGAATGGTATAAAGTTTCTCAATCTTGACCATGGTTGCTATTTGTTGCATGAGATCTTACAACCAGTTTGTGGTTTTTTTTAAACTTTGTTTAGGCCTATGAATACATCTTTTTTGTTTGTAAGTACAAAACATGTATGTGATCATGGAATGGATAAATGCACTGAAATAACAGGTCTTTAAATAACAAAACCTTTTGAATATTAGGATGCACAACAAATGCAGCCTCTTTTCCTTCTTACTCAAGAAGTAACAAGTATTAGTTTGATTTTCTTTTTTCTTCTGAGGCTATAGACCTCCTATTTGAGAAACTATTGCAGGGTAGTATTTAAAGCCTTGGCCCTTGTGAATATCTGTAGTTGCTATTCTTTTTTAATTGGTGTTTGAGGATGTTTTGAAAGACGCATCTGAAGTCAGAGCTGACTTTAAATTTGAAAACTGTAATCTAGGTCATTACAGCTTAAGTCCAGCTCTGAGGTCAAGTTTGCAAAGTTTGTACTCTAATATACCTAATTTGACTCAAAGGGTTTGATGCTTCGACAATGATTTTGTCAGGAACAAAACCGTAAAACACCTCAGGCAAATGTGTCCTCTGATCCTGGAACTGAGACATGCTGGTCTAAAACACATCCAACAGTGACACCTACAGGAGAACACTTGTTATTTATAGCAAGAGAACCGCCGTACAATAATATTTACACCTCACTTTAACTGGTCTACTAGAAGGCAGTCGGAAACATAGTTCCTTTGCAGTTAAAGGCATGCCATCAAGAACAAATCAACAGAGCTAACCTTAGGTTTATGAAATTGTAGTTATGCAGTTTTTAATTTACCATCTACAAAATTCTGACACCCTGACAGCGTCTATAGCAAGACAAGAAGGTCAGCAACACAAAGGAAAAAAAAAAAAACATAAGCATGTAGAATACATTTCCAACTGATGTTTTATTCTTAAAAAATGAAGATTTTCAGTGCGTGCATGCATATGCAAAATAGGACTGGAGGCCAGGAAAAAGTTCTGAAAAGTTTACATGAAACAAAATGGAAACCAAATTGTCAATAAAGCGGCAGGTTTATATGTGTGACGAAGTGGAGGGGTTTGTAAACTAACACTAGCCTTCAGATGAGCTAACTCTAACACCAACCTTAATGTAACAATAGAAATAAAGGCATGTGTACAAGTGCGTTAATATGTATCTTTATATCAAATGTCTTAATCACAAGTACAGCCCTGTTTACTGTACCGAGCTAATTGTGAGCAGCAACGTTATGAAAAGCTGATTTAGCTAGCTAAAGGATCGCAACATTATTTTGCCGTCAGATGTCGTTGTTAAAGTTAAAGTTATTATCTAGATAAAGATTAGCTTACCTTACAGCAAACGGGTATGGCTCATATTAGCTTAGTCATTTGGCCTTTAGCTTTGTATTTAAACACAAACAGCACAGTTCTCCAAGCAAGTGTCTGAATTAAGCATTGCTCAGTATAATATTATCTCTTAGCCAGATAACTATAATAATATATACTATAATAATGTATTTTCTGCAGG
Source organism: Alestes dentex (assembly GCA_037576975.1). Taxonomy (NCBI): domain Eukaryota; kingdom Metazoa; phylum Chordata; class Actinopteri; order Characiformes; family Alestidae; genus Alestes; species Alestes dentex. Next base: position 1,361,940 of record JBBIGA010000011.1, on the reverse strand, counting down.
TTTGTCCTGAGTTTTGTCAGAATTTGCTTGACTGAGGAAGTAGCACTAAGAGATGACTGTGATGGGCTGAGAGGCATATAATTATTATTATTATTATATAATTATTTTACAAATGTTAACTTCTCTTGAGCTCTGCTAGTTACGCTACATTCATGACACGTCAGACATTGGGAAATTACAAGCTCCGATTCTGAAAATAAACACTTGAACACACGGTCAGATCAAGTTTTTTGCTCAGAAACTCATATGAAAATTCGGTGTTCTGACTTGCCTGACTTGACATCAGAACAGCTACAACCATGGCGTCCTTCAACCATGGTGTCTGTTAGAGAGTAAAAATTCACTGGAAAAGTTTTTCTATTGTATGTGATGCTGCATTTTAATATACTAGTGAAGTTGCCGCATTACCGCTTTCCAAAGACATTTGTAATCCTTTTTAGTAGTTCACCAGTCAAGCTTCACTGATATGAACATGACTGGTCACTGATGTGTATGAACCTAATACAAGCACAAATGTAAAACAGCTGCAGAAACCTATTAAAGTGTCCCTCGTAAAGACAACAGCAAAGTGTGAAGACGTCACTGCGTGCCTCAGTAATTTTGTACAAATTTTGTTCCCAACTATCTGAGATTACCGTGGTCTTGAATGCAGCAGTAGATGTCACTGCAGAGCTCTGAGTCCAGAAAGTAGATGGAAAGTTTATTAAGAATGTAATGGCTTGGGATTTCATGTTTGAAAATAAAGAGCTGAGGAAGAAAAACTGAAAATCTATCTGTTATGAAATAAAATGTAATTAATCATGTGTTTTGTGTATGCTTCTTTCATTTTATTTGGATTCAAGTCATGCTTCTTTCCTCCTTCAACTGGAACATTTGCTCTGTGTGAAATACTTACATAGCAGGCCTCTTCTAACACAACTTCTATAGAAACCCTGGGCCTGTACTTAGATTACACCATCAAGCATTTGCACCGTGGGACAATATCCCATTTTTGTGCCCTGAGGTCAACTTGCAAACTTTGTGTGGTTTTACATACCAAATTTATTTGACATGACCATTTACACATTACTTTTAGGTGACCACTCGCGTAATCATTTATTATTAAACAGGCTGCTTTTGTTTTTGTCCTTTAAAGACTAATATATGTGAATAATCTCTATTCTAATAGCGGCCCTGCATTGTGTTAACATATACACACTTAGAAATGCATTGATTTTTGTGACATCACAAGAAACAGTGGGCTATTTCTGCAGTTTTGTTTCCGTATATGGAATGAGTGGTACATTTCGAAGCAGAGTCTATATTCTATGTCATTTTTTTTTAAGTGAGAAAGTTGTCAGCTGTCCACTATATGGAATTTTTGGCCAAATTTTATTACCAATTCCTTCATCTCCAGTTTTAGACTTTTAGTTAAATATATATGACTTGTTGGGAGAAGGATGCTGAGGATGGAGCTGCAGGGAAGAGGAAGGGAAGGTCTAGCAGGAGGTTCATGGATGTGGCGAGGGAGGACATGCAGGCCGTTGGTGTGAGAGAGGAAGATGCAGAGGACAGAAGGAAAAGGAGATCTGCGGTGCCGGCACCTAAGCAGCTGAAAGCAGCAGAATAAGTAGTTGAATAAGCTAAATATGACTAACTGAGAAATATCACTTTATGAAACACATTTGAATCTCACAAAATAAGGACTCAGCCCAGACTGTCATCTGCAGGCTGCAATCAATGCAGGGAGAGAATAACAGGAGTTACACTGTCCTCTATTGGCATAAACAAACATCACAAACCGGGATGACACAGCTGGTGATGACAAGATCCCTGCAAAAACACTCAGTAGCTATGGGTTGTTTGTTGTTTTTGGCCAGCTAACACTCAAAACAGCTGCAATCTGCGTTACTTCCCAGCACCTGTTTTTTGTTTGGCTCTTGGGGGTCTTCACAGGCCCTAACTACAGTGGGACACCCTAAAACCCATAAAAAAAAATAAGGTCAGTGCTAGAAACTCTTAATCATCGGATTAAAAAAAAAAAAAAAACTCAACATACAGGCATGTGACAATTCAGCTCAAAGGCACATTAACATGTCTTTTACATGTACCTCACAGGAACTGTCACCGTAGCAGAATAACATGACCTAACCTGACCTCTCACATCTGCTGCCCTCCGCTGTTCCATGCAGGCGCTTTATTTTCAGGTTTCTGCTTCTGGAAGGCAGAGTTCCTCTTTCATTCAGTGGTATTCTCAACTCATTCATTTCCAACAATTAAATGTAGGATGTTGAGAAAAAAAATGTATCCACTTGAATTTTGATTACACGTCATTTTCTTGTTGTTACTCATAATCAAATGTTATCAAAAACTGCATTTAAGTTCTCAAAAGTCACAAACCAAGATTTCCTAATATATATGTGTGTGTCTGTATGTTCACTATATGGACAAAAGCCCATTCCACCAACAGGGACTTTAATGACACTGCATTCAAATACATACACTTTAATATGGAACAGAAACAGAGTCACACATGCACACACTATTACTGTTTTAATTGTTGCAATTGTAAAATAAAGTAAGAGTGTTGTATAGTTTAACGTTTCCAATGTACAGTATAATTAATTAATATGTATTTATGTGTATGTTTTATTTTTTTAATTTTCTCTAAGCATTTTTTGTGGTCAGGAGTGTATATAATTATAGTGACATTTTACACACACACTCCCACAAATTGCAAAAGTAATAACCAGAAAAAAAATGCACGCATCTAGGAGGCCCATGCTCTCCTGCCATAGGGTTCCATGTGGTAAGCCCCATTCTAATAGTCTACATTGCCCGTTGTGAGTTCTCATGTTCTGAGGTAATGTAAGGTGAAGTCACATGGCTGTGAGGTGGTCGTTCTCTCTCTGTACTCCAGGTGAGTTTACACGGGAGGTTTTGTGAATCGGCGTGGAGGAGAAGAGTCTCCTAAATTTAGTAGAAAAACTACAGCCAATCAGCTGCGCAGGCACTGCGGTTTGTGTTGACCCAGCCTCCGACGTCCCGGCCAATGAATAGCGCCTTTCTTCTTGATAACCAGTCGCGTTAACCAATCATCTTTGGCGAATCTCGGTATGTCCCATCCCTTCGGTAGTAGGTGTGGGCATTAGGGGGTCATTCACACTCTGGCGTTTTCACTCGGCGTGTGTTGGAGGGGCCGGGCAGACCGGGCTGGAGGAGTTACCGGGCGATAGGAGGCTTTATTAGTGATAATATTCATTTTAAGCAGCTAAGGGTGATTCCAAATCACCGCAGGGCACAAACAGTCCCTATTAACGCCGTTATTGTCCTAACGGAGCCCTGCTACCCGAGCTAGCAGCCCGGTCACCGGGGCGACAGGGTCTCTGATTAGCCTCCGAGTTAGCTGTTTGCTAACATCTCCTCTCCATCAGCCTCCTCACACTAGCCCGGAACAGACAGCCCTCACACGGGACACGGGTGAGTGAGACTTGCCGAACTGCCTGGGTACCAATAACAGGGTGGTGTGCTAACCCACAGCCTGCTACCAGTAGCCTACAAGCTATCATTGATCGTTATTTACTGTAAACAGTCGTTAAGAGAGAGTTCCAGCTAACTGTCCGAACCTCTTGCTGCCCAGCCCTCCCTCCCTGTCACCTCTACCCCTTCTCCCTCCATCCGAAACACTGGAAATCCACAAGCGGCCGGAGAGCGGAGGAGGAGGGCCAGCGAAGCTGGGGGTGCTGCCGGACTCTCACAGCGGAGGAGCTCCGGCGAGCATGGACGGGCTGGCGGTGGAAGTGCGAGGCTCCAACGGGGCCTTCTACAAGGTAACTGCACCCAAATTCACAAAATCACTGCTGCCTCCCACCAAGGAGGCCTTGCACGTTTACCCCACTAAGCTGGCAAAAACTGGGAGCTCTAGAGGCTCTAACCAAGGCCCATGAATGACACGAGGTGGGGTATCACTTTTCCGACGTGGCCCTTTTTATACAAAGGTCTTTAGATCCTTGCCAGTCTTGTTTTTAGAGTTAATGTTATCCACGGTATCCAGTAAGGCACGTTTATCACAGCCTCTTCTGGCTTAATTTCTTATCTCCTCACTCGCAAAGCATGGTCAGCCACAAAGCACCCAAAGCTGGGGTGTCTGTTCAGCCACTTTAGGGAGCTTGTAATGTATTCCTACAACTTGATCAACAATATTAATAGTGAGTGTGTGTCCTCCATCAGAAATAGCTTATGTGATCAGTCCCATGTCACTGCTCCCTTTTGGGCGAGTCTAACTCATACTCGAACTTAAGGACACCAGTCCAGCCCTGTTCATCATAAGGACATTAAAAGTGATTGTATCAGACAGAATAGCTTTCAGTAATTAGTTTTTATTTTGATTGTCTTGTCCTCACCATTTTCCCCAGATTAAAAAAAGTAGGGTGGATCCAACTGGAAACAGGAGTCAATTGAGGTCGGCCAGGCTGAGACAGAGGAGGTTTTTGCTGTTAGTCACCTTGCCTGCTTTTTTCAGTCCTGAGCCAGAAGTTTTAGTGCTGAGTTAACATCTCAGGAGTGAACATATTCAAACACACACTCTTACATTTGATAATGTGCAGATCTCTCATTGAGGAGCACATTTCATCTTTTGAATTAGCACTGGGTCTCCATTTCAAGCCTCATGGAACCAGAGAGATTGTACTTGTGTGTATCTTTGGAATAGCTATATCACAAGTGTCATGTTTGCATTAGTAGTGGTTGCGTTGCACACGTTTTATACCCATGGCTCTCTGAAGGTCTGAATCTGAGGGATCAGAGCAGGTGGGAGAGGAACAGGTGTTATCAGGCCTGACACTCAACACTCTCTCTCCATCCCCCCTCTCTGCTGCTCAGTCGAATCACCACCGTTGAATTGACTGATTCCAGTTCCACTCTGGGAGTAACTTTAACTCCACTTGAGTTAATTTAAGACTGTAGTCGATTTTCGCTACTTACTACACTTCTCCCAGGTGCTCTCCCTTCCTCTCTCTACTACTTTTTCTTTTAACAACTTAAAAGTTATTAAATCTTGACAGTTTGTTCGCGTTGCTTTTTCCCTTTGTTTTTGCCTCCGAGTTTCAGTCATTGTAGTTGAATCCCCGATTTTGTTTAGGCTGACCATACAGTTGTTGTTTTTTTTTTCTTCCTTTTTGATAAGTGCAGACATGTGGAGCACTAGACAGATAACAAGGAGTTTTCCTTCTTTTTTTGTCATTTAAAACTGGAAAAAATCCTTGCCCTCCTTGCTTTTAAGTACCTGTTAGAACCCAGTTAGAATGAAGAACTCATTTTGCAGTCCCTGATACTTACACATTTGAATTGCCAAGGGGTACCAGCTAAATTAAAAATGATGGCCAAGCAGATCAGTTTAAGCGTCCTTAATCTGTCCAAAGTTTTGTTTGGCTGCCTCCATGGCGCTGAGTTTGGGTAAGGGTTACCCAGGCCTAAGTGCCCTTCTGCAGCCACGTGTGCTGCTCGGACAGCCAAGGTGGCCACATGGCTATGGAGCTCTGCTGCTGATTGGTCATTCAGTGATCCGTCCAGTGTAGCCTGTCTCTGGCGTCATGTTCCCAGAGATGTGAGACCAAAAAGGGTTGGCTGCGTTCTCACTTGGGAGGTGTGGCAAATGACAGGGACACCCTGGAGATCTATTACCTATCCTTTAGCGTACAGTGTGTCATTGTACCAACAGTGTGGCGCATGATTGATTGGATCATACATTTGAGCTTTGCATAATGCTCATGCCTACAAACTGATGCAAAGCAAGTTTTTTTTTTTATTGCACAGTTATTTTTTTCAGTGGATATTTTGGACTGTTCCATCTTGACCAGCTTTGACCCCTTAAGTTTGAGTTGAAACAAAAAGTTCTGAGGTTTATTGATTAAAAACAAATTATTACATAATCAGCCTATCTTTAATTAAGTAGCCATGCGAGGAACCAACAACTAGTTAATGTGGTACAGTTGTCAGTGCGTAAGACGTTTGCATATGCATATCTATACATATGTTTCCATCTGACACCGCTGACCACTTTCCAGGGAAGAGAGTGTCTTTTCCAGGTGTGATGTCTAGAAGCTGATTTACTCTTTCACTCTTCTGTCCTTCTTTCTCTGCTCCATATTGGGCAGTGTCACTCTACCAGCGCTGTCACTCACCCTGGGTTGCATACCTGAGGAGGGGGAGAGGACTGAACCCATGTCCTGATAGATTTATGAGGTAGTTTGTTGTGTAAGAAACAGGTTTTGAAAAGGGGTCCTTACAGCCTATACTTCACTCAGTCTCTATATATTGGAGATATTAGACTCATAGGGCTTATTCCACTTTCCCAGTGGTCACATGCGAGAACTGTGACATGTGCCAGATTGCCAGATCCCACACACTGTGTGCGCTTCATCCATACATGAGACCCAACTTTGCTGTCAGTGGAGTCCCAGGAGGGGGTCTCTCTTGAGAGAAGAGATGCCTATAAATATGGAGAAAAACTGACATGATGCTTCTTATGCCTTCTCTTAAAATGATCCACTCACACATCTGCCTCTGTGATATCACCTGTACCAGTACTGGTATTGCACAACAATTACATATTTTTACAGTTATTACAATCTGCACATGACTTTTGACATGCCCAAAGTAAGTTGATACTAAGGATTTTGGATATCCATGTATTCCATCTAGCTCAAATAGATCAAATAGCCTAGATTAGGTTATATTAGTCTAAAAATGTTACCAGATGGAAGCCATAAGAGACCATGTGTGATTTGTATTACATGTAAGGGTGTTTTTAGGTACAGTGCAAAGCAGAATGGCTAAAATAATGGGTAACAAAATATTGTAAAATACATATGTGTTAATAATAAAACACATATATATATTTTTAGTAATGACTGACTCTTTTGCCAAGAAATGTGGTTTGTTTAAAGTGTTTTAGTTGTCTAGCCGCCATAGATTACTGAATAAGGGCAAAGGTTGAGATCCATTATTGTATATTGCAGTCATTTTGTGAACTTGTTAACTTTTATAGTAATGCTCATATCACAATAAAAATAATGCAAGTAAATGCTTTATAAGTAGGTTTTGCTCACCAACATAATACAACTATGACAGCAACATTAGCACCACACTGTATGTCACTTTTGCTACACTGGGGCTGAATATCAGTTTGCTTCTGACATCCTACAAGTGCACTACGTAATAAATACTGGCTCTGGTACCTAAACGGAGTATAACATGTCCAACGTAGAGGTGTTTGGCGTTCGTCCAAATTTCAGCCCAGTTCTGTACTGGACAAATGTGGTATGAGTTTCTTGTAAGAGCCAGAATTTTACAAATCATGTAGCACTGCATATGAATTGAGAAGCCATTTGAGAATTTACTATTGACTACAACTAATTACTTTTTTTGTTTTTTTTACAGTGAATCAAAAAGGAACCAAACAAATGCAATTTAATAGTGCATCCATTTAACCTGTTGGCTAGCTATCACGTTAAAAAAAGTTGTCATCCCTTCAGTTACTGCAAAACATTAGTTCACTTGGTAATCCACATGAGCAGCATAACCATCAAAAGCTATTTCATTCGCTGCACAGTGGTTTTGGTGAGTTGGTGCAGTAGAGTTGTGGTGATGTTTTTTAGGTGTGTGTATATCTAGTCTTTTACAATTACTTGAAACATGGCTTAGCAAATCATCTTTTATTGCTATCTGTTTTAAAGTAGACAAATACTTCTTGAAGCAATTAAATTAGCAGCAAACAAAAGGGCAAATGTAAGGATGTGAGTGACCGACAAGGGCCAAATTGTGCTGGCTAGACAACTGGGTCAGAGCATCACCAATAGGACAGGTCTTGTGGGATGTTCCCTGCATGCAGTGGTACCTACCAAAGTGGTCCAAAGAAGGACAACCAGTGTACAGTCACTTACCTGAGAAAGAAGTGGCACCAGAATGCACTATGAGAAGAAGGCAAGCCTGTGGAGACAGTATGATGCTTTATGCAATGCTCTACTGAGAAACTGGCATTCATGTGGAAGTTACTTTGACCTGTAACACCAATCAAAATATTGTTGTTGACCAAGTTCACCCCTTCATGGCAGCAGTAGTCCCTCATGGCAGTGGCCTCTTGGATGGTGCGCCCTGCCACACTGTAAAACTTGTTCAGGAATGGTTTGAGGAAAATGACTGTTAACTTTCCTCTAAATTCCTCAGATCTTAGTTTTATTGAGCATCTGTGGGATTTGCTGGTTGAACTAGTACAGTCCATGGGGCCCCCACAAGGCAGCATTGCTTGATGGGCTAGAGTTTTTTTGGAGGCACAAGTATTAGGCAGGATACAATATTAGGCAGGAGACTTTGATATTATGATTGGTTGATGTATATTCGAGCAAAACACTATCCAAATTTAAGGGGATATTTAAATGCTGCCTTTTTAAAAGCAGGACAAAAGAGTGAGCCAAGCAGTTAACATTCCAAAACTGACATGTCATAATAAACAGAAAACAGTTTCTGGTTGTTCAGCCTCCATCTGATTAATCATTTGCTCCATGTTGGATGAGTGACTAGAATAATGGCCTTTTTGGTATCAATTGGTCAGCCGGGATTATGTATGGACCTTGGCATGGGCAGCAAACAGAAAAGTCGAACGTTTCTCAAATTAAATGTTTAAAAACATGAAACGCACAGGCTCGAGGACCATTGTCTGAAAACCTTATAACATCCAACATCTTCAGTCATTAACTGTATTAATGTAAATGTAAATATCATGTTGTACTCTAGTTGTATATATTTAGAAGACATCAGTGACATTTTATGTTTTCGGTGCCACCAGGACCAACTTTTACTGTAGTAGGGCTTTTTAAAAAATTTGGAAGAACATCTTTACCACAGTTCCTGATATAAAGTGCTTTTCTCCTTTCAGGGGTTTGTCAAAGACGTCCATGAAGACTCCCTCACAATAGTCTTTGAAAACAAGTAAGTTAGCCTCTCTTGTTTAATACCTAGGTGAATACGTTGATAACATCTGTCTTCTATGCATACAACCAAAGCAAGATGCTGAGGCTTTTGAGCCCGGTTTAACTCCCGCATGTCATTAAACAGGACATAATGGTCACCCATGCCTTTTAGTTCAACGGGTGCATCATTTCCACTTTTTTTTTTTCTTTCTTTCTTTTTCTGACCTTCCTCAATCTCCCCTCTCTTTCTGTCTCTCAGCACCTGTGCTAGTCTCCACACAGCTGTCATTAACTCGTTTATAGTTCCACTACTTTTTCCTAACTCATTTTCCCTCTGCTCCCTCTGCCCCCTGCCAAGCTGTATCTGTATATACATCTATCTGTTGTCTGTCTCCCTCTTCACTGTTATTTTTCCCTTTCTATACCTGTTTCAGCCACTGTCATCTCTTGCAGTTGCTCTCTGCCTCACTCATCTCCCCCTAGTCTGTCCTTTTCCTTCTTTTCTTGTGTCTATCTCTCAGTGTGAGGTTGGGCCAGAAATAGCCCTATGAGGTATGTGGATCAGGGGGGTGTGCGATGCCCCTGCCATTCTTGGGAGTGATCCTTTGACCTGCACCAGCCGTCACCACTGTCGTTAGTCGGCTGTGCCCTTGTATTGGTTTCTGTCTGTGGGAGCTTAGGGTTTTCTTTAACTAGTCTTTCTGCTTTATTTGTATTTTTTTTTCTTTATTTTTGACCCAGCATGTTTGAGCATCATACCCTACATCAAAGATTTTTTTTATTTGCATCTTGGTTCAGTGAGTGTTATGATTGTTGTGAGCAATTACTTTTCAGAGTACATCATGAGTATTGTCAGTACTTATAAAACACTAAACAACTGGATGCATCATAAAGACCATCATAAAAACAGATTGATAAAAACATTATAGAGAGCCTGTAAACAACCAGTAAGTAGAAGGTCTGGGGGGAAAAGACAATTCTGTTTGTAGTATTCATGGAAGTCATACACCAAATAATTAAGCATCCTAAATTTGGGCCCTTTTTCAATAAAATATTAAAACATGACTGTAGAAGACAGGTTAACATCTTGGGTTTTTTTTTTACATTCTTACCAGATTTCAGGAATTTTTATTTCTTTAGTATTTTTATTTGTACCGATTTCCCCCTTTTTTTTATGTGGTTAATTTTGTAAACAATGAATTTAAGCTCAAGTTTTTCATAATTTCCTTTTCTGATGTGCCACTGCAATTTTGTTGGTGCGTTTTGTGCGTTCCAACTTGTTTGCAAACATCCGGAAAAGAAATGTTGTGGCACATAACGTGTCATGGGAATATCTTTAAGTATTGGGTTTTTGTTTTTTTTTTGCCACCCATAAAGAGTTTCGGTAATGTAGATGAAAGGTGACCTGTTTCCTGGTTGTAATTTGTGCGTGTGTTCTCCCTAATAGCTGGCAGCCAGAGAGACAGCTGCCGTTTAGCGATGTGCGGTTGCCACCGCCGACCGACTACCACAAGGACATTGGCGAGGGAGAGGAAGTGGAGGTATGGCTGCTGTCACCCTTTAACCCCCCCACCCCCCAGGTGACACTTTAAACTTAACACAGACCTGCTAACCATTGCACTAGCAGAGATCACCTTCTCTTCACAGTTTGTTCGCTGCCTAAACAGCTGCTGTGAACTGCCAGCAAGAGAGGCTGTACTTTGAAAATGCTATTGTAATGAACATATGGCCTCTTCAGCATGTGCTGGTTTTGCCTGAAACTGCAGTTGCTGTTTTGTTTCCTTCCAAACATGGGCAAAATGTCGCACACTTCAGTAATGCTGTTTGAACTCACTCTCTGCACTTAGTTTCCACATAACGTATGCTCCTCTGCTTGCTCTCTCTGTACTGTTTGTCAGGTGTACTCTAGAGCGAACGAGCAGGAGCCGTGTGGCTGGTGGCTGGCGAGGGTGAGGATGATGAAGGGCGAGGTAAGTCAGACTGAAGGGCAAAGGCGGTGGGAGGAGGTGTATTTGTTCAGCTGTGGAAGTCGCAGCTGGTGTCTTACAGCCAGATGTAGGTCTTTACACTGTTGTAGGAGAAAGCTGCATGTAATCTGGTATGGACAGCACCCACCTCCAGTGCACTCGAAGCTTCCTTCTGCAAGTTTTCAAAGTACTAAGCCACATAACACTGAGTGTGTCAGTGCACTCAGAGGAGAACACTAAGCACCACAATTTGGCATGTATTCATCCAAACAGTTTCTTAATAGCATAGCAACAGGGAAGCTTGCCACCACCTCTGCCGTCCGTAGTCAGCTCTGATGCTGCATGATTTCTCAAATCATTAATCCAATGCAGTACTCACAATGCAGTGTGCAATAAGGGGGTGAGCCTTAAACCAGTCACTGAATGTTTAATTGTTTACTGTGAGTAATCTGACCTAAAACAGATGCTTTCTATGTGTGTAGATCAGGGCCGCCCAAAGTGTGTCCCACAGGTCAATGCTGCCCATTGAGGGCATACCACATACTAAGTCCACTTCCTCAACCAATGTAAGCATTTGTGTGACTGTAACTTTTTAAAACTTGTACTTGTGAGGTATTTAGCATAACAATAATGTATTTTCGTTAATGTAATGTGTATTGGTATTGACAAAACATTTGGCCGTCTCTTGTTTAGGTGAAGCAAAGCATTTACATCATCCAACAGACATGAAATTATTTAAATGTGATATGATATTTTCATATTGTGCAGATCTAACAAGAATATTGAACTGCTGAAATAATTATCTCTTCGACTTTTCTGTTAAAAATAATTAAGCTTTTGTCTGGAATATTTTTTCCAGTCATCTAAAGAAAAAAAAAGCGCCATACTTCTCACAATGTTGTCCGTATGTTCCATAACTGTTCAGCCCACAGTGCTTCTAGGTTTTAGTTTATTTGCCTGCTGTAGGGCTTGTGTCTACACTGCTGAGCTGTGTTTTTCTCAGATGCACCCCAGGCCTGGGATATGAATATTGATTGACAAACCTTTTGAGGGAACATCTTAGCCTAATAGCACAGATACATCCAGCTTTGACCCAATTACCCAAATACTCACCATTTAAATGGCAGAACTTCACGTGCGATAACAGAATTATGCATTCCCTATCTTACGGGTGCAAATGTGACCTCAAACCGTTTAATTCATCTGGGTTTATCTCTTCAGATAATTTAAATTGACTTAAATCAGCTTTCGGTGTCCAGTGTTTATATCTTATTTCCCCACCCCCACTCCCTGAATTGACCATCTTGGTCTGGGGACCAGCACAGTGCAGTGCAGCACTAGTGTAATCTATCACAGTGAGGGTGCTCTCTGGGACACAGACACAATGCTCCCTTGCTAATGCTGCATTGTGCTGCCTGCCCAAAGAGTAACAAAACTGTGAAATCTGTGCGTATGCTGCCGTATTTCTTAAAATCTTACACATGGCAGACCACTTGGCTTCTTTTTATAGCCCCAGTGGTCTGTCTCTGGTACCTCTGGCCAACTTGCATCTTAATGAACACGTAGCCTGTCTTATTGGGTTAAGACCGAATGTCGACTTTATTAGTTTAACATAAAGCACATTCAGCTGTCTGCCCTGACCCACTCTCATCACTGGGACAGAGGAGTATTGCTACATCTTTAGGCTTGGACCTCTACTGCTTTTTCTTCCAGTGGTCTACATTGTGATTTGTAGGGACACTGGGGATGGGTCTGCATAAAAGTGTGTATTTAGCTTCTGTGTCTGTTTTGGATTAGTCTAGTCAATGAAAAGGTTAGCAAAATGTTAATCCCTTCCATCGATGGTCTTATTCCAGTCCTCTGCACATTAGTGGAACTTTATAAATCCAGTCACAGCTTGATCCAAAGAGTAATGACTGTTTGCCACACAAAAGAATCTTTGAGCTTCTCGAGTCGGAGTTGTTTTAGTGTGTCTGTGTTTAAATGATGATTTGGTGAGCTCAGGGTCTGGCATGCCTTTTGGGGAAGTAGTTTGCATCTTTCAGCAGAGTAGAATTTCTTTTCCTAAGAGGCTTTTTATTCTGTTACATCCAACATTACACTGAGAGTAGCTCAAAGAAGTACAAGCAATGTCCCTGTGAATATTTTATTTAAAAAGTAATTTTCACAAACTGGATCTGTGTTACTGAAGGAATTTTTTTGTAGTATTGCGAACTGCTAGAACTAGTTAGTAGTGGTTTGTTAGTGTATTAAAAATGGGTGTTAATAGGTGCCTTTTGCCTTCTCAGTTCTACGTGATTGAGTATGCTGCATGCGACGCTACATATAATGAAATAGTCACTTCAGAACGAATCCGGCCAGTCAACCCCAACAGCCCTGCCACTCGCAACACCTTCTACAAAGTCAACGTCGCTGTGCCAGAGGACCTCAAAGAAATGTGAGTGTGACGTGAAATTCTTTTAAATTTGTCATACAGTGACTGCTTCTGATGGTAGCTTGGGACGTTTGTGCTTGAGTTAGGCTTAGAAAAGAGATCCAGTCACATTGTCATTTAACTCTTTCGATTAAATTTGCCAGCTGTTTAAATGACAACATCCACAAAGACTTCAGGAAAGCAATTGGATGCAACTGCATCTTCTACAACGCTTCCATAAACGAACTGGTCATACTGGTAAGCGTGTTTCTCTTTCTCTACTGGGTTAACAATTTTATTATTTAATCTTTGGTACTGTTTCTTTGCCTGTGCAAACTGTAATGTAACAGGACGTGCTCTTTCTCGACAGTCCACGAACGAGTCAACTGTAAAACGTGCAACCCTTCTGAGTGACATGCACTTCCGCAGCATTCGTACTAAGCTCATGCTCATGTCCCGTAACGAGGAAGCCACCAAGCACCTAGAGGTACACACATTCACGTAGAGCGGTTATAAATTCTGGCATGCTCTGTGCTACTGATATGTTGTTGCTTTTTACAACCAGTAGCGATAGTAGAGTTAGTCTCTCCCAGCTGTGGAGCCGCAGTGTATAGTCCAGCATTTTCTAAACTTCAAGATTCAACTAATAAAGGATTTGATTAACAAAATAGAGGCTACAATCTTCTGCAACCATTACAACTTACATTGGCTTCCTAAACATACAGAGGAACATCTTGTTTGTCCCTTTTGTGTGCCACAGACAAGTAAGCAGCTGGCATCAGCTTATCAGGAGGAGGTGCGGGTGCGGGAAGATTTGATGGGTTTGGCTATCGGCTCCCACGGTGCCAACATACAACAGGCCCGCAAGGTCCCTGGTGTCACCGCCATTGAGCTTGAGGAGGAGAGCTGTACCTTCAGGATCTATGGAGAGGTATGTGATGATGGGGGGAAATTTGCCAAGCAGCACAGTGAAAGCTTTTACCAGTGGTTTTTAAACTCGCAGCACATTACTACTGATAAACGTTAATGTAGTATTGAGCATGTTTATTGTGATAAAATTGAATCATCCTGAGCTTTTTTTCTACCCATAATCTTCAACGCCTAGCTAATGTACCCCTTCAGAAGTCTCTGATTGGTTGAAGCATTAAGTGAGAGGATTTGGTGGCGTGTAGAATGCAGGTTGGAACTTAACATGACAGGAAAGTAGATCTCCAGGAAGAGTCATTGAACACTAATTCTGAATATACATTTTCTGGGTGTAACAATTTTATTACAGCGAACATGCGTATGTATTACAAAATCTGAATAAGCTATTTCCTCTGGGATCATTTTAAAGTTTTCTTATTCTGATTCTTTTCTGATTGTAACTTTAGTCTGTTAAACTGTGTAGCAAACACTAGAATGTCGAAACCGATGACCAAGGTCATTACCTCTTTTGTCTGGACACACATTTAGCAAATTCACTCTACAAGAAACCCATATCTACAGAGACACATATAGCCCATAAAAGGAATATAATCCTAAACTGTTTGGCACTTTAACCTGTTTTGTATGTCAGTATTCTAAAAATAAATACTGAATATTTACTATTTTAATGTATTTTTATTCTCTATTGCTCTGTCAGACCCCAGAAGCTGTGAAGCAGGCTAGGGTGTATCTGGAGTTTAGGGAAGACTCATTCCAGGTGCCCAGGAATCTTGTAGGTGAGTCCCATGCAGATTTTCATTAAAGTAAACTTACGTAGCAGCTGTTGGACGTCTTGGATTACAGAAGGGTAGTGCACATATAGGGTACAGAATTTTTATTTTTTTTTCTCTATAAATCTGTCTTCTCACACCATACAGGCAAAGTAATTGGCAAAAGTGGCAAAATCATCCAAGAGATTGTGGACAAGTCGGGTGTGGTGCGAGTCCGGATTGAAGGGGACAATGACAAAAAGCTGCCCAGGGAGGAGGTAGGCAGGCAGGCGTCTGGCAGTGCAGACACTGTCGACAGCCAAGAGGTGAATGAACCGCCTACCTGATACTCCAATTCCCCTCCCTCCCCACTTCTGTAGTTTTTAGAGAGAGCACACGCTATCATTTTTTTGTGTATTATTTATCTGTGTCGAATGTTGATTGTCCTAATGTGTTTGACTGTAGCTTATGATGGTTTTCTCTTCTCCCTTTTTCCCTTTTCTCTCAGGGTATGGTTCCTTTCATTTTTGTAGGAACCAAGGAAAACATCAGTAATGCCCAGGCCCTGCTGGAGTACCATGTGGCCTACCTGCAGGTAAGCCTGTGCTCTTTCATAATTGATACTTGTACTGCTTATCTGTCTTGAGTGTTACTTTAAAAAATCTAATCCATGTTAGTGTATTTTTATGTATAGAGATTGTTTGCTAGATGCTTAATTCCACATTGATTGCTCAAACATAGTTTTTACAGACATGATACCAGTGTATATTCAAAGATGCTGGCCGGCCATGTTACGTTCACTGAGGCATAGAAACTGTAGCAGTGAAAATGGCAGATCTTTCTAGACTGGTCACCTGACCTCCTGCCTCATGGAAAGCTGCTGATCACACCTCTCTCCTTTAACCACACATTGCAGCTAATAATAGCCCTTGTGCCCCTACCGTTGGGGTAGTTAGGAGGTGGGTAGTTTCAGGGGATGGATTTCAGCCTATGTGGGGCCCTTGCTTCTCAGAATAGCCCCTTAGTCCTCTCCACTCTAGCCCTCACCACACCCTCCTCCAGCCTTCAGCTGTTTGAACGAAGCAGCTGTTACATTCTGCAGTGACCTCCCCACTCTCCCTTACTCCAGCACACATGCATTTCCCCTTACTAAAACCCACTTTACTAACTGCTGTCTGTGCGCTTTAGCCTAGCTTAACAACACCACTCTCCCTGCCAATCATGTCTGTAGTCTTTTTATCCATTTGACAATGACGTAATATTTTGTTTTAATGTGCAACGGATATGCACAGCAATTTGTACAAGGTACTTCCGAAGTTCTGAGGATATGTATTTAAGTTGGAGTGACCTAAATCCTCCCAACCTGAAACTAGATCCTTCAGGATGTTTCTGTATTACATTTAGAAAGGTTTGTTCAGGCTGCATATTAAACTCATACACCGGCATTACTTTAGTATGTTCTCTCCCTATTAGATGCCCTGTTTCCATCTAGTTTAAGTGATGACCAAGCCCTGTTTTTGTTTTCTCTATTTTTTTCTCCCCCACTTATAGGAGGTGGAGCAATTGCGTCTGGAGCGGTTGCAGATCGATGAGCAGCTTCGTCAGATTGGTGTGGGTTACCGCGCACCTCCAAGCCGCACCGGAGCAGCCGGGACCGGAGATCGTGAGAGAGGCTACCTGACTGATGAGAGCAGCAACTCTCTTCAGACGTCACGCACGTATGGAGGACGGGGGCGTGGACGCAAGGCCAACGCATACTCCGGTTATGGTGAGGTTTAAATCCTAAAGGCACATTTTAGAATGGTGTACACCCCATGCCTTCTCCACCGCTTATATACTAATACCATTTATTTTACACCTTCGGATTGAGAGGAGGGACTTACTGTAAGGGATTTGTTTACCAGGAAATCAGGAAAGGCTGCTTAACTAGCTGGTGTATTGGAGGTCAGTTGATTTAAGCAGGCATAACACAAATTAGTAGGGAAGGAGCACTTTGTCAAGGGTTATGGTGGGTGATATGGTGCTTTGAAGCAAATTCATTTACAGCTCAAAAGGTATAATTTGGCTGAACATTTTATTCCAATGTTTGCGTCAACAGGAACAAATTCTGAGATGTCCAACGCATCCGAGACAGAGGAGATGGGGGAGCGAGAGCCAAGGCCCCGTGGAGTTGGCGGGGAGGAGAGGGGCTCCAGGAGAGGAGGTCGTGGCCGTGGATCCAGCACAAGCAGAGGCCGCGGAGGCCCAGGTCCCCGCACCTCCAACACCATCAGTTCAGGTGCCAGCTTTATTTAGTGTGTATGCTTGGGCTTTTTGCTGAGAAGTTAGACATGGAACTAATCATATACCAAATTATCATTAACAGGGCGATCAGCAGAAAATAGTGGGTTGCTTATCAGAGTGGGGGTGGGGGATTCCAGTTCAATCTTGTAACAAACCTGGCCTGAAACAGCACACTCACATTGATGGCCTACTTTTTAAATGCTCGTGTTTAGTGAAGGGCTTCAATTAAAAATAGCTTAGCATTTTCTAAAGAAAAAATATCCGATTAGGTTCTGCAGGTACTCAAGGTTTTGGGATCTGTAAAAATGAAGTGGTATCTAAATCTAAATAGATTTGGCGACACAGTTGTGTGATTGTGTAAGTTTGAATGAGCAGGTTGCATGTGAAACAGTGTCTATGAAAACATCTCCAACTTTCTCACTCTGTCCATCAGTGCTGAGGGACCCTGACAGTAATCCTTACTCACTCTTGGAGGGTGAGGGAGATCTGGGTGGAGATACAGATGCCAGTGAGAGCATGGGTGGAAATGAACGCCGGAGACGCTCCCGCCGCCGCCGCAACGACCAGGAGCCCAGTGTGATAGACGCAGCTGCTAACGAATCAGATGGCCAGGCAGCTACTAGTGAGAATGGATTGGGTAAGAATGATTTTACAGTGCTCTGTTCAGCTTATGGTAGGTTTCTTTCACTCTTGCTTCTTTTTAGAAAAAATTGTTTTAGGTAGACGTTCTCTCTTACTGTTTTTCAGATGATGATGGTAAGCCCCAGCGACGCAATAGAAGCCGGCGCCGTCGTAACCGTGGCAACCGTCCCGAGGGAGGTTCTGTCAGCCGTGACAGGCAGCCAGGTGAGAGGCCAGGCTTCCTTTCCCAGGCTTTACCTTTTCTGCTGGAATATCACACGCAGTGCTGAGTGCAAATAATACCAATATGAATGTTATACCTTCAGCATTAAATTAATAATTTGGCAAAGAAAACACCTTTATCTTCATCTAGATATGGTGGATCAGCTCTTGGTGTTTGTAGTTTGCATCTTTAATATCTTTTAATTGCACTGGAGCTGCAGGTCTGATGTAGCAAACAAATCATGAAAGCTTGTATCCCACCAAAACTGAATGTCTAAATATTCAAAGTTTGTGTAGAAGCAGAGAAATCTAAAGAACACTTTATGAGGTTTTTGACGCTGTATGACGACATACTTTTGTACGTTTTTGTAGATAAATCTGTGCCCAAAATTCAAGATTTTTTTTTTAGGATAGCGGTATGTGTTTGCATGTGAGTATTAGACACCTCCTTTATTGTGCAGCCAACCTCATTTGTTTTTTTTATTTTTTTTTTTAAATCATTTTGCAGTTACTGTGGCCGACTTCATCTCTCGCGCAGAATCTCAGAGCCGACAGAACCTTCCAGCAAAGAAAGAGGAAATACAGCATCCTAAGGTACATAACAAACAGCTGACAAGACTGTGATTGTGTGTTGGTAATGAAAGCAGTAGAAGCTGTGCTATACTCTGGTTTCACAGTGCAATATAGACTTGAGGGTAAAATTTAATCCAGCAACTCACTGATTCTTTCAACAGGAGAATGGGACTACTGTAAAGAAGGAAGAACGCGTCCCTTCTAAGCGTTCCCCCAGCAACAGCAACGGCGTGGCATCACCTGGGGAGGCTCTGACCCTGGTGAACGGCGTTTCGTAAATTGAAAAATACAAAACGTCGTCTCACCCCTCAAGACCCACGTCTAGAGCAAGACACTATGGCGATCTGTCCCTGCTTGCATTTACGTAAACCTTTAAACAGACGAGTGAAAATCGACTAAAAATCTTGAATTCATACGAGATTACAAGGAGAAAAAGAAAAAGATACAAAAAAAAATGACACACATCTACTTAAAAACACGTAACGGTGTATGTTTATCCTATCTATCAGTACTTAGTGCTTATTTAAGACAAGCTTGCCAAAAAAGAGCTGGTGGATATGATTCGAAACTGACATAACTGAACACAGGACGTGACTCTTTGTTTTTATTTTGGAGAAACTGGTTTTGTTTATGTTGTCACTGTTGTCGATGTATGTATTTGTTTGTTTGTTTTTTTTTGTTTTGTGTTTTTTTTTTTTCTTCACTGGTGTGGGATTGTGATCACACTCCCAAGCAGATGCATCTCTGAAACAGTGTTAGCAGCGAGGGGAGGAGCTATCCGAGAGGCAGGAATGTAGGCGGAGCCTCTCATGTGACTGACAGCTGAGGCTATTGGTACTCTGAGATTAAGGGCGTGTGAGGTAAAGGAGAGACATTGTGCCTTGAATTTGAAAAAAAAAAACTTGAGTATTCTCTTTGTTTGTTTTTGTTCATGGGACGGAAGATGTTGCTTAAATTCTTTTGTTTTGTTGGGGTTTTTTTGTTGAAGATGAGAAGGTGACAGAAAATAATTGCAGGGTTAGGCTTGGAGAGGAAAGGAAGAATAGAAAATTGAATACTAATGCCAAACATGAAATTAAGAACGCTCATCCATAGTAGGAGTCATGTATTGGACGGCGTTTATTGTGTGCGCGTGTGCGTGTGTGTACGAGTGTATTTGTACATGTTTAGTTGTTAGCGGTACAAACATAGAATATCAGTTGGGAGAAGCGTTACATGGTCTCTGAGCGAGCGAGCGAGGAGGATGAAGGGACACAGCCACTCCAGTAAGACAAGTAGAGAGAGGGAGGAGTGTCCGTCTCTATCTGTTCCACACTGGAGGGGGCAGAAAGGCATGACTGCATCAGGAACAGCCTGACAGACTGAGCCAGACAGACGGACAGTTAGAGACCTGCAGACCCAGAGTGCTAATTTCAGCCTGTTCTGAAATCCACACAAACTTCAGTGCCTCAAAACCCACCACCCTCTCCTCATCCACCAAAATCCACCGCCGTTTCTGGGAGCAGAATGAAAGCAGTGTGGAAAGTGATGGTGTGCTAGAGTGATGAGTAATGCACCAATCTGCAGCTTCACTACCACAGTAGATTGTGGTGTGTGTGCTCTCTGTGCCCACTGAGAGATAGGGAAGATGAAGTCTCCTCTGTGGTGCCCCCTACTGGACGGGGTTGGTTCTTACACATTAGTGGTCAAGCAGGCACATTGTGGGGGAGGGGGAATGGCACAGCCTCAGAAAAGTTGAGTGCCACACACACGCACGCACACAGTGTATGTGAATATACAGTACACTCCAGTGTTATCACTACATAGTTTAGACTTCCTGCATCTCTTGTCGAGGAGGTTTAAACACGAAGTATCAGCCATGTGGCCTGGAGGCCAGGTGACCATGCTGTTTAAACAGAACAAGATGTCTGTCCTGATTGTCGCGGCCGTAAAAGAAGCAGCTGGGAGACTGGTGTCTACCCATTGGCTCTTGTTGTTACTGTCATCTCGGTTTCTGCTCTCAAACTTTTTTGGTTGTTTTCACATCATAGAAACAAAAATGAATAAAATTGAAGTGAAATAAATTATTTCTGGAATGAGACTTTTTTGTTTGTTTTTATTAAGCTCCTGGTTTGTGGTTTGAATGATTTCCAGCCTCAAATGTCATGATTTAGGACCCCAAACAAAAACTTTGAGGGCAGGTCTCCCCGGATTTTCAGTTAAAACCAAACTACAGTCCATGACTAGGTCTAATCCCTGTCTGGGAGACCTGCCCTAAAAGTTAAGCCCAGGAAACCAGCCTTTAACATCCCAAAGTGGACCCGGACTTGAAGATCACTACAGGAGGCATGATAAATGTACACTGTGTGCTGTGGTGCCAAGTGTGACAGAATGGTCACTTTCTTTCACTTTCACGTAAAGCATTTTAATAGGGTTTTGTAGTAACAAAATGGCTTGCATGACTGTAATAGTTTAAATATTGGAGTCCTCATCTATTTCAGAAAGAAGTGAATGTAGTTTAAAATACATTCCAATAGATTTTTTTTTTTTTACAAAAATTACAGAGTACAAGTGATCATACCACCATACTTTCATTGCGAAAACAAACTGTTTCTCTGTTGAAGCCTTGATGAAACAAACCGTTTTACTGCTAAAACTCGGTTTCACTGTTGAAATGCTTGTACTGCTGACACAGAATAAAACTATAGTGCAAGAGTTTTAGAATACATGGGGGTACTGTGAGTGCTCCTTACAGTACATTTCCAATAGTAATTTCCATAAGACCTGTTATTGTATGTATTTGTAACCATTAATGATTGGAAGGGTCCTATCACCATTCCTCTTCACCCTCTACACGTCTGACTATAGGTACAGATCTTAGTCATGTCACCTGCAGAAATTCTTAGATGACTCTGCCATTGTGGCCTGTATCAGGGATGGACAGGAGGATGAATACGTGTGGTGGGCAGCTTTGTTGAGTGGTGTGAGCTGAACCATTTACAGCTAAACATCACAAAGATAAAGCAATTGGTTGTGGACTTTAGGAAGAAGGCTCCTCCTCCCACCCCTGTCACCATCAGAAGGACGGTGGTTGAGGACTACCGGTACCTGGGGATACACATTGACAGTAAACTGGACTGGTCCAAGAACATAGACACTGTGTTCAAGAAAGGGCAGAGCCAGCTTTGCCTACTGAGGAAGCTCACGTCTTTCAATGTTTGGAGGTCAACGTTGACTATGTTCTATCGCTAGAGAGTGTGGTGGTTTTTGCAGCTCTGTGCTGGTTCAGTGGGATGAAGGCAACTGATGCAAAAAGGCTGAACAAGCTGATTGAAAATGCTGGTTCTGTCCTGGGATTCAGACTGGAGAAACTGGAGGAGGTATATGAGAAGAGAATGCTTAAAAAGCTTCTCCGTGTCATGGACAACCCCTCTCACCCCATGCACGCCTCCTTGATGGGCCATCAGACCGCACACAGCAAAAGACTCATCGCCTCTAAATGCAGAACCGAATGCCACAAGAAATCCTTTCTACCTGTGGCAATGAGACTGTATAACTCGTTCTGTAGGTGATCTTTTTCAGCCTTTATGTCATTAAGTTCTCATTCAGATTATGCAATAAAACTCAGCGTTTATTTATCTTTGTTACTGAATGTTGTCTCATCCCCTCATCACCTGCTGCTATCTCATTTTATTGCATTCATCATATTTTCAGGACACAAACACAGTCACTTTTCATAACCACTTGGACTAATAATCTGTTATTTTATGTCTGTCTGTTTTGCTTGTTAGTTTTTTGTTATTGTTATATTATTCAGTTTGTACTATTACTACGGGTGTTTCTGTTTTCCCCTAACTCTTTATTGTCTTATCTTTATTTATTCCTTTTGTTGCACTGAGTGTGTTTATGACAAAAGAATTTCCCTCGGGATTAATAAAGTTCTTTCTTATCTTATCTTAATATGTGGTGTGGCTTAGCTGGTTAAAGCACCTGTCGTAAAAAGGAAATCCTGGGTTCAAATCTTGGGATGATGATTAGGGAGTTGCCTTTGTGATCGGAAGGTCATGGGTATGAATCCCAGGACTGCGAGTGGCACCACTGAAGTACCCTTGAGCAAGGTACTGTCCCCACACATTTCTCCTGAGGCACTGCAACATTAGCTGCCCGCTGCTTCACTCGGGTGAACAGGTTAAACTCAGAAATAATTTTGCTTTGTTCACACTGTGTACTTTGCTGTGGCATGGGGGCCACTTTACTTTAGTCGACCATTAATGTCAGGATCTGAAATGTCCTTTGGTCCACATGTTCTGGTGAAAACTATAGCAAACAAGTAGTTCATTTTCTTTTGGTCTCATTCGCTGTCTGATTTTACTTTTAACTAGAAAATATGAAATACGTACAAAAATATGAAAACGGTATTTCAACAAAATTTCTAACAGGACCTGTAGTGCCCAAGGATGACCTGTTAAGATTTGACCAGTCATAATGTTTCTCTAGACTCTTGTTCTTGAAAGAACAAGACTTCATGAGTTGCTGGCATTTGAGAATTATTGACAGCTTTAGTGCTCCATCTCTGTGAGCATTCTCCACACACTCCACATAGTTTCACACTTTTACATGGCACTGTAGTTCCTGGAACATTTTTCATGCATGGTGCTGAATAATTAACCATGCTTTATAAACATCTGTTTCCCCCTTTTGACAATATTCCTGTGTGGAAATGGCACTAGAGACTGGTGATGCAAACGATGCGGTCATGATGGGGCATTTCCTCATGGGGCATTTCCTGATATGTGAATGGTTCGATTTGCAAGAAGCTGGCACATTTAGTCACCAGACACAGAGGATGCCTCATAGATGCATTTGACAGCATTACCAGCACTTGAAGGAGTATGATAGGGGTCAAATTGTGGGCCGGGTGGTCGTATCATGTACAGATGACGCAGCGGGCTGATGTTGGAACCAGTGAGCACATCGTAACTGTTTCATTCACCCAAGTCAGGCCACACCAAGGGAGAATTATTGTATTGCGCGCCAAGCATTAAAGAACCCCATGACAGCAGCGCCTGCCACAAGTGGCGTCGTACCATGTTCAGCAATAAAACTTGGTTCTGCATTACCACTGATGACGGTTGTTTGCACGTATGGCAGCACCGAGGGGAGAGGACCGTCCTGCCAATGTTGTGGAGAGACACACCGGCGTTTCTCATGGCATCATGGAGTGAGGAGTCATAGGATATGACTTCAGGTCATCTCTGATAGTGATTCAGGGGACCCTGACGGTGCAGGACTATGGCTGTGGCATCCTGCGTCTGCATGTCTTACCCCTCCTGAGACAGCACCCTGGTAGTCTTTCAACAAGACAACGCCTGTCCACACACTGCACTTGAGTCTATGGACTGCCTGCAACATGCTGAGGTCCTTCCACGGGTTGCCAGGTCCCCCCAATCTTTCCCCAGTCAAATGTGTGGGATCAACTCAGACCCAGTGTCAAGCTGCAGGGCCAGTTACGACAGCTGTGGGCCGACTTGCCGCAGGAGAGGATACGACGGCTGTACGACTCCCTTCCACACCGTATCGCTACATGTACCCAGGCCTGGGGGCTGCCTCACCATATTGACCTGAGACCAGCAGTGTGCCCATACTGCCATACTGTTGTCCGCTTGAGCTGATATTGTAATCAATGAGATACAGTCACATGACATTTCACCACATGCGGGTTCATTTCATTTCTACCTCTCGGTTTGGGTGCTTAACTTTTTTTGTCACTGAGTGCAAAAAAAGGTTTCTTTAGCCTGGTCATATCTACCGCATTCAGTGTCAAATATTTGTATGGATTTACAGTTTCATCCTTCATGTGTTCATGTTTAGCATTTTCAGTTGAATTCCATTCACGGGAAATCCCACCAATTTATTTCTGCGTAATTAAATGTTTAGGATGTAAATGTCTTTTCGCTCACCCCAAAGTAATTCGAGTTGGTTTTCTGTGAAATGCCCCATTTTACAGGACCTTAAAGGTAAATGTTCACCGTGGTGATAGGAACCAGAACTCTGAAGCCTTGAAGACCTTTAATACCTCACTGAGAAGTATTAAATGAAATGGTTATAAATATGTAGCCTGAGGCACTGTTATACAACACGTTTGAGGAAAAAAAGTTGTCAGTTATGGTGCAGAAGTATATGCAGAGCACTGCAAGGCAATCCTCAGTTTTGCCCCTATTTGACCATCACCAGTGGTGCATATAAACACTGTAGTGTAGGCATCAAGACCCCTGTTCTACGCACCACCACTGTAGGAAATTCTGAGCGTGTAGATTTCAAAACAACCAACCATTTCAAATCAGACCCCTCTGAATGATCTCTGTTTAGATCTCAATTATTTTATTTCATAAACATTTGAAAAGTTATGTGCAATTTCCCTCTTATTTAATTAGGGCTGTCACATCAAGAATCCTGCAGAGACAAAATAGAGAGCGAATTCCTGTCTGAGCTTCTATACTGGGAGTTCAATCTGATTCGGTCTCTACAGGCTTATGTAAACATAACAGTGAAAAGGGAGTGTGTGTGTGTGTGTGTGTGTGTGTGTGTGTGTGTGTGTGTGTTTGTATGTGTATGTTTATTCAGAGTAACAGGATGGGACATCCTTTTCATTACCATAAGCCTCAAAACTGTAGAGTCATGCTGAAGTCTCTGTATAAGAGACATGGTAGAATTATGTGCTCTGGCGTTGAGATTTAAAGATCTTGTAAGAGTTTTGTGTGAAGGAAAGGAAGGGAAGAATCGTGGATCTGAAGCACAACGGGTGCTTTTGATCAGATTTATAAGCTTGCATTAGAGGGCAGGTTCTGCTGGTTTCTTTGGATTTGATTACAGTTCTACAAGGAGATCTCAGTGGTGTTGTGTACAGCTGTTTCCAAGGAGCACCACCTCAGACCCCAGTAAGAAAACCAGTATCCATCTCTGTCTGTTGGAATCTCCGAAAAAATACATACTCGAATCCAGCCTACGCTGAAAAACAACTGATGCATTGAATTTACATGCACTAAATTTGCATTGAAAAACAAGCGATGCACTTAATTTACATTGAAAAGCGAGTGATGCACTGAATTGACTTGCGTACATCATTTCCATACACCAGCAGAATTATTGCCAAAAAGTAGGTACAGCAAAAAGCATAGCTTTCCAGATGTAACAGATTTAACTTACGTGCAAAGGTACACATTTTAGTCCAGTAAATCCAGTGCATCACTTTTTTTCCTCCAGTGTACATACAGGATGATATAGTAAAGTCCCTTAAACCTGTTGAACAAATATCATCACAGTTTGAATGCTCCACTCCAGTGCTCCGTCTGAAGCTAAATAATAGATATTTGGATTTGAACTCAAAGAGTTTATCTGTGGGACTGTTATTTACATACATTTTGCATGGCCAGACTGAGCTCAGATCACTGATGGTTTAAAAAAAAATGCATTCACCACAACACAACAGTGTTGCCAAAGCAGGTCCCCTCCCTCTTTCCTTCCTGAACCTGTGCTCACACTCCTGACTATCCTGTTCGCCCTCACTCCTGTTCGTCCCACCTGCAGCCGGCCAGACGCTCTGCCAGTCTGTGTTCACTACACACTAACACATCTACCTGACACCGACTGCTGAAGGTACAGTTTTCTGTTTTTTACTACATTCCAAATATTCACATTCAGATTTACTGTTGTTTTTTGTTTGTTTGTTTGGTTTTTTTTGTGTGTTTTTGTTGTTGTTGCTGTTTCTAAGATATTTCTATGTTTGTTCTCAAATATGTTTATCATAAGTATATTGTATTTATATATTTACTATAGATGATAGTTAACAAGTACCAGCGGTTAAATGTTTAAAAGATGTTTATTGGTGTGTGTAGTTGTTTTATATAGGCTAGCAGAAACCTAATAACAGACTAAAACTGTCAAAAAAGACACACATATTTGTAAAGACATTTTTGATGTTAATATTGCGTTTGTATTATAATACTCATATTTATTTTAGTTGTAACAGTCATGTATTTTTTTCCACTCACTGTTGGTTATTGAAATGAAATTATCTATGAGCGTCTCAGAAATCCTCACTTGTTTTACTCCCTTACTGTGATTTTGACAACGTCCCGTTCATTCTGTAGCCCTGTAATAAAGACGAGGAATATTGTTCGACAACAGCATAGAAACCCAAAGGAGGCAGCATACAGTCTATAGTAGAAAAAGAATGTGGTACAGGAGTCAATTTGCAAAGGAAAACAAATGTAAATGCTGGCCTATAGCCTGCTGGAAAAAAATTGTTTTATGCCCGCTTCTCGAGTTTCAGTATGTGTTCTGTTTCTATTTGTGATGAATACAGTGTAAGAAGAACTGCCTTTCTCCTCAACATTATAAACAGGGGCAAAACCGGCCCTACAGGGCTAATGGGCCCAGAGAACAATGCTGACAAGACAGAGTTTCATGGCCTCTGTTTCTATGAGTATAATGAATGAGGTCTGACATAAAAACCTCCTGTGTCTCATTGGGCCTTTGTAGCTCTACGCTAAGTCAACATGACTCTGCAGACTGCTTGGCTCATTTATGAGAGTTTTTCATGAAAACGTCAGTCTAACTGACTCTCCATTTGATGTTGGATGCTTATTCCACCACCTGTAATGGATTAAGAGAAAAACAGCTTCTCATTGGACACAGCTATAAGGAATAGCCTCTCACCATCAAGTTTATTGTTAATCGATTAAGACATCTTCTACTTATTTTGACCATTAATAAGATTTTCTATAACTATAAAGAGTACAAACCTTAACTAAAAAAAAAAAATTTTTAACGGGAAAAACCCAGACACAAAGTGTCACTGATGCTCGGCACCACTCTTAATGAAGTGCCTAAAGCTACTTTAGTGAGGGGTTGCAAGGTCCAGCAAACCCTTCCAAACAAAGTGTTTTTAACACTCACCCACCAGAAGCTGAAAGCGGGCAAAAATTTGAATAACCAATCAGCAGCGACTTAGGAGACTTTAATTGGTGTAATGTGGTCTGCTTGTCTGGGTGGGTCAGTGTGGCGAGGTGGTTAAGCAGCCCTCATACTCAGACCATCAGTAAAATTGTGTGTAATTTAATGCCATAGTGGATGGAAAGTGTGCCTGAAAAGCCAGTCCATCATATTAGGTCAGTGTGTTTAAGGTCAGTGTGTGTCTCACAGGGCGGTGTTGTCATGATGGCCAATCCTACAGTCATGGTGCAGCCAGATATGTTCCACTCTCCAGACGGCCCAAAGACTGGCAAGTGGAGCAGCGGGATCTGTGACTGCTGCGAGGACATGGGCATCTGTGAGTGTGTGGTGTGGTGTGTGTGTGTGTGTATGTGTGTGTGTGTGTTTGTGTGTGTGCGTGTGTGTATTTACACTGGTGTGTAATTAAGTGAAGTGTGATTAAGACAATACAATTTATTACTACTATTATTACTAGCTATTTTTTTATATGATTTAGTCCTCATATATGTCTGAGATCACATCAATCAATTATGTTCCCTTATGAAACAGTTCAGTGCATCATGAAAGCAGTTATTCTGAATAAGATTCATTCAAGGCCCCATGTTGGTGCAGTGGGTAGCACTGTTGCCTCACCCCTCCGAGGTTGGAGGTTCAAATCTGGGTCCAGGCCTTGTGTGTGTGTGTGTGTGTGTGTGTGTGTGTGGAGTTTGCATGTTCTCGTGGTGGCGTGGGTTTCCTCCGGGTTCTCCGGTTTCTCCCACAGTGCAAAGACGCGTGTCTAACGAATTGGGCTTCTAAACTGACCGCAGGTGAGCGAATTGTGTGTGTGTGTGTGTGTGTGTGTGTGCGCGTGCGCCCCAGGATAGGTTCCAGATACCCGCGACCCTAGTAAGGAATAAGTGGTTGCATTTAAAGGAATGAAAGATTCATTTAAATGCACTCATGAAAAAACTTCACATTCTCTTGGAACACAAACGAAAAAGGAATACATTAAGCTGTTTGAGGTTTATTTAGTAAAAGACTGGGAAATGGTCGGTTATTATGAATAATATTATGATTTTAACAAACAATCAAAATCAATGCAAATTCTGAATGTTTGTGAGCGTAAAATGTTAATACGTGTTTTAAGAAGTGCCTGTGTAGGAAGACTTAAAGTGTTATTTCAGGCAGTATAATGTTCAGATTCAGGCGGTGTTTAATTCAGACAACAGGCTCTCTTGTAGTTCCTCGACAAAAGTGGTGTTGATGTGTCTGCGCAGGCTGCTTTGGGTTCTGGTGCCCCTGCTGCTTGATGTGTACGACCAGCGAAAATTTTGGAGAAAGTCTCTGCCTCCCCCTGGTGGAAATTTTGTTCGGAGGAGGATTGGTGCCACCTCTCACCTATGCCATGAGGAGCTCTGTGAGAGAGAGATACCGCATTCAGGTACTAAGACCTCTTCAGTTTTGCTGTACTATAAATTCATACACTCTGATGGAAACATGACCTTCCAAATTCTTAATGCATTATTCGCTGGTATTACAATATTAGTCCAATTTAAGGTTTGGACAGACTTGAGAGACTGTATAACTGTATGACCTTTGCAAACCTAAAGGCTTATTCTAGATTTGTTCTAAATGCAATTATAAATATTATATATTATGAATAGTAATTATAAATAGTTTATGCATGAATATTTCTCACACACACTGTTTTTTTAAATACCTCCCTCACTCGCTTTCATGTAAATAATACACAATCATGTAATTATCATATATATATCTATGAAGAATTGTTCTGTGAGGCGCGTTCACTGGCGTAAGTCTGTCCTCAGTGCTGTGTTTGAGACTGTCAGGTCTGTTGTCAGGTACTGTGGGTCTGAGCACTCATTGAATAAGTGGATGACATTTCCAGTTGTGCCTAACTTCTAACAATTTGGAACAATGTGTGAAATTCTAAAAGAAGTAAATAGTCAATTCTGTTTGATCAGTGTTCATCTGAAAACAGTAAATGTGCACTTGTTCTATCACACATTCCAAAATAGTTGCACAAATGTAGCAGTAGCATGTTCACCACTGCACTGCATATGCAGATCTTTGGGGATCCAGTTCTGAAGGTAGAATTTCCTGCCATCATTCTGTTAAACAAGCTTTTCAGCTTTCATATTTTGTCATATTTTGTGCTTAATAAAGGGCACACATTTGTCTCTGTAATATGTGCAGGATGTTGCTCAGCATTGTGATAAATAAGCACGACTCTGAAAAGAAGTGATCAGGAAGGCAGATAAAATGTGTATTTTGTGTCACAGATGTGTAGATGACCGCTGCCATGGTCACTGATTCATTCCTGTACTCATTAACAAACTAAAGACGTTGATTAGTCAGACCACAATACACATTTCTATTGTACACCGGTCCACTTCAGATGAGCTTGACGTTGCTGACATGTGGCTTCCACTGTTCCTCAGCCCATTTCAGCTGAGCTCATATGGTTTCCACTGTGTATTGTCCTAACTTGCATTTGAGGATGTGATTGTGGATGACGAATGGTGTTCATTGAACTGTTTTTCTGTATTCCCGAGCTCATGTGGGGATATATAGTACAGTACTGTCTGACGAATCCAAGGTCACAGGCACTCGGCTGTGTTTTTTTCGGCCTTGCCCTCTACACACGGAGACTCCTCCGTATTCCCGGACCTATTATGAAACCTAAAATCTTTACAGCCCCTCACCGAGGGATGCTGGATTACTAGGCCTTTAATGGATTTTCATTTTATATCCAGACCTGTTTCATCTCTGTATGTAATGAAACCTTAAAAAATGTAATGAAACCTTAAAACCTTAAATATCTTGTCATGAAATATACATCAAAGTGGATTGCAGCTCAGATCAGGTGTGTTATTATAAAACTGTTTTTTGATAGCATTACTGTTAGTCATTGTGAAAAACAGTAAAAATGAAGGAGCTTTTCTATGAGTAGGTGTATCCAGACTGGTTTGACTGATCATATATGCTTGTTTCCGTCTTGTATTGTCCTAAGATAAGACAAGATAACCCTTTATTTGTCCCATGGGTGGGAAAATTGCATTGTTGCAGCAGTAAACAGAACAAAAGAAGAAAGTAGAGGCAGAATAACCAATAGAATAAAACTATAAAAATCAAATAAAAAAAACAAAACAAAACAAAAAACAAATATATA
>JBBIGA010000011.1:1310982-1330989 GCA_037576975.1 Alestes dentex | reverse complement strand
ACCTAGTAGCAAAATATTGAATGTTGCAGTGTTGGCCTCAGTCTCTCTCAGATGTTGTATTGAAGTGATGTCTGTTCTACTCTGTTTCTGTTCTCCTGCTGTCGTTTCCACTCTTAGGGTACGATGTGTAATGACTGCTGTATATCGACCTGCTGTAGAATCTGTGTGTGGTGCCAGATAGCCAGAGAACTGAAGTACCGCCGGCAGCCCCAAGTGTTCATAAACCCACCTGTAAACCCGTCTTACCAACCTCCGATGGTTAACGCTCCACACCAGGCTCAGCCCATGAGACACTGACGGCAGTCTCTGTGTGCTCTGCTTCTGCTGAACATCACTAAATGCCTATGTTGTTGATTAACGCTCAAATGACTGATATGTAAAGTCAAATTTAAATAACTCTATAATCGTACAGGGTAAACGACTTGATGTAGAAACATTTTGTGTGTTTTTGTAGCAAAGTGCACCTTAGCAATGCAACAGACATTTGAAAATGTATATTTCTTGAAAACGTATCTTAAATTTCAACTATTATATTTTAACTATAACTATTATAATACAACAATCTTTGTTTCCATTTCAGCCAGTTCAGTTGAAAGGGGTTGGCAGAATGATGTGTAAAACTCCACATTTCAATAAATTAATCACATACTTATACAGTGTGTACATTTGTGATTTATTACATATTTCTGAATATTGTGACATCAAAGGAAATGATCACAATGAATAGGATTTCTTGTCATAGGAGAGAAAGGAGGAGAGAAAATAAGAATAAGAAAACTTTGTAAAGGTACCTGCAGGGCTCATGACAGGATGATGTGGAGAGCTGAGATACTGTATGCTTTCTGTGGGCTGTTTCAGCTCAGTAAATTTGTAACCAGTCTAAAAACTGCTCTTTGACGGTTACTAGTTTGAGCCTGCTTCTCCGAATAATTCATCAAGAGATTTACTTATAATATGTATAAGGGTACATAGAAAATATAGGAAATGGTGAATTTAGAGATTCCTGAGGTTTTTGATGGCGTCACTGAATGATCTGATAATTATTATATGATGTTTTGTAAAGTTAATGTCTTTGTACTCACACAGGTGCCCTTATACAAAAGTGACAGACATTTATAACACTGGTATGAAGCATTACCAAGCAATGGAACCTAAAACCATCTTGTAATAGTAAAAAAACATAAACATGCCCTAAATCTTCACGCTAATGTGGGAAAAGGGGAAAATATACACGAAAGTATCAATTTATGGTGAACTCCAGTTTCATTGAAAATAAAAATACATATTTAATACATTATTGCTTTATTATCTGGTAAAGTATTGCATGATTTCGTAAGTAAGACGAAAGACAGCAAATAAATAGTGGGGCTGGACACTCACACATGCCCCTCTCAATCTCTCCATACCCCATCCAACCTCAATCTCAACCCTGATAATAAAAGTGCTAAAGAACAGAACAATAACAATTCAACATTTATAACAAATAACTTAAATAACAAAAACCCCAGTAACTAAGATCACCACACTATTAGTTTGAAAGTTCGTTGCTTTTTTGTGCTCGACCACTTCACCTCACTCTAACAGGGACTCTTGTGCGCAGCCGTCTACGTCACGGTTGTCGTCCGAGAGGGAAAAAGTTGTTCCCCCTGCTATAATGGGTTCACCCCAATACTCTGGACTCTGAGGGTCCCTTGTTTTCTATAACAAACTAGATAAAACGTGAATGCCCTGCAGGGGCGAATAGCTTTGGTTTTATATTTGATTTGATCACATTAATGTTTAAGTTGAGATTTACAGAAATATTTGAACTGCATCCGTGTAACTGTGTTAAAGGGAACACTGCTGTTAAAAAGCTCCTTATTTGTTTAAAGTGTTTGCAAACCAAATGTTATTGCACTTTTGTTCATACAGCAGTACTTTTAAAATAAAAGCGTGCAATTCAGTGTTTTTGAATTCTTTGTTGAATTTTGTGTATAACAATGTGATTAATTGCGATTAATCGCAGGAAATCATGCGATTACTCGCGATTAAAAATCGTTGCCCAGCGTTAATAAATAAAGAAGATTGTTTTTAAATGACGTTATTATAAGCACAGGTTCTGGTACTCTAATGTCAGGACGTGTTGAGTGTCAGAGGACTGTGGCACTGACACTCTGAAAGGTCTGGAAAGCTTCAGCCATTGTCAAGAGCAGGATTACAGGAAAAGAGGAGGGCAAGAAGTTGGAAAGAAAGGTGGGTGGATTTTTAACCGTTATTGAAACGTGATAGTCGCAGTGATTTCTAAGTATTGCTGTGGCCTAGAAACCAGCAACTATTTAGGTCTGAACAGTAAACAAACAAAGCACAGCTACACGCCTTAAAAGAATCCCCACTGTAATGTAAATTTTTCCATGTGTCAAACATATCAAAGTAATAAATCCAATATTACTAGATAATCTGATACAGCACGTCAGCAGGGGCACCCTTAAGCACTGGGGACGCAGTGCTCTATGTCTCGGTTGTTGTCTTGGTTGGAAAAGTTGGGGGGTGCGCGTTGTTCTCTAGGTCTTGAATGTTTTCTGGGAGGGGAAAAGTGGGGGAGGGGGACAAATGTTTTTGAAAAGTGTTATAATGGTTCCAGCGCCCATGTGCGTAAGCTGTGGTTCTGAGTATACAAATCTTATCAGTGATCAACAATGATACTGGATTACTTTTAAAATGACTGGATGCAGAAGGATGTTTGGATTTGACTGAACATGGCGTATTTATTGTCCTCCAGAGGAGCATATTGTTTGTGTGATGCTACTAAAAATACATTTTATTCATTTTTCTACCACATTTGTTACCCTACAAAAATACAGAAATACACTACTGTGGAATCGCTTGCTATAATGTTGCACAGCATATCAACCATTTTATACACTTGCCTACAACCAAACTGGTTTTATATTTGTTGGAATCTTCAAACTTCTAAATTATGGTGCAATCATTATTCTCTCTAATGTTATTCTAGGGGCCCTAGGTGGGTGCAGTGGGTAGCACTGTTGCCTCACACCTCCAGGGTTGGGGGTTTGAATCCGGGTCTTGGCCGTTTGTGTGTGTGGAGTTTACATGTTCTCCTAGTGGTGGTGTGGGTTTCTTCCAGGGTCTCCGGTTCCTCCCACTGTCCAAAGACGTGTGAACTGGGGTTTGTAAATGGACCGTGTGTGTGAGTGAATGGTATGTCTGCCCTGCGGTGGGCTGGGGCGGGGTGAGTCCCTGCCTCGTGCCCGATAGGGTCCAGGTACCAGCGACCCTAGTGAGGATTAAGTGGTTACAGAAAATAATTGACTGAGATGTTCTTCCAGGCCGACCTAGACCTGAACTGAACTTTTTCATATGTATGTAAGAAATATACAGGAGAAATAGCAGATTTTGGCATCAGACCTTACTTCCCAAATTCCCATACTGGTGTATCCCTACATTTTATACATTTTATGTAGTAGTTTTTATTTCTGTGCTCGTCTTTTCTCATATTTTGGTTAGTTTTCGAGGACCATTTAGTTTTGGTACTTTTCATTGTATGTCTGTATATGTATACCTACTTCGGTTTCCATTTGAAATTAAATAATTACATTTTATATTTTTAAGTTAAATAATTTAAAAAATACCTTCCATTTTTTATTCAGTTTAGATTTAATGGAGATTTAATCACTTCAACTTTGTTCTTTTTTTTTTTTTCAGATGTTTACGGGAGTTTCCAGTTTTAGTTTCGATTCATTGTAAAAAGACTCATGCTCAGACTACTCGGAATGAAGCAACTGTGACTGATTTTATCTGACTATGATCATCTTAAATCATCTGCTGGGTGTTTTGTTCACTCAGAGAGTGCAGCGCTGTTTCCAGCGTCCACTGTGACCATGGATTTGAGGCGTACCACAAAGACTCGATAAAGGAGAAGAACCATTGTTCTAAAGTTACCCTTGTCACATTACTAGCACTTTTTTTACAAGAGGGAGGACAGGGAGGGCCAGTTCAGAAACTTCTCAGTTCTTTTTACATCGAAGTCTCTGCTCACACTGCACATACCTCGTAGCTTCTTTCCATTAAAAATACAACTTTGTGTGATTTTATGTTTGTAAACCCACCAAGCAGAATAACAGCCTTTCTTAGGATCAAAAAGAAATGCATTAATTACACGGCAGTTTAGACAACCAGAAAGATCTAAAAGTAGCATTTCCTGTTTTGATTGCCATCAGCAGAATAACACCATTCGCTTCAGCCTGCTTAGCCTTGCATGCCTGTTTGACTTGTCTGGAATTTATCACTATGTACGAATGAATGACAGTCTAGAAGCTGCTTGTGGTGGGTTAACGAGTACGGGAAAATCCCAGGCTTGACCCTCAGGCCATACGGCGCATTGCAAACCTATAAGAGTTCAGCTGAGAGTCATTTCTGCTTCTGCTTGCTGTGGTCAGGGCGCTGTGGCTTCATTGTTATCATATAATCATATCAGCATAACCAGTTAAGAATGTGAGGAACTTATTCTGTCCCATGAAGGCATTAACAGGCATGAAATACTTGAGAAAGCAGAAGAATAAGAACCTTGCAGATCATTGCACACCTTTTAATGTTTTGTCTGGTGCATGGACAGGTTATCTCTTATTGAATTCTTTGAATGCTTTCGCCATTTGTCAAAGCTCCCCTGTACAACCCTCCTCCTGTCACTTGCTCCATGTACAGTGACTTATTAACTACTGAAAAGGTGGACTTCCAATACGATAAAAGAAATGCACGCCATGTTATTTTTTTATTATTTCACATTTATTTCCCAAGGTTTATAAGCCATTGTATACTTGTAAAACGCTCAACAAATGCTACAAAAGGTACTTTGTCATAATACTATACAGTAGATCTCTGGAATTTTGGGTAAAAATGCTATGAACACTACTTTAAATAATTTGGATATAAATATTTATCACAGAAAAATGATAACAATCTGGCTCAGTGTTTAGAAAAATACCGTTAACAGTGTATTCCAGTCAAAATGTTAGTAAATGCTGTGTTCAACTGGTTATTTATATACATAAAAACAGGGTTCAACAATGCAAGATATTAAAACATAGCAAAATAGACAGGAAAAGGCTCTAAAGTAGACACGCCTGTTTTCTCACTCTGCAAAATGTAGGAATTGTCTCTTTTTTTGCTGATTCATCACCAGCCTCCCTCCGTTCAGACACCAAAAATAAACACAAGAGCAAGGTCTGGTGATGTCATCTTTGGACCCGTGGGGATCAGGAGGTTCTTTCCAACAGCTACTCATACAGAGTCTCGTCAGACTCCAGCGGCTCCTGACTAACATATCCTCCGTTCTGATAGACGCTCACACCTGTATCAATCACTGGAAATCTGCAGGGTACATCTATGCCCATTTCTTGTGAAGGGGGGATGTTCTGCTTCTCAAACAGAACCTCGAAAACATCCTTAGCTTCACCAGGCTCGGTACAAATCAGCA
The DNA here is from genome assembly GCA_037576975.1 of Alestes dentex. Classification (NCBI taxonomy): domain Eukaryota; kingdom Metazoa; phylum Chordata; class Actinopteri; order Characiformes; family Alestidae; genus Alestes; species Alestes dentex. Next base: position 1,325,516 of record JBBIGA010000011.1, on the reverse strand, counting down.
GCTCGTACCTGCCGAATCGAAGCAGGGCCTTATCCTCAAGATCGGCCCGCTCGAGGTGTCCCAGTTCACACCCGTTGACCACAACCTTGCCTTTCTGACTTATGTTCTGCACAGTGAAGCGTATGTCTGCGCTACCAGCCTTGCGATAGGGATGAAAAGAAACCTGCTTTCTGGAGACACGGGAATCGTTCAGGACAAAAGGACAGACCTGGCTATCTCGCCCGAGCCTGACCGAGTCTTCAGTGCTCATCTTGTGAGGGTAGTCCAGGCGCAGAAGGCTGTACAGAGCCTGGGTGGCTTGGTCAGGGTTGTACAGACGAATGTGGAGGCATGTGGGGGTCTCCTCCGTCGGCATTGTCTGTGACACGCTCATAGTGGTAGGTCTTAGGACTTTAAGTCTTCAGCTTGTGTTGACTTCTCCACAGAAGTTATCTAAACCAACGAAACCAAAGAAAGCATGTTATAAACTACACTACCCCATCACTGTTGGAGACAATTACTTATTATCAGCATTCCTACCAAAAAAGGGTTCTGTATAAAATCAAAAAGGTTTATTTGACTTGTGTATCACCAAAAAAAATTTATTTTACTTGTAACAATCGTGTAAATGTTTTGCATTCTATGCAGAGCCATTTTTATATTTATATTCTTTAAAGAACCCTTTACAACACATTGTCCAAGACAATTTAAAGAACCATTTAAGAACATGTATGTGTTAACATGGTTAACTTACAGGATAATTATAATACACTCAACAAAATGAGCCAGTGAGGTTGTTTAATCTGCAAACTGAAAGCATGTGGACAGTAAATACAGTTTTCTTTAAGTAATACTTTTACAAATAACACGAAGACGAAAGTAAATGTACTACAAAATGAAGTACAAAATGAATCTGATTCCAGTGAACGATGAATAAATTGCACTGAAACGTTTCACTTCTGCTCCATTAACGCTGGGGTTAGAAAGTCTGTAAGTGCTGCTCTAAGTCTACTCTCTTTGACTGGAAACGAGAGGCACAACTGACAAACTCTTACAACAGGCTCACAATATCTTAAATAATCTACAGTATTTATACCCAGCATTTGTTAATATAGCATAGTGTATTTCATAATGAGTTTTTCTTCTACAGATTTGTGTTGAATTTATTTAGATTTTATATTTTACACTGCCTCTATGTGTCTTTGCAGTCATTAGCAATTTCCAGGATCAGTAAAGTTTTGTGATTCTGATAACAGCATATTCAGTCAATAACTGTAGTTAACTAAAGAACCCTTATTGGGAAATGTAATTAGACTGTGCTGGAGGAATACCATACAGCACTACAGCGCTACGGTAATGCTGAAGTACGGTCATTTGCAGTTTAGCGGGAGAACAAACTCACCCTCTTAAGATCTGTAACCGTGCAGTGAGGCAGGACTGCAGTGCTGAATGTGCAGACAGAGGCTGCTGCTGCTGTTTTTACTCTAACATGGAAGCACACACTAAGTTTCCTACCTTCCTCACACACCGTCCTCTCTCCCACAGCCACTCCACACCAACCCGGACACACTGCTCCTCCTGCAGACCCGGGCTGTTTACACTCCAGGGGAAGGGGATTTCGTCACTTGCAGGAAGAATACTTTCCAACACCGCCGAGAAACACGACACTTAGTGCGGAAAGTCCGGTATTGCGCAATACCTCTGTCCATTTCTGTTAAACATGATGAAACTTGGTTCAGAAAAGTGAAATAGATAAAAAAAAAAAAAAAAAGAACTGTGTTATTCTGGGTGGATCTACACTATATGGACAAAAGTTTCGGGACACCTGAGCTTGACACCACTAGGGACTTGAATTGTGTATCACTAAAAAAATGTATTTTACTTGTAAAAATCGTGTAAATGTTTTGCATGCTATGCAGAGCCATTTTTATATTTATATTCTTTAAAGAACCCTTTACAGCACATTGTCCAAGACCATTTAAAGAACCATTTAAGAACATGTATGTGTTAACATGGTTAACTTACAGGATAATTATAATACACTCAACAAAATGAGCCAGTGAGGTTGTTTAATCTGCAAACTGAAAGCATGTGGACAGTAAATACAGTTTTCTTTAAGTAATACTTTTACAAATAACACGAAGACGAAAGTAAATGTACTACAAAATGAAGTACAAAATGAATCTGATTCCAGTGAACGATGAATAAATTGCACTGAAACGTTTCACTTCTGCTCCATTAACAGTAAGAAAGTCTGTAAGTGCTGCTCTAAGTCTACTGTCTTTGACTGGGAATAAGAGGCATAACTGACAAACTCTTACAACAGTCTCACAATATCTTAAATAATCTACAGTATTTATACTACAGTCTACAGTATTTATAATAGGGACTTGAATGACAGTGCATTCAAATACATAGACTTCAGTGTGGAGTGCCAGCCATACCACCTTCCACTCTTTTTGGAAGGCTTTCCATAAGATTTAAGAGTTTTTGTGGGCAAATTTGTGCCCATTCATTCTGTAGCGTGTTTATGAGGTCGGGCACTGCTGCTGGACGAGAAGGCCTGGCTCACAATCTCCGTTCCAGTTCATCCCAAAGGTGTTTATGGGGTTGAGGTCAGGGCTCTGTACGAGCCAGTCAAGTTCTTCCACACTGAACTCATCCAACCATGTCTTTATGCAGCTTGCTTTGTGCACTGGGGCACAGTCATGCTGGAACAGAAATAGAAAAGGTTCTTCCCCAAACTGGGTCCACAACGTTGGAAGCATGGCGTTGTCTTGGTATGATGAAGCATTCAGATTGCCTTTCACTGGAAGTAAGGGGCTACGTGGATTCAATAATTAAGAGTACCTTTGACTATAAAGTGTATATTACACTCCTGTAGTTCAGCTTGGCTACACACGTGGCTACAGGCTACGTCATCGGTCAAATAAAGCTCGGCTTAGCCTACTTGGACCTGGCATGAAGTTTCAAAATAGTAAATGGTTGTAGACTACAAACAAGCCCTTATCAGTGGTTCCAGTCTGCCAGTGAGGCCATGCGTTCAGTGGGGAAGTGGCCTTTTAGTAAACCGTGGGTTTTATTGTTAGCCGGCCCCATTCATGCCCTTCAGGGCCTAAAGCGAATAATCCCATAAACAACACAGCACTACTGCCACTGCCCTCCTGTATTCACTACCGCACACAGGGGCACTTGGTTTCACAGTAATGAGGAGGAGGCAATATGATCTATTATGATCTGATGTAGCGTCCCATAAGAAGATGAGATTTTGAGTTTCGGCTTGGAAATGACTTGGATACACATTTAGACCCCATTTACACCTGTATTTGTATCTGGATTGTATCCTGATAAGGTTTTAGCTTCATGCGTTTATACTGCTGTTACATGTGGCTCAATTCCTGGCATTTAATTATGTGTGCTTTATACTGAACGGCTGCTGATCATAAGCACACATAATTACAATCAGAATCAGAATCAGAAAAAACTTTGTTGGTCCCGGAGGAAATTGCTTATGCACTATTACAGTCTAGTACTCCAGTACATTTGTACAATGTTTGTATGTATAAATTACATTTTTGCTTCTAAGTTAGAATTTATTTGTAGTTTATTTATGTATGTGTATTCTGTGAGTCTATTTTTGTATCTGGAACCACATCTCATCTCACTGTATACACGTATAGCTGAGATTACAATAAAGTTTACTTTGACTTTGATTTGAATGCATCTCAGACAACCTTCAGTGATTGGAAATGTCTCTTGAATGTGTCTTGGCTGTGTTTGAATGATGTGTTTCAGGTGATTGGAAATATATGAATGTATGTCATGTATTACTCCTGTAGATACAATACTGATACTCAGGATGCATGAAATGGCCCAGCCCATACAAATCTGCCATACTAAAGCTTTAACATGTGACACTGAGATGTGTTGATCCATTTTTTTCCATAATCACATTTCCTTTTTTAAGTTCCTGTAATTGAGAAAAAGCATATCTTTAGTGTTATTGTGCAATTGTTTTTGTAGAAATTTAGACATTTTTAAACAACAGTCTTCAAGAATTGTTCACAGTGTTGCTAACAGGAACCAGTGTTTAATGTCAACAGCATTTAATGCCACAGAACGTTATTACATGAAATGGTTATGAAAAGACTTCCTTATGGCTGAGACTTTTTTTTTTTACAATAGTTTCATAATTGGTGTTTGGCCTAAAATATGTTTTGTAAAACCATTCAATCCAATCCAGTAAAGATGTTCCCAAAGAAAATATATTTTTCAAATGAACTAGTTTAACATTAACATTATAGATAAAACTCAGAAGACACATTTAGGATGGTAAATAAAATATTTGTGCTGTTGACATCATGAGCCCTGGTTCCATTCACCACCACTGTAAAGAAATATGAGTCAGTAGTTTCTCTACAGTGAATCGGAATCAGACACCTCTGAATGACATCCTAGTACTTATTGCCTAACAGATACCTTTTTTTTTTTTTTTAGACATTAACTTTACTACATTCTCTCACATATTCTTTACAACAATGTTCAGAGTTACTAGCTTCACCAGAATTAGGCCCCATCATTATAATTTTTTTTTTTTTTATTCTGATACTCAATTCAGATAACTTGAAATAATATCCCCAGAGCTAAATCCTCAAGACCAACTGAAACTTGCGTATTATGTGCCATGGTTTTCTGGTCACTGTCCCATTTCCTTGATCAACTTCCTACTTGTGTTTAATTTGTAACCCTGCCTTCTAGACATTGCCCCTAGATGTTATCATTGTTCATCATATATAAATCCCGCTGACTGCTTTTGTTCCTTGCCATGCATTACATTTACATTTGCATTTACAGCATTTGGCAGACGCTCTTACCCAGCGTGACGTACATCACTGATTCTACCAGAGATGAACTTAGTCCTCCACCAGGGACCCATTAGATCACACACAGAAGACAGTTTTTGTGTGTTAGTTTGTGTACATTAAGTTAGTTTGTGACATGAACATGTAGTTGGTATTGTGCGAGCTCAGTGAAGAGTTGGGTCATAAGTCTCTGAAGTATTACGGCTTTGACATCCTGTTACACAATTCTTTGCCTGTCTGTTTACAGTTTGTAGCTTTTTTATTCTCTGCTTTGTTTGGTCCTCCATTGTTACAGACTGCATGGCAAGGAGCAGCAAATTTTATATGATATTTTGTATAGCGTATAGAGTGTTTTATACTGTGCTGTTGTGTATAGTTTTTATTCTATACGTTATGCTGCTTCTACTTTTTTCTTTTGTTCTGTCCAATTTGCTGTTGCAACATTTCCAGCCTGTGGGACTACCAATATCTTATCTTATCTTAGTCGACGAGGAGAAGCTGCTGGAGGTGTGTCATCTCCGGCATCAGCTCCAAGCCTTCCTGGATGAAACGTGCAGTCTCTACTTTGGCCAATGTTGCTGAGATCAATACACAGTGCAGCCCCACCTGTGGTCCAGCCTTCTACTTGTTCAACCACCTGGCCAGCTTCGGTTCTTGTTATTGTCCCTGTCCATGTTTCTGTCACTGTTTATGGATAGTATGAATAAGTATATGTAACAGGATTTCATTTTTTAAATCATCCATCATGAAACTTTGACAGTGCAAACAGCAGCTAGTATTTTCATGTTTAAAAAAAGAAAAACCAAAGTGGCCCCGTATAGTCACATGTGAGCACATCACACAGTGTGAACAATGTGATATTCTTTCTCTGTATTTGACCCATTCACCAAGTGAAGCAGGGGGCAACCAGGGAGCAGTGTGGGGACAGTACCTTGCTCAAGGTTACCTCAGTGGCGCCACTTGCAGTCCTGGGATTCAAACTCATGACCATCCAATCACAAGGGCAACTCCCTAACCACTAGCTTCCACATGGATGGATATGCAAGGTTTTGTTCTGATAGCAATAAGTCATGTTAGAAGAGGCATGTGTTGTCTACCAAATAATATACGGTAATATTCTCAAAAATGATCAAACTGACAGGACATTCATTTGTACATTCAGGAGCTCAGATGCGCTAGGAGGATATCTGGCAACCATGTGTAATTCCCCATATTCTTCTAAAATAAAGTGGTCCAAAACCCAGTACGAGGAAATATGCTAAACGTTTGACAAGTGACACACAAAATAATTTAATTATTGTAATTAACTAGTAATTATAAGCTATTTGTAAATTATTCTGCCTTTCACAGGCCTTGGGAGATTTTACTTGGACAAGGTCTGTACCTAGTCACAAACATAAGTACAGTTAGTGTAAAGTGTCCATAAAGGGAAATTTTATGTGGAAACTTTACACTACATACTGAGTTCCATAACACTCAAAAGGAAAATTATTGTGTCGGGTACACAGGGAAGACACAACTGCAGGAATCAGCCTTCGTTTCTTAAAAGAACTTTAATGAACAGAACATGACTGAGCTCCCAACATGAACATAAGAGTCAACACAAGTATTGGTTGATCCCAAGAGGACCTTCACGCCTGTGCAAAAGGTGATTCCAGGAGGACCTTCACTCCTGTGTATCTGCTCATAAGCTGCTGTGGCAACGGGAAAATACCTCACGCATGCAAACACAAAGTCACTGGTACTCAACAGAGTCCCGTGGAGCCTCTAACCACGGTCTGTTGGCTGAGGAGCAGGCAGCTCTCTCACTGCCACTGAGCGAGCCGTCCTGGGGGTAGAGCTCAAGAGAATCATTAATGCAGCTTAAAAAGACGACTTGTATGATATAAAGTATCAAGGAGCACTGGGAAATAAATAGAATCCTCATTGCATCTCTTGTTCACTGCTTTTAAGTTTTAAAGTTCTTAAGTTTAAATTTTAAGTTCTTATAGGAACATTATTCTGTTCTGAATCAGATTTGTGAATGGATAGAATGCTATAGAATGTTAGCGTCATCACTTTTTCATCTGCTGCTATTTCATTGCATTTATTTTATTCCATTAATGCTAAGCCACTTTCATAAATCATTTTGCACTATTGATCAGCACTTTAAATATTCACACATAGCAAGGTCAATGTACACATATTTGTCATTGTGTCGCACTTTTGTTTATTGCCTATATATTTTTTTCTATTGTCTTATTACCTGTTATTCTTTCCTGTTGCACAGAGCATGCCATAGACACAAGAATTTTTCCTTGGGATAAGTAAAGTTCTTTCATATCTGATCTTATCTTATCTCATTCAACACCTGGGATTAACATGTCTTGGGTGGTCCAATAAGTAGATAGCACTAAGTACAGGTGTGAACAGGGCCAAATCACCGAAACCAGTCAAAATGGGCCCATAACATTTGAAATGTGAACTCTAAAGTGTTGCAGTGCACCCCCACAGCAATCAGGGAACACATTAATCACAACAGGGAGCTTCTTTCATGACGTCCTCTTCCAACTGTGTTAGCAAACCATGCTGTTTAGCCTGTAAATGTGCACCAGTAAGGATACGATAATATAAGATAAGATAAGATAAGACAGAACTTTATTTATTTATATCCTGAGGGAGATTAGTATGTCATCAGCATGCCCAGTGCAACAGAAGAATAAAATAAGGCAAAAGAGAATAAAACATAGACAACAAACGATAGTGCAACACAATTGCAGAACATTCTTGTAACAAGATGAGCTGTAACACTGTAACATTGCTGTGTGTGAGGCTTTAGTGTACTGTGCCAGCAGATCAGTACTGCAAATGGCTAAGAAAGTGACATAGTATTGATGCTATAAGAATAAAATAAGTGCAATGAAATATTGGCAGTTAAAGTATATTGCACGAGGGACTCACAGGTCCAAAATTCAGCAAGTGACTGGATAGTAAATGTACACAGCGCCCGTCCTCAGATCACAAAATCAGGAACTCTCAGATGTTTACTGTGGAGGCATTCGAGATGGATGGAACTGCCAGGTGTGAACGGCTCTGCTGCAGTAGATACTTTCAGTCCTTTACGTCAATACATCTACATCTCAAAACCTTGAAGAACTAACCAGTAATGTTCATGTAAAAGAAATTTCAGTCTAAGAGTTGTAAAAAGAGTGTGTCCCAAAAATATAACCGCCCAGAGCAAAACTAATCCCTGAACTAAAAATAAAATATGCTTTAAAGTGATATATTTAGCCATGTGTTAATACTTTTTAAAACGTTTTTAAAAAACTTGAATATATATTTGAATTAATGTAAGTGTTTATATGTGTGTATGATGCAGAGACAATAAAAAACAACAACAACAACGACCTTTTATTCAATATCCATTATTTATTTATGGGTTACGTTGGTTGTTGAACTAGCACAAACATACTTAGATTGGGCAGAAATAGGTTTGTTTATATTTGTATTCATTATTTGTTTACATTTTTATTTGTTGTCTATTAAGGACTTCTGTTGATATTTATATATTTTTATTTGTTTTAATTTTTATTTGCCATTTTTTATGTAATAATACTAATGCAAGTACTGATATATTGAGGTGCACTTGAAATTTACCAATATTTAGTAAATGGTATGTTTAAAAAAAAAATCACTTATTTTGAAATATGATTGGCTCTTTTCCGTGTCACTTAAATCCAAAAAAGGCAGGTTTAGCCAACCAGAAGCTCAAAAGAAGGCGCTCGTTCTCTCGATATACTCTCATTGATTGGTTAAACTTGTGGATGGGCGGGATTAGAATGGTCTAGTTTCATACAGTCGACACCCGTAGTTTTTTTCCAGATCGGGGTGAAGGAGGAGGTGAGTGTTTCTCAAGTACTTTGACCTTTTGGAGCTTAACTTTCGGGCTTACTGGGTGAGAACAAACTTTTTTTCGGTTTAATTGTGGCGGGGTTAAAAAAAAAAATAGGCACAGTTTAAGCGAAACATTGTAGTTTTATTAGCTAATCCTGTTAACTTTGCTAGCTTGGTTGCTAGGCAGTCAACCGTTAGCATTAGCGTAGTTTTCAGTTTTTACCAAAAATCCGATTATGTACATCACTTTAGTTCACCAGGTGCGTTATTCTCTGAATAAAATAGATTTTATAGTCAGCGTGGCTTTGAGTAAACTTTAAGTATTCAAAAATAAACAAGATTGACCAACTTCCTGACCCTTTGTGGCCTGTAGTCAGGCTAATATTGTAGTGAGGCTAATGTAGCCATTCGTTACCACCTAGCCTAGCCTTTCAGTTCTACTCGAAATAAATTGACTGTGCTAAACCAGGCACTTCAGTGAAGGTAATTTAATGTTTATGAACTAAAATGTCGATTTAACTCACTTTATTTCGATTTCTTGTACCCGTTCATGTTGGTCTTAGCGTCCACTGCCTTTTTAGCCACCTAGCATTAGCAACCCAGTCTAGGAAATGAATGGTCAAATTGTTAAGCCAGTTTAGTCATTTAATTTGCAACCAGAACGGTTCTAAAGTGTCTACCATGTGTTGCTGGTTTCAAATCACAAGACAAGCGTAGTGTGAGCACTTTAACGTTGATGGTCTTTATTGCGTAGGGAACTGGTTAGATAAGTGTTGGCCTAGCAGGAAGTGTGACTATCAGGAGTCTAAATAGTTTCGATTTCACAGAGCTTTTTATATACAGTAAATTTCACAGAGACCATGCTAATGCATTTTGCGTTAACAGTAAAGAAAGAAATTTCCTTCTGTCCTCTGCGTATGTCTTCCTCCCGCACAACAACTGCCTGCATGCCCCCCCCCACATCCATAAACCACCTATTAGGTCTTCCTGTTCTCCTGAGCATCCTTCTGCCAGCATACTCGGAGTCTCTCCTCAGCACAGACCCAAACCAGCACAATCTTGCCTCATTTCCTCCAAAAGGACAAACTCAAGCTTTCCCTCTAACAAATTAATTCCAGATCTTGTTCGTCCTGGTCACTTCCAGTGCAAATCTTAACATTTTCAACTCTGCCACCTCCAGCTCTGCTTCCTGTCTTTTTGTCTGTGCCTCTCTCTCTCCAAATCATACAACATAGCTGGTCTCACTACTGTAAAGGAATTAAGAAATTTAAGTAATGTGTCAAAACCTTCTGGAGGATTTCCTGTGTAACACATTGCTTTTTGTTCAGTGTGTTTCAGATCTGGTTTCTGTTTACACCAACAATGGTGAAGATCTTCGTTGGGAACCTGCCTGCACAGGCTCAGACTGATGAGATTCAGTCACTGTTCTCTCAGTATGGAACAGTCACAGAGTGTGCCATCATTAAAAATTTTGCCTTTGTCCACATGGATGACCGCAAGAGCGCCACAAAGGCCATCCGGAACCTTCACCTGTACAAGCTACACGGAACACCTATTAATGTAGAGGCAAGTCGTGGCAAGAACCAGGGCCCGGTCAAGCTGCATGTAGCCAATGTTGAGAAGGGTGCAGAGGAAGAGCTCAGGGCTTTGTTTGAAGAGTATGGTACAGTGACAGAGTGTGCCATTATAAAAAATTTTGCCTTTGTACACATGAGCAACTCAGATGAGGCCATGGATGCAATTAAGGGTTTGGACAACTCTGACTTTCAAGGTAAGAAATTTTCTGTAAATAATTTCATATGGCTCAAATTGAGCCAATAGCAGTTATGTGGTGTCTCTGCAACAGAATGTCTTTAATAAAGTGTGGTGTTTTAAACGTGCAATTCTTTCATTTCTAGGCAAAAGGATTCACGTTCAGATCTCAAAGAGCCGACCACGAGGAGAGGACGATGGGTATGGCCCCCCAGAGAGTGGAGGCTATTGGGCACCCCGTTTCCCTGGCGAGCGACCCGAGCCAGGTCCCCCTGCCTATCCTAGAGGGCGTTTTGGTCACCCTCCTGGGTCCCATGGTTACCCCCCTGCCCCTCCTCCACCACCTCCCCCTCCTCCTAGACGCCCCCCTTATCCAGAACGCAGCTATCCGTCATACGATCGCGAACGTGATGGTAACGGGGTGGTGGATTATTATGAGAAGTATCGCGCTCGCCCTTATGGCATTGCCTCATACGAGGATCGCCGAATGAGCTCTGTGCCCCCACCCCCGCCTCCCCCTTCATCTGGCATCATGAGAGACCGTATGACCGCTTCCAGTCTTGACCCCTATGAGCGCCGTCCTCTCCCACCTCCACCGTCTTCATATTATGCCCGAGATCGTAGTCCCATCACAAGGGCACCACCAGCCCCCGCAGCACCAGCGGGAAATGGCTATTCATATGAGCGGTCCCGTCTCTCCCCTCTATCCATGTCCCGGACCCCAATGTACAGCGCGCCTCGTTCCAGGGACCCCTACTCTGACAGGGCGCCTCCACCGCCGCCTGCACGCTTTTCATACTAAAGTGAATGTCTGCACTTGTGTACCCAAGGTGAGGATAGGCTCTTAGCGCAAGAGCTTTCTAAATGGCAGTATGCAGTACAAAGGCGTTTTCCTAAAGCCCAGTCTTTTTACTCGTGCTGCGCCTTGTCCGCTAGTGCGTAAAATAAAGGAAATGCGTAATTTGCAGCAGCATCGACTGACGTGGCAGTAAAAACTGCTCAAATGCAGTCATCCTGTAGTCTGACATACAGGCGACCTAAATAACGCGTCAATATAATTGTAAGGTCTATAATTATAAGACACAGTGGACTTAACAGTGCAGTTTAACAAATGGCTCTGCTAGACTCCTGACTTATGTGGTTTGCTCTCTTTTCAGGTGTAAATTATTCGACAAGATCGTCGTTGTCGTCTCCAGGTGCACATGACTCGATACACCCCTCGTCTGACGGAACGCGTTTCGTTTGCCTGCGCCTCTCATATTGGAAGAGTACTATTGCGGACTTCACGCTTTAAACTTAAACGCTTTTACCCGACTCGATTTCGTCCTCTTGCTTTAAACTGTAACCTTTTGCCTAATCTCTGTTCTGCTTGTTTTTACTCTGTAGACTTCAGCAGGTGATTGAACTATTGAACAAGAAGCAGACAGGCTAAACCTTTTAGGTTCTGTTGACCTTTAATTATAGCTGTTCCTGGTTCACAGTGTGGCAGTTCAGATCTTATGTACGTTGTGTGGTATTTCTGTAAAATCAAAACATTTTTGTTTAATTTGAAGCCTATCTTGTGTACGTTAAACTCTGTAACAATCTTCATGACATGTTCACTGGAACATATTCCACATCTGTCCTAGAGTAGAATGAATGGGTACACACGTGCAACTTGCGATTAAATTATTTAGATCAGCAATAAAAGCGGCAACTGATGAGTTTTTGTTTTTTTTAAGTGAAATTTAGTTACACAGATTGGCTCTCCCTCAAACACAATGTTTTCTCTTTTGTTTTTAATAAAAGATCTGACAAATGCGTCGATTTGTTTACTTTTTTTTCTGAGCGGAACAGTTCATGGAAATATTAATTAAATGATGTAGTGACTGAGGCTGAAGCCAAACCCCGTCACGCAAACGTTTAAGTAAGGGAAAGTGGGTAGCACTACTAATATTTTAATCCAACCGTGTCTTGAAAGTACATGTAGATGAAGCAGAAAAAGCATAATCTCTGCGACGACGTAAAACGGCATGTTCGATGTTGCATTGACAGCACCATGTCCCCTTTCTAAATTAAAGCCACACATTTCTGTGTGTTTCAACAGCCACCTTGTTTTAACCTTCCCCTTTGGAGTTCAGTAAGCTTGAACTGTCTGCTTTGTCTTTTGAAACTCGCCCCACAAAAATAATCTTATGTCCTTTTTGAATCTCAATCAGCCTTTCACTTAATTGTGAGGTTTGGGAAGGATGACGAGTTCAGGTAAGTTGGCTACAGTCATAACCTTGCATGTCTTTGATTTTGGATGCAAGTTAAGTGAAGGTATGATGAATGAGACTGTAGATGTTTTTTCATTTTCAGATATTCTTGATGTTAATTGTTTTAATTTCAAGTTGAGTAGGTTTTTATTTTTTTAATTAGGTTTTCTTTTAAAATTAAGATAGAGTTTAGGATGTATGTTTACATATGTTATATGAAACTATGCAATTTGCAAACAGGAGAATTGGCATACTGATAAACCAACTAACGCCAGATGTACAAAATTCTTTTTTTTTTTTTAAATTATAACAATGTTTTGTAGATGCAGATCCTTTCTGAACTGATAGTTTTCATTTTCTAGTATTTAGAAGTTGAATACCTTTCAAATGCAAATTTTAAAAAGAGCTTACAGGGGTGACATTTTACAATAAAAAATTTATTTCCTGAGTTGTTGTTGGTGTTTTTTTTTTATCCCTCCCCTCTTTTCTCCTCTTACCGAAAGACCAGACACTTAAACAGCAAAATGAAATGGTTTAATAAACAGGATTCCGATAAGATAAATGGACATTTTACCAGTAGACAGGCAGATTTTATCTCTAACATGAAACACCATTTATGTTGTCAAAACATTTTTAATTCTCTGATCAGCTATTAAAACGGTCTTTAGATGGAAATGATCATTTTGTGAGTGGAATGGGACTCGGAACGGCATTAACCTGATTTTCGAGGAATTAAGCGTGCAGTTGCTGCCATTTAAAGCAGTTTTTGTGAAGTGTAGAGCAACTTGTTGCTATCGTTAAAGGTAATTTATTTTCTACTCTAAGTGGTGAATATACGTGTTTAAGTATTGTATTTGATGTTCCAGATGATAATGTTACAATAGTACGAGAGGTTGTTTTTGGGTCCTAATTTTCTAGCTTTAGGAAGAGTTAAGGATTTCTCCGCCACATTTTGAGGCAATTAAACACTTTAGTAGCATTAAACACTTAGATGCTCGTGTAGTGAATAATTGGCACTCTGGTCGTTTGTTGACTTTGGATGTTTGTTTACAGCTAACGGTTGACTCAGATATGGATGAAAATAGCATGTAGACGACACATTCCTTTATAAAATAATAGTCGGTCTCAAATATGAGACAGAAATGCAACAGACGTGCTTGTTTTAAATGGCTATTTAAAGTGAGTGTACAGTTTTAGACGGGCCGGAAGAGGTTCCACTGGTTTACTGACGACGCCATTTCGTGTTTCCATTCATTTCCTCTGGCGGTCGCTTTGGTATCTGTTTTCACGGTAAGAGCCGCCTGGCTTTCCATAAATACACCCTCATTTCTGTTAATAAAAGAGACTAAGAACTGGTTTCGTAAATTAGACAGGTGTGCGGTGCATATTCGGTCTCGTTTTCGTGCTCTGGAGGGTTTTGTGAGCTGTTTTCTGTTCAGAGGAGGCCCCGCAGGCCGCTGGCTAACTCCCACACGGCTACTTCTTTCTCAATCCCAGCCTAAAACTCCACTCTCATCCGTCGGCACGCAAGACTTTTAAAAGCAAAAGAAACGCTCTCGAACCGACCGAGCCCGTTTCGGACCCGATAAACCCCGAAAAAGTAAAGAGTTTTCAGGTCGAGAAGCACCCTTAGCAGCACAGCTAACAGCTGCTGCCCGGTAAAATGGTAGATCTGAGCATGATCACAGAGGGGGGCAGGAGACACATACACTCAGTGCTTATGGTAGTTTTTGCATTTCTCTGTAATCTCACATTTAATTCCCTTTTGTGTGTTGAGAGCTATGACGTCTGAGCTGCTGACATGCTGAAAGTGCCAGCATGCATGCAAATA
>JBBIGA010000011.1:1283179-1310725 GCA_037576975.1 Alestes dentex | reverse complement strand
TGTAAGGTAATTACGTTTGTTTTTGTTTTTTGAAAAGGGTGCTTTTATTCAAGTTAATATCCCACCACAGCATTTAGGCTACTCTGCCCACCTCTGTGTACACATAATCACATATGAATTCACTGATATTGAGCTATTAGCTTGTTTCATTGACACATTTTAAAATGTGTCCAACGCTGTAGACATCACCTAATGAGATACTAGCCTCTCTTCAACTACCTTACTGTCTTAACCGGCATGGTCACATTTTTTAGATCCGTATGATTCAGAGAACCTTCTATAATGTGCATTTCGCAACTATACTCTCTACCCAGGAGCAAAATATATCAGCGGTAAAGATGGTTAAGATCTTTGTTGGCAACCTTTCCTCAAGTACAACTAGGGAGGATCTGCGCAGTCTTTTCTCACAATACGGCAACGTCAAGGAGTGTGATGTCCTGCGAAATTTCGGCTTTGTGCACATGGATGATAAAGAGGCAGCGACGGAGGCCGTTCGCAAGCTCCACCATCATATGCTGAACGGTCAGGCCATTAATGTGGAGTTGAGTCGAGGCAAGCCGAGGGGAACTACCAAACTGCATGTGAGCAACATCAGCAGTGGCTGCACTAATCAAGAGCTGCGGGCAAAGTTTGAAGAGTTTGGTCCTGTGGTCGAGTGCGACATTGTGAAAGACTATGCCTTCGTACACATGGAGCAAAGGGAAGATGCATTGGAGGCCATCAGCACGCTGGACAACTCTACCTTTCAAGGTGAACTCTCATAGACCGCGAAGAAAGAAAGCCCTATCCAGAGTTTAAAGCTTTTCTGTTTAGTAGCTCTAGCTTAATCAGTTATAAAGTCTTCACTTTACATAAGGAGAAGTAGTATTTCCTAAACAGTTATCGGGCCTTCTGTGTTCTGTATTTAATGTTATTGCTACATTAATGTAACATTTTCCGTACGTGAATGAAATTTCTACACTAATTCTGTGCCAGGCGAACTCCCTATCCGCAGTGCGTTTTGTGCTTTATTCATTCTCTTGAATGCGATGGCGTGAGCGAAACGTTTTACACTGTCTTGCGTGTCTTTTCTTCCTCTCATAAGGCAAGGTGATAAATGTACGCCTGTCCACCAGTCGCCTCCGCACGGTGCCCGGCATGGGAGACATAACCGGCTGTTACGTCTGCGGGGAACCGGGTCACTGGTCCAAAGACTGCAGGCGTGGTCAGAACGGTAGCTATGGGGGTGGTCCAGGATTCCACGGTGGCAGGGATTTCTCTGGAGGAGGCCCTGGTTATGGCAGGGGAGGCCCGGGAATGTTTCCTGTTAGGAGCTATCAGACGGGAATACCCTCTGGTCCACAAGTGAGCCACCAGCCCAACTACGGGTTTTCACGTGATTACAGTGCTGAGACTCAAGATAGATACCTGAAGCCAGTGAGCACCTACCCAGAGAGGTCATCCACATATGACCGCTACAGTTCCTTTGATTACTATGAGAAGTTTCGTGCTCAGCCTTTTGGCTCTAGCTATTTCGAGGATAGACGTCTCTCCATTCCTCCTCCTCCCCCTCCTCCTCCTCCTTCTTCTTCCTCTTTCTCAAGGATCTACCCATATGACCACCGCACTCTGCATCCGCCCCTGCCATCCGCAGCCTCATCGTACTACTCGCGGGACCGTAGCCCAATCAGAAGAGTCGGCACTGGCTCTGACGGCTACTCGTACGAGCGCTCGCGTCTTTCCCCGGTCTCGAGGAGCACCTCGTATGCCGTGTCGCGGGCCAGGGACCCTTCCACCGAGCGGGCACGATATGCTTACTAAGCCACACACATGCCAAGGTGAGCGATTTAGCGTGGTTTTAATTCTGATCCCGAGGATGTGAACTGACACGCATTTCACTGAGTGTGTTTTAGAGCAGAGAAATATGATCAGTCGCACCAAATGCTCAGCGATGAAAGTCGCTTCTCTTTGATTGTGTGAGGGGTGCTTTAAGAAAGGTCTCAAAATACTAACGTCCGTTCTGTTATTTTTCCAGGTGCGTTGAAACAGTCGGATTTCCTTTGCGATCATTCCCTCCTCCTTGCTTCGCTCACGAGATGCTGTTTTGAGATGCTGGACTGCATTTGAAATTTGTAGGACTAAAAAGGCACATGGTTCCTTTACCATTTATCATCTCTCAGCTTACACATGTCTAATGTGATCAAACTATCAGTTGTTAACATTTTTTTCCCTTCTGTATTACATAACAATGTTTATCATACAAGTTCTTAATGACCGGTTCATTTTCAGTGCATCAAGACGTTACCTGTGTAAGGATGTAAAATGTTAAGCAGGTTCTTGAATGTTTGCCTTTCACTTTACAGAGTATGTCCTGCTCGAGATTGAGCTTTTCCGCGCACATTCAGAAGCTTAGCCACCCGAGTAAGGTTTGCAGTTTACCATTTGTTTTACTCCGCCCTCATGTGATCTGTCATGTGAACTTTCCCTTTCTGTTTTGGGATCCTAATGCTCTGTTAAGTTTACTTGATTTATTTTAGCAAGTCTTGTGAGGACAATCTGCTTTAGTTTCTCAACATAAAAGTATGTAAGGGGGTAAGCACGTCTTTTGAAAGCTCTTGGGAGAAAATGAAACCTAAAACCAACATTCCTGTTACCTTAATTCTGCCCCACCCACTCTTTTCACACACTTTAACCCTGTTTACTGATTTGCATTGCATATTGCAGAAAACTCTCTTCTGACTTTTCTGTTTGTATGATCTCTGATAATGTGACTAAAGGTACACTTAGGTGAATATCTAGTTTTCTCTGTCAGTTTAAGTGACATTTTCAAATATGCAGCAAGACGCTATGGACGCGTTTCTTACCAGTTTAGCATATATTAGACCCAGATTAGAATATAAGTCATACATTTGAAAGAGATGAGTGATTTTTTTTATGTGTGCACTTTGTGTGAGTTTGTACACAGCTTGTTCCCCTACAACCCGGTGGCATGAGGACATTTGGTAAGGTTGTGTTGTTGCAAGTCAGTGTTTACTTGTTCCATAAAAACCAGTATTCACCAAGGGTTTGCCAGAAGTCATGCCACTGTTTGGGGAATGGAAGAGGATTTATAGCTGTACATAAGCAATAGAAATGTGATGACCAACTATCACTCAGGGCTCAGTTCACCTTTGAGATTGCTGGTGTGTAACTTCTATATGGGTGCCTTGGTTAAGTCGGTGAAACTGTTTATAAATTTAATTTCCCTCAGAGGTCGTGTGTTTTATGATATCTTTTGTAATAAACCAAATTATATTGGGGGTGAAAGTGTCTGGTGTGCTGTTATTTTTTCAGCGATGATGTGCTTTAGAATAGCAGTTTCATTAGATATATGAGCAGGGGCATCGAAAGCATTTTTAATGTGAGGGGGACGCATCGGTCTACGTGTGGGGGCGGGGTTTGGGCGTGGGGGCGGGGTTGCTGCGTGCTGCAAAGTCTCGTCCTTTCAGGGGGTGTGGGTCTTTGGAAAGCCCTGTTGCATCTTGAATCTTGAATCTTTCGCGATAGAATCTGCTCCACGTAATCGATAGAAGAAAACACACACCACTGGAAATCCGCTCGGGTTTACCTCCAATTCACCGCATGCAAGTGAAGTGAATCCTCAGTGCACAGACAAGGGTGCTCAGATTTCCAGTGGTGTGTGTATTCTATCGATTAAGAGGAGTGGATTATTTCGCAAAAGATTCAAGATTCAACAGCGCTGGGTGAACTAATTATTTATGTTAAATGTGGGGGGGGGGTCCACATGAATAATTATGAAATGTGATTGAATGGCGACGACGCCCATGTATATGAGGATATATAGTCTATAATCATCTTAGAAAAGCAATGCTAGTGAAGTGGGATGCTCTCGAACTGGGTAAAAATACCCCCACCACTTGGATGTGGACCAGTGGGGTTGTGTTCACTGGAGTGATGGAACACCATCCATTACCTCTAGGATGAGCGGGAGGTGCAATAAAACTCAATCATCCAGTGTCTGTTCATTAATGCTCATGTGGCTGAATTACAATCAAATCCTTGCAGCGATGTTTTAGCGTCTTGTGTAGGCCTGTCCCAGATGAGCGGATACTGCAGCTAAGTGGGACAAACTTCTTGTTCATACATTTTTATAATAACAAAAGAAGAGATGTTGGACAAGCCGCTGTATAGAAACTCTGATTAAGGCACATTACACTATATGGACAAAAGTATTGGGACACCTCTTAATTGCTGAATTCAGGTGGCCCCTCATTTCCACTGAAGGGCAGTCTTGATACTTCTGCATTCCCAGATATTTTGGACGACGCCATGCTTCCAACTTTGTGGACCCAGTTTGGGGAAGAACCTTTTCTATTCCGGCATACCTGTGCCCCAGTGCACAAAGCAAGCTCCATAAAGACATGGTTGAATGAGTTCAGCATGGAAGAACTTGACTGGCCCGCAGAGAGCCCTGACCTCAACCCCGTCCGACAGCTCTGGGAAGAACTGGAACAGAGATTGAGCCAGGCCTTCCCGTCCAACATCAGTGCCTGACCTCATAAATGCTCTACAGCAGTGTTTATCAAACTTCTCTGTCCTGGGGCCCAGTCATGTCAGGCTTTGGGCCTGCAAGACCCTGTATAGGTCTATGCCCCCAGTGTGTGCCCCCAAGCCCCCACCTGGATAGATAGATAATTATTATTATTTCACCACTACTGTTGTTACTATTAGTATAAATATTATTGATATTATTATGCCTATAAAAGAACAATATTGAAGAAGACCTAACATGAGTGCTTTGGCTGAATTTTGGATTAGTGCTGAATAAGGGGTGGGGGGGCAGGTGGTGTTGGGATGTGCGTACAGCTCTACGTCTCATCTGGGGGGGGGGGGGGGTGCACGCAGAGCTCTCCCCCCTGGTTTTTGTGCGAGGGAAGAAAACAAATGAGAACCAACCACTTTTTGTGTTTGATGTTTCTAGGTTGGTTTGCTTGTTTGTTTTTGGCCCATGTATTACGTTTGCGTTTACGGCATTTAGCAGACACTCTTATCCAGAGCATCGTACATCAGTGCTTAAGTAGTCTGTTCATCATACCTGTAAAGCTATACTAAAATCAACACCTACTTTTTACCAAGTTACTGCCAGCTAAGTTACACACCTGAACAAACCCTGTCAAAAGAAAAGAGTCAGAGGTTAATACATAAGTAAGGACAAACAGCAAAAGGGTAAGGGCCCGAGGTTTTTTTTTTTTTAATATAAAATAAATGATGTATAAGAGATAAACGAGAGGACTAGTTAGTCACCAAGGTGTATTGATACATATGGCCACTAGACTCCACAAGACAACAGAAGTACAGCTCCCCCCAAAGTACAGATATTTAATCTTTTCAGTTATGCAATCATACACATTAATACACTATACAGCTATCGTATAGTGGCTCATATTCATTTAAACACAGACCCTTTAACTTTTTTTACAACAATTGGCTTATTATAAGCATCTGGTATGAGCAAACTGATCAGCACTGTTCACGAATAAACGAGGCATCTTTGCTCACTCAGTTTACCTTAAAAACAAAACATATATATTTCATCAGTGCAACAGGATTAAATAAATGTAATACTTGTGACACTTCTATTAGTCATTTTTATCTGAAAAGTGATATCCCCTGCTTCCATACAGCACGGCCCGTATATAAAACGAGACTTACTGATCCAGTACCGTATCTTACAAATTATAGCCAATCAACATTATTAGGTATCATTTTCGTTATTAGCAACCCAAAGTTAGTACAATCTGGGTAAATTTATCTACGAAGCATTTTGACTGTAGACCAGAGTAAGACAAGTACTGACTACAATATAAACAAGTACAAAAGCAACATATGTGTAAAAGGAAGCATTATAAAAATATGAATGGTAGGAGCAAACAACTGGTAGGTATAAACTGTGTGAAAGGACTGGATTAAAAGTGTCCCATTCTGAAGTGCAAGTGTGCAGTGATGGTTAAATGGTGTGTGGTTTTTAAGGGGAGTGTGATCAGTCTATGTTGGATGTTGGAAAGGAGCTACATTAGTCCAGGTGGATGTTTTTTGTTTGTTTTTCCAGTTTTTTCCCCAGCTCTAGTTGGATCCAGTTTTTAGTTAGCACTCTTCCAATCACTCAATACCACCAACACTGAGAAGATGAAGGTCAGCATCTTCTTCCTCCAAGTCACATGAATTGCCACTGCATTTGACCACTAACGCAACATCACTGGACAGCACAACTAATTTGGAAGAGAACGGTTGTCAAGTTGTTTAACAGACCCCTGCACTGCACTGTGCTTAGAAATGAGGAGAGGGAGGGCCACCCTACCTACCCAGAGAGAGCAAAGCCGATCATACCATCTTGGACTCCTGGTTGCAGATGGCTTTGGCATCACTGTGAATCAGTGGAGATTCACAGGCAGTTTCATGCAGCATGTAAACACAATTAAAGTTTCAAAACAGTTCACACCTCTTTCCGAAAGGAACCCACATGCGAAAACAAGCTGCAACAGCAGCCAATTCTCTGGGTCCAGTCATTTTTTTGGGCTGGCACTTGGCAGATTATGGTGAAGCTACTTCAGATCTTTAGAAGATTACAGTAGCCTTTGTAATAATGTAAGTAAATAAAGTAAGCTGGAGGTGCTGCAGGTCTTTGGACCGGACCGCTCGGTTCAGGACGTTCTCTTTTACATTTCTTTGTCCAGAAGTAACATGAAGAACTCAGTTTCCTCTCTGATCCATAACGGAGCCTCAGCCTGATCGGATTCATAAAATATTCCAATATCTTACATTTATTTTAGTTACTACATGTGAAAGTTTTATATTTTATTGGTATATAATTGGTATATTGGTATTTAACTTCATCAGAGGACAGATCTGAACTGTGTAAGGGAGAGTGGGTGAATTGTGCCAGTTTTTACTTAAAGTGACTTTAAAACAAGGCCATGACAGTAATACTTCCAACTAAAATATGTACATGTATTTCAGGATGTGGTGCATCCCTGGGAACAATCACTTTGGATCTGAAATATACTATTTAAGAAATATAGCTTTCTGAAAAAAAGTGGTCTCGTGGTACAACTTGCCCCTGGTGTGGGGTAAGTTGTGCCGTTGGAGAGCATACATTGGGGTAAATGGTGCCATTGATTATTGAAGTAAAACAGTATATTTTGATCTCAGAAACTGTAATTCTATATAAAATTCAATACTATTTTAAGGTTTATTTAAAGTTATTTTACAACATCAAAAGCCAAAAACTCCCCCATGTTGTCCCTATTAAAGGCAGTAACTCTACCAAGAGAGGGGCTTCAGGAATGTGGTATGATATACGGTGGCGTGCTTTGAAGGACGCAAACCAATCACGTCCTAGAAAAGATTAAAAGTTTCTTAGCATTATTAGCATAGCTCTTAGTTAGTCCCTTATTGAGTCATTGCAGTTTATATTCAGATTTACATCAGTTGAAGCAATATGCTCTAAATAAGTACCCAATTTTGCTTCTCTGTGAACTATCTGCATGGTGATAACTGATAATGAGCATTTCCTGGGGATATAAGTATTAATGTTCCCTATTACTTTTTGCCAGTTCACTGCATTTCACGGGGCTAAGACCGTGAAGCATTGCTGCTAGTGCCTTTATATGTTCTGCCAGCTCTTTCTCCATATGTTCATCAAAGACTTGATTGGCAAGTCCAGTTCTTTTATATCCTGGCCTTATTTTTTTCCCATCTTCTCCATGTATCGTTTTAATGTCATTCTGCATATGTTCATCTGCCTCGCCACCTGACGAATGGACTTCTCCACCTCTTTCACTGCTCTGTCCATGTCCTCTAGAGGAGAGGAAGCCCTGCCTGTCTTCTTTTTAGAACTCCAATAAAATAATATGTTTAAAATATTCATAAGTGCTTATCTCTCATGCAATGAGGCTTTCCTTTTTGCAGGATGAGTAAAATGGCTGACTCTTCAAAAATGTGTGCTCACATGACCAATTTCTTCTATGATTCCCCAGAAACAGGGGGTGGCACAACTTCCCCCGGCACAAATCACCCCACTCTCCCCTACTGCAGGAAGACATTTTAAAACGGTTTATTATAGTGTTTGGATCGTTTTTTACTCAGATATCTGTTATGAATGATCGGTGGTCAGAGTGACTGACTTATGTGTTCCCCGTTTAGTCCCACTCCCACTTTTTAATCCTGTTCAAACTTCTTAACTAAGTATCTAAGCATGTTTAACCCAATAAACAACACTATAAATTACATTAGCTAGTGAAAACATAATACTGAAAAGTTTGTGTTTGTTTCAGTTTGTATTTAACTGATTTTTTAGTCTAGACATTATAAATGATAGATGTTCAGTGTGACTGATATGTTTCCCAGTTTAGTCAGATTTGATCAGATAACACGTTTTAATCCTGTTTAAATTTCTTGTATAGGTATGTATCCATGTTTTACACAATAAACAACACTATAAATGATATTAGACAGTAAAATTGTCCTGAAATCCTACAGTTTCACTATTGTAAGTTTAGCCTTTAGCACGAAAGCTACAATGAGGTGATGATTCAAACTCCAGCAAGACAGCAAAGACAGATCAAACTTCACTTTGAACGTTTATAATTTCATTTTACTCTGATATTCTCTGTCGTTGTTCATTTTTGGTATTTATTTTACAGAGTGTGAGATTTATTACATATTTATGTGAGTTTACATTGGTTTATCTCAAGTGCACTTCAAAAACGTAATATGGCAGCTTCAGTCAAAGTATATACTGTATTTATCTGTATTTCCAGTAAAACTGGATGATTTAGAGTTGTGCAGAATACAGGACACTGGTGGTTAGGGAGTTGCCCATGAGATCAGAAGGTTGTAGGTTCGAATCCCAGGACTGCTAGTGGCACCACCGAGGTACCATTGAGCAAGGTACCGTCCCCACACACTGCTCCCCAGTGGCTGGCCACCGCTTCACTTGGTGAATGGGTTAAATGCGGAGAAAGAAGTTCACACTGTGGTGTTTTCATGCGTGACTATAAGGGGCCACTTTACAGAAAGAATGGGCACAAATTCCCCACAGAAACTGTCCAAAAGTCTTCCAAGAAGAGTGGAAGCTGTTGTAGCAGCAAAGGGGTAGACCAACTCCATTTTAAACAAGGTATTTGAATGCAACGTCATGAAAATCCCTGTTGGTGTAATGGTTAAATGTTTCAATACTTTTGGCCAGTGTGTGTGTGTGTTAGCAATAGACTGGTACTTCTGGCCATATTGTGTGTGCGTGTAATGGGCTTGTGTCCCGATACTTTTGTGTGTGTGTTTGTGTAATGGGCTGGTATCCCAATTCTTTTGGTCACATACTGTGCGTGTGTGTGTGTGTAAAATGGGCTGGTGTCCCAATACCTATGTCCCTTATAGAGTTTAAGCAACTGTCCCAAGTATTGGCTTCTGTCCCAATACTTTTGTCCATATAGTGTGTGTGTGATGGACTAGATGGGGAGGGTTCTGGTGGGCGTGGCTTTCTTTTGGCTCCTTCGCCATTTCAGTTGAGACCGGCAACAACTTCAAAACGCCCTCAAAGGTACGTTTATAAACCCGCGTTTCTGTTTGTATATGTATATCAAGATAAAGTCGTGCATGTTATTACTGCACTGTATAATGTTAATTAGTCCTGTAGCTGTGTGATTGTCCGTGTTATTTGATGCCGTTTGCTCGCGGTTTACTATCTGTAGCTTTGATGCCAGTGGCTAGAGGGGCTATTGCTATTTCTTTAGCTGGTAATAGTTCATATTCTGTGATTTTCTTAATATCAACTGCATGTCCTGTACGTTTAATCCTCTCTAAGCGTTTTCTGGGTCTGATTCTCTTGAAGCCTGATCCTCCTGCATCGTGCTCCTCCAGCAGAACGTGCTAATCTATTGTCCTCGCCATGAGGCCTAGCTTGCCTGATTCACATACACACTACGTGGACAAAAGTATTGGGACGCCTGGCCATTACAACAGAGACTTTAAGGACACTGCATTCAAATACATAGACTTTAATATGGAGTTGATCCCCCTTTGCAGCTATAACAGCTTTGGAAGGCTTTCCAAAAGATTTTGGAGTTTCTGTGGGAATTTGTGCCCATTCATTCTGTAAAGCAGAATGGGGGAGGACACAGAGTTTAGACACAGATGTTGGAGGAGGAGGCCTCGTTCACAGTGTCTGTTCCAGTTCATCCACGCCAAACTTGCTTTGTGCACTGGGCCACAGTCATGCTCGAATAGAAAGGATTGTTCCCCAAACTGTCCGCAAAGTTGGAAGCATGGCGTCCAGAATGTCTTGGTATGCTGAAGCTTTAAGATTGCCCTTCACTGGAAATAAGGGGCCTAGTACAAACCCTGAAAAAGGGGTGTCCCAATGCTTTAGTCCATATAGTGTATTTCGCAGTTTCGGCTTGAAAACAAAACGTACTTTCCTGACTAAGAGCACATATAAGAGTATTAGGAGTTTGTCATGCATTTTAAGTTGTACTCTTACAGTTTACATTATATTATAATTTAACGGTACAACAAAACTAAAACTGAAGCACACTTTGCACACCAAACATGTCCTGGATGATCAACCACAAACTGGAGTTTATTTCTGTGCCCACTTCACATGGGTTACATACACTATATGGACAAAAGTATTGGTACACTCCTAATTATTGTATTCAGGTGGCCCCTTACTTAAAATGAAAGGCAGTCTTATTGCTTCAGCAGTGTTTTTCCTAAAGGTCGCCGGGACCCCCTCAGACAATCCATATGTTCGATGTTCTCTTGTGTTGGTGCAACAGTGTGGAGCGTCTTGGGTCATTGAGATGCAGTTAATGAGACAGAGAGTTTAAAGTGCCAGTGTGTTTCTAACCCCATTTGTTTGTCTTTTTGTAGGAGCTTGAAGTGAGAATCGACTGCTAAAATGGTTAAAATCTTTGTCGGGAATCTTTCCCCAAACACGACGACAGAGGAGCTTCGCTCTCTGTTCTCTCAGTATGGTAAAATATCAGAGTGTGATATTGTGAAGAACTTTGGCTTCGTCCACATGGACGACAAAGCTGAGGCCGAGGAAGCCATCCGCAACCTTCACCACTACATGCTCAATGGCCTCGCCATGAACGTGGAAATGAGCCGAGGAAAACCGAAGGCCTCCACTAAGCTGCACGTGGGGAATATCAGTAGTAGTTGTACCAACCAGGAGCTGCGGGCCAAGTTTGAAGAGTATGGGCCTGTGGTTGAGTGTGATATTGTGAAGGATTATGCCTTCGTGCACATGGAGCGAGTGGAGGATGCAATGGAGGCCATCAGTGGGCTGGACAACACAGCCTTTCAAGGTGAACCAGCATGCAGAGCTAACGTTTGTTTGAACATTTTAGAGAATGAAAATGTGTATGTTTATCCTTTGAAAATAATTTGAACTTTGCCATTTTTGTAGCAAATATGATCAGTAAAGCATTTGGGTAAGTAAGAATGGTAAGCAATATTAGTGCCTATTTTAATAATAGACATATTTAAATAAATGGTACCTAAACCCTATTTAATTAGATGTAATCAGCTCAGTGGAGCATTGCCTACCCAATTTCTGAAAGCTTTTATACATCACCACCTCAGTCATGATGTAAAATCCCATGTACAAGAAATTTGTTGTATGCTTCAAAGTTATATTGAAAGTATGAAATATTTTGGAATGCATGTCCTGGAGACTTTTGCCTGTCTCTGTCAAGTTGCTCCAGAAATTTTTAGGGAAGTCCTTCAAAGCGTGGACTCTCTCTAATGCACATATTTCGTTCTGTATATTCAGTAAATCTCAAATCTTAATTAATACCTGCATGGAGCATACAAACCTTTTAACCTTCGACTTTTTGTGTAGTACTTTCAAAGAAACATCGTGGCAAACTGTCTTGCGTCTTTCTTTCTCCCAAGGGAAACTGATGAGCGTGAAGCTTTCGACTAGCCGCCTGCGTACTGCGCCGGGAATGGGAGAGAGGACGGGTTGTTATCGGTGCGGGCAGGAGGGCCACTGGTCCAAAGAGTGCCCGCTGGACCAAAATGGCTCCTACAGAGAGGGCCCGGGCTCAGAAGGATACGGTCCACCCAGGTTTGGTGGGGGTGGTGGTCGCGGTGGTCGCGGTTTCCATCGTGGTGGCTTCAGTGGCGAGCAAGCCTATGGCGGTAACTACGCGCCCGCGCAAACCTTCTCTCGGGGAGCTGGTTACGCCAGCGGTCCTGGGTTTGGACGGGGGACGGGCTATGAAGGCGCAGTGAGTTACGGTGTGCCGCCAGGCTACGGCATTGGCACGGTGTATGGCAGCGAGGCGGCGTACGGCAGCAGCGGCGCGAACTACGGCAGCGCGGTGCCCGGGTACCCCGTGCGGCGAGGGCCCTATGACGAAAGGGATCCGTACGGCGTGGTGGACTACTACGAAAAGTATCGGGCGCGTCCGTATGGAAGCGGTTATTTCGAAGACAGACGCGCAGTCCCACTTCCTGCCCCTCCTCCCCCTACGTCCACAGCCATCGCGAGAGACCGCCTGTCCTCCTCTAGCCTCGACCCATACGAGCGGCGCCCCGTCCCCCCTCCACCGGCTCCCATCACCTCATACTATACCCGCGATCGGAGCCCAATCCGACGACTACCCGTAGAGGCGGATGGATATTCGTACGATCGGTCGCGCATCTCTCCTGTTTCTTCGCTCAACCGGAATTCTGCGTACGACATGTCGCGGGATCCTTACGCCGATCGGGCTCGCTATGCGTTCTAACCTAACACCTGCCTATGATTAGTAAAGGTCTACACACAGACTGTATAGTACAACTGATAGTTCTATAAAGTTTAGTGATGTTTCTGGACTGGGATGTATAGCTTTTTGGAATAGAAACCATGCTAACAAGTGAAATGTTATATGGTCCAGATTGTTGGTTAGGCTTATTCACACAATACATTTTCTAATGATCAACTGGCCGTGTTTTGTACAGATCCTGAGTGGTACCAAGCATACACCAAAGGGCTTTTAAGTTTCTAGACCATTACATGTTCATTTCCACTTTCATTAACAACCAGAATAGTAAGGGATGCTGAAATCTGACTGTCCTTTAGAGAGGTGGGCATGAATAACTGCTAACTTGATTGATTAAGCTTTGATGAAAACTGCAAGAATTTTATCACTGCAGCTTGGAAAAACACCAGATTACCGGTCTATTTTATGGCCATATTTGTACTCTTGTGGTTTTAAAAGATGGGGTAGTGCTGTAAGAGTCCCTTAAATGACTTAATAGCATTTCATGATTTAGAATTCCGCCAAGACTAGAAAACCATGACTAAAACCCTTTAGTGTATGCTTGAACCACTCTTGAGACTGGAATGGTCCCACATTGAACTCCGAATAATGCTACAGCTCTCTGGGTGAGAAAAATAGCTTAGTTCCACTCTGCAGTCATTCACCATGAGTTCTAACTAAAGGTATCTACACAAAACTAGCCATTCTCCCTCTTCAAGTGCCCTGCCACCCTCCATGAACGGCAGTTCGAAAGATGTGATGGCAACTTGAAGTCTCTGCGGAAGCACACTGCTGCCATGCTCCCAGATGGTGCTGTATATTATGGAAGATTCAGACAACGGGTGAGAATTGGTGACGACTAACAGTAGGAACGTGATTGGATAAATATTCCAAAAGAAAAACTGATTGTTTATGATTTTCTCTTCACAGGAGTCCCTTGATTGCACCTTCACAGACTTAGCTATGAAGTCAGTCATTACAGTGAATAAGGTCTAGCTTGATTGTGATATTGCTGATGATATGCCTTTGTTACAGTAGTATTCTTCATATTCATTACTTGCTCAGTGTTAGTCTTTTGTTAGATCTGCAGAATTAAGCAAGCTGCTCCTTAGGTTTCCTCACAATAGTATTTCGTTAATCCTTTAGGATCCTTCGGCTTTTTAACAATGTTGTGCTCATGTTGGTACTGGCACCCTTTATCTCAGGAGCCACACTGGCTAGGTTTATACTGAATCTTTCACTGATGTGTACCAAAGTGTTTTTTTATGAACTTTAGGGGATGGTCCATCATTGTTCCTAAAATTAAATAGATTAATACAAGTTAATACAGTGATTTTATACATATATTTTTCTTTCTTTATGAAATGCATGTTTCTAAATTACAGTGTGGTGCATGTTCTCCCATTAGCCTCCATAGAACTGCATCCAGTGCCAAGTTCAGAATAGTACAATTCCAAGTGTAAAACTTGTTCCGGAGCATCACATCCTTAGGTTACTGTGTGAATTATTAGTGAGTGTTTTAATGTGTAGACTAAGAATTGTTTTACCTCATAACTTCATAGTTGCTTTTCTGCCAGCATTAGTTCGTCTGCCTGTGCGGAGAGGAATGAAATGTAATTGTGGGCATTTTCATAGGGATTTAAATGAGCTCAAAGCTGTGAACTAGTCGTAGGTGTTATGTCATTCCAGAACCCACCAGGGGCTAAATTACATCATTTTTCTTACTGATTTTTACAAGAAAGGCATTTATAAAAGGCATTTTGTCATCTTGTTCTAGTTTAGAGGCATGCATTTCAATTAAAGAATCTGTCATTTAAAGAAAAGTCTCAAAACTGAGAAAGAAATTGTCATTTGGCTGTCACAGTTGTGTGCAAAAGTTTGAACACCCCATGTCAAATTACATGTGTTGAATTTTTGCATGAAAATAAGGCAACACATCTTCTACAGGGTCTACAAACTGCCGATTTGGTGCACAAAATGTCCATGAGCCAATGTGAAGTTTAGCACATAAAAAGTGATTATTTTTTTTCCCCTAAAATCGGCAGAAGTGTGTTCTCTGTGGAGGATATGTCCTTATGTTCATGTAATTTGACCACTTTTGCATGTGACTGTAAAAGACATTTTTTATCTTGGTTTAATGATTTTTTAAAACTGAGTGTGGTTTATAATTTTAGATGAATTCTGTGATCTCTAATCACCGTTAGAGAAGTCAAATATCCAGTGGCTGAAACGAAATGTAGATGGCAGAGAAATTGTACCAGTGAATTTCAGCAATGATCTAGAAGTTAGTGATCATGAATAGCCCAGTTAATCAGAATAATTTGATCAACGTTGATTAACTCTGCATGTGGATTTTAAATATATACTGTGATATACAAGGGGATTGTGTGGCTTACAGCATTGCTTGAGATTGTATGTCTTTCAGAGGAGCAAACTAACCACCATTTAATTTGCTCTTTTATTTGCAGTCTTTCTTCTTTTATTTCACTACATGCTGTCCAGAAAACTGTTTTGGTGTCACTTCAGGTTTTTGAACCTAAGGTACTTAAATTCATGTATTGTTTTGTTTTGTGTGTTTGTTTGTTTGTTTTTTCTTTATTCTTCTGTATTGAATCCCTTGCGAGTTCAATTCAATTAAAATTATATCGAAGTATATTAGCAACTTCATAATGAAGCCTGAAGCAGATGTTCAGTTTCTATGATGATGAAATTCACCCAGAAAGACATTTTAGCTGAGGGGGGCTGGTTGAGGGGGTCATGATGAAGTAATTGACGCCTGGCTCATTGTGCAAGATGGCTTATATTTGATCATGGTTTTCTACAGCGTCAAAATCTGATTTCTACAGAATCTCTTGTGATGTTTTACTGAGGTGAACTGCTTTGTATTAAAATAACCACATGGCAAGAAGTAGGCTCGACTCAGCAGTTTCAGCTGAAACTGGACATGAGCAGTGTTATGGATATGTAGTGACATGATGTTTCATTAATGTGCTCAATAAAACTACTGTATTTCCATGTGTGTCCTTGTGTTTGTGTTTAACAGTTTACATTCATTTACACATTTACATATAGCAATCAGATGAAAAATGTGTGAGGCAGGTTTTTAAAACTAGCCTAAGCAAGCACTCTTCAATCTTCAAATGTGATGTTATTTTAACACTAAACACCAGAAATAACTTTGAATGAAGATTAATATCCTTCTGAATGTAAATAAAGTGAAGAGGATACAGGTTTGTGAATTTTTTTTTTTTTTGGTTTTTCTGGTTCTTAGGTGTTAAAACAAAAGGGGTCATAAAGGCCATAAATAGTAGTGCAATGCAATGACAGGGACATTCGTGTAACATAACAGTTTAACACTGATATTGCTGTGTGGAAAGATTTAGATTGGTGTGTTGTACCAGCAGATCGGTAGTGCAAAATGACTTATGAAAGTGACTTAGTCTTAAAGCGGTGAAATAAAACAGCCGCAGATGACATGGTAGTGAGATTGACGTTCAGTAATATTCAGTTCACAGATTGCATATTGCACAAATCTGATTCAGAATAGAGTATATTCTGACTCAAGTATCAGGGAGGTTTGTTATTCTGATGCAGAATTAAGCAAACTGCTCCTCAGGTTTCCTCACAATAGTATTTTGTTAATCCCTTAGGTGTCTTTATTTGGCTTTTTTCAATTTTGTGCTCATGCTGATCATGTCACCCTCTATCTCAGGAGACACACTGTCTAGGATTATACTGAATCCATCACTGATGTGTACCAAAGTGTTCATGAACTTTAAGGGATTGTCCATTTTTCCTATAAATATACAGATTTCAAGTTAAAACGGAGCTTTTTTATACAGTGATGTGAAAAAAGAGGGCACCCTATAAAAGCTTGTGTGTTGTGGATATTTAATCTCAATTGTCAGAATACTGGGATATTCCAGTAATATAACTAAACAATTAAAACTGAAGAAAAGACTTCAAAATCTTCTGTAAAATGTACAATTTCTGGTGAAGCATAAAGTATTGGGACGCCTGACCACTCACCAACAGTGAGTTCTATGACATTGCATTTAAATACACAGACTCTAATAAGGAGTGGCAGCTATAACATCTTCCACTCTTCATGAAAGGCTTTGAACAAGATTTTGGAGTTTCTGTGGGAATTTGTGCCCATTCATTCTGTAGCGCATTTATGAGGTCAGATGATGTTGGACGAGAAGGCGTGGCTCGCAATCTCTGTTCCAGTTCATTCCAAAGGTGCTGGGTGGGGTTGAGGGCAGGGTTCTGTACGGGCCGGTCAAGTTCTTCCTCACCAAACTCATCCAACCATGTCTTTATGGAGCTTGCTTTGTGCACTGGGGCAGTCATGCTGGAACAGAAAAGGGCCTTTCCCAAACTGTGTCCACAAAGTTGGAAGCATAGCGTTGTCCAAAATGTCTTAGTATGCTGCTGAAGCATTAAGGTAAGGTTTCCCTTCCCCAGAATTAAATAAGTAAGGAGTGTGTCCCAATACTTTTATATATATATATGAGCGCGCAGAGGTCTGCGCCTCGCCCGTGGTCCGGGTGCGGGGGGGAGGTTTAGTCTCGTACCGGGGCGGGCCGTGAGGTCGAGGGGCGGGGCACGCAGTATGAAGTCACAAATT
Source organism: Alestes dentex (assembly GCA_037576975.1). NCBI lineage: Eukaryota > Metazoa > Chordata > Actinopteri > Characiformes > Alestidae > Alestes > Alestes dentex. The sequence goes on along the minus strand of JBBIGA010000011.1, from coordinate 1,293,304 downwards.
AGGTACGCATTTGCGCTGTGAAGACTGAAAACTACCACAAAAATATATACAAGTTATTTTCTAAATCTACTGAAACTGTAGTTTGGTTTAACCTTCACTAATAAGGTACATCTTGCCACGTTTGGCCATCGCATGACATTAGTGGCTGCGGTCGAATTATTGAATGAAACTTGCTGCACCGATTTCATCTGATCTGTAAGCACACGTTGTCACTATATGAGTCGGCAGAGCTGATTCACATGCGGATCCACATGGATTGCATACCAGGCAAAATCAAGACCATGAATTGGATTTAAGGCGCCTTTTCACCAAGTGGCCGTTATAGATCGCTGTGATATCCAATCACAGATCAGTAAAGTCTGACGAAAGCGCACTTTTGTCCAATGACATTTGCGAGCTTTGTGATTGACACCATAGAGGACCAATTACAACACGCGTACGGGGCCACCGAACCTCCTTTGTCTAACTCAACAGACGCCATCTTGACCGACCATCGGGTGCCTGGGAGAGGTTGTGCGTCGTCGTCGTGCTCGGATTAATTTTGTAAAACAGTAATAAAAAAAGAGTTTGTCGGAGGATTGGCAAGGGATAGATAAGTAGATAAACGTTCGGAAATGGCAACGGGAGCGAATGCCACCCCTTTGGGGAAGCTGCACCCGAGCATTGGGGCTAAACGTGGCTTCGACGCGGGGCCCGGCGCGGGGCTAGGTCCGGGGCTCGGTCCAGGTCTCGGTCCGGGGCTCGGCCCAGGGCTCGGTCCGGGGCTCGGCCCAGGGCTCATGGCTCCCCCGGGTCCTCCGGTGTCCTTCCCGCTGCAGAACTTCCAGCAGCCGCCCATGCCGACTGTGTCTTTTCCACAGTTTGCTGCGTCTTCGTTTCCAAATCCCGCAGCCGGAGTGGCGTCCCAAGGAGGTAAGATAGATCCAGAATGTTCTGATAAAACACAACCAGGCCCTTCTCTGACTTAACTCACCTGAGACTGATCTCCAGTCAGTACACCTTTGTCACTGAGCCAGCCTTTTAGGACACTGAGACTAGCTAGGACTGATTTCAGCACTGTTCTTCCTAAAACCATGGTTTGAAGGCCCCACGCTGCACGTTGTTTCTTGCCTACATAGCAGGTATGGCCTAAGATAAAGTGTGAATAACAGAACTCAGAGTGAATAATGCGATTCTTTAGTGGTCACCAGCTGCCTACATGGTCACAGAGTAAGAGAATGAAAAATGAAGATTAATGCAGTAACCTTGTTCAAGGCTACCTCAGTGGTGCTGTAGCAGTCCTGGAATTCGAACCCACGCGCTTGTGATTGCTGGAGCAACTCCCTAACTACCAGGCTCTAAATGATGAGATTAGAAAGAATGAAAAATGAAGATTAATGCTTTACTGGACATAAACTAAAGATGAAGATGATACAGGTGTATGTTTTTTGGTAACATGTTGTTTTTCTGGTTTCTGGGTGATGAAACAAGATAAGCTATTAATTTATATATGGAGAGGGACATTCTTGTGTCTTTAGAATTTTCAGTGCAACGAGATATAATAAAAGATAAGACAATTGGGGGGGGGGGCATAGACAAGAAACAATAGTGCAGCACAGTGACAATAACATTGGGGCAGCTGGTGGCCTGATGGTTAGGGAGTTGCTCCTGTGATCAGAAGGTTGTGAGTTTGGATCCCAGGACTGATAGTGACACCACTGAGGCACACTGAAGCAAGGTACCATCCCCACACACTGCTCCCCAGGCGCTGTGTTCCTGGCTGCCTGCTGCTTTATTGGTCAGTGGGTTAAATGCAGAGAAAGAATTTCACACTGTGAGCTGTGGTGGGGTGTGTTCACCTGTGACAATGGTGTGTTTAAAGATTGTGTGCAAAAGAAGTGACTACTGGGTTACCTAAGGTCATTTTTCTAGGACTATTTTTGCTCTTGAATGCAAATGCACTACTGTTTCTGTTGAAATTTAATGGCAGGCCTATAGAGATCTACACTACGGTGAACGTATGTTATGTTGCTTCAACATAATGACAGGCGGTTGCAAATGAACACTGATATAATAATTTAAGAGCAGTCTTCAGCAGAGTGATAGTTTCTGGTAAAAACCTAAACTGTACTGAAAATGACCATCTCCACAGATGGCACTGAAAGACTGTTATGTGTATCTAAGGTGTACATACACACATACTTAAGTAGGTTGATATACATTTACATACACACAAACTTCATTTATGTTTTTGTATTATATGTGTTGTGTACATTTTATATCATACTGTTTTTGTAGGCTTTATTCTATTGGTTTTTATTCTATTTTATTCTATTATTCTATTTTATTCTAATGTAAATTTCCCACCTGTAGGACTATTCAAGGGTTATCATATCTCTTAATCTTCCATCTCTGATCTGGTGTCAAAACCGACTCCAATTGTTGTAACGGCCTGTCACTATTTTGTGTACTTTATTGGCCAGATGAAAGAATATTGTCTGGTTAATGTTAATCTACCTTTATTGCTTTTGATGGAAATTTACAAAACCAATTTATGCTATAAAAGGCCAGAGTTCATTGATTTTTATCTTGATTTTTTACTTTGTGTGACTGTCATTGCATAATCAAGTCTCAATTTATGTATGATTATTTCTTTAAGATTAAAACCACATAAGATAGATGTTATTTTAAGTCAGTGTGATTGCAATAACGTTATTGCGAGGCTCTGACTCTGACTGTATTCTTTATTATACCTGCACAGCACTGCCTTTCTATCTGTTAAGGGTGTTACAGATTATTATTATAGTATAGTAGTATTTTACAGTATTTTTGTGGCATCACAGTGTAAAGGAAGAATTAAAACCCCCTTAACTTCTGTTAGGTCTTGAAGTGATCTAGTGTGTTACCAGCTGTGTTAAGGGAGAGCAGGATTTAAAATAACTGAGAACAATTGGTTTAAAGACTTATTTGTATTTTGAAATGTCAAGGATGGGGTAGCTGATATTACACCGTGACCAGCCATGATCCTGTAAAAAAAAAAAAAAAGTTACTGATTAATAGTGCTCTCTTGACTAAGGATGTACTCATTTATGGATGTAAATCATGTGATAATCTCTGATAGATGCAGGGAAGAAAAGGAAAAAGAGCCGTTGGAGCAGCGAGACCCCTGATCAGAAGACTGTGATCCCAGGCATGCCCACAGTCATCCCTCCAGGGCTTACCCGCGAACAGGAGCGAGCTTATATAGGTAATTATGAATTATGATTTCTCTCTTGACTATATCTTGTGTGTTGGGTATTTTGGGGGAAAAAGGTTTATACCCCTCCTCCACGTCAAAACGGCTCCCTTTTCGTTTCTTTTCAGTCCAACGAGTTATGTACCCATTGCTTCATAACAACTTGCACATCATACAGAGGACATGGATGCTGAACTTTTATTAAAATGTTTGCTGAGTTGCTCAGACATTACTGAATATGCATGCTTAAATGCTGTCAACAAAAACAAGATGATGTTTAGATACGTGAATTTGCAGTTCTTTATGTCTGATCATACTTGGTATGCTTGATACACTAATACAAGGTGCCTTATTTCAGTTATCTTATAAGTTTGTTAAATAAAACCCCAATATTTCGTGGGCGTGTGTTCTAGTTGCATGAAAACTTGCAATGTTGGGCACTGGTTCTCATAGTTGTGAGTTGTTTGCACTCTTGTCAAGGCTTGTGTTCCATCAGACATCTCTGAACAAGTACCCACAGTCTCTCTGATGTTGCTGCTTGTTGTTTATTGTCTTCTGGCTGCAGGATATCATCACTGCTCATGTTAACCATGTAAAATGTCTTAATCGGATTGGGCAAAGAACAGGCAACTCAGGCCTGACATGAACTGCAGTCATCTTCATCACCGATGTTTGAGTGTACTGTGTAATGAGATCAGTGCCCCCATTCCTGCCAGGTGCTTGCTTTGAAGTAGCATGTGGTTTAGTTGTACCCCAAACCTCATGTGACTAATGCATCTTGTACACTGGTGTCCTGTATCCTTAGTCACTTAATCAACACTCCTTCAGCTAGGGCCACTTGACTAAATTGATGCATGGGTGCAGTGCTGCGAATACTTTCCATTTACAGAAAAGATGTTCCCAAAGTGCTCTAATGACTATTCCAGAGGCTCATTGACCAGTACTATTGTTTAGTATTTTGGTGCACGTTTATAGATGTTGAAATGGAAAGTGAGTCCTTGTAACCTATAGGTTTCTTTCAGAAAGAATGGAAAAAAAAGGGGTGCATGATATAGGAATCATTTTAATCGGCAGTTAATAGTTTTTGTAAAATGCACTGGTCTCAGACTGCTGCTTAGTTTTTCACTGATAATTCAAGCTCGTCTGCTAAAGCATTTTTCTTGTTGGAAAAAAAGAGCAGAACACTTAAGGAACATTGGTCTAATATGCTGATATGTTTGCATTTAATTGATTTTGCTGCACCTAACCATATACTGCTCTCCATTCAATCTCTATTTTTAACTCTGTGCAAATAAATCAGGCAGTGATGGCCGTCCAGGTACACCTAGTATTTTTCCACATTTTATAAATGTGTGTATCTGTCAGCACCATAAAAGCATAAGCATCTGCGAAGAATTCCCATATTGGTGCATCCCTAAAATTTCACCTTGAGTGGCCTGTCAATAACAGAATGTGTTATTGACAAGTGTTGAAGTTTGTTGTTAAGAATGAATTCTCCCTGATGTCCACTTGTGGCACTGACATACTTCTTGATCTCTTCATTTGTTACTTTGTTTTTGCATCTTTTTTTGCTTGTTCTTCACAGAAGACACTGTTTCACGGAACAGAAATGCATTCCTTTAAGACTGTCAGGCCTGTAGGTTAGCATTTGCAGTCTGTCAATCATCTTCAGTTTCCATTAATGTCATCAGCAGTGTTTGCATTATGTAGAAGTCTTATTCTCAGCCTAACGTTCCTACTGTGCTTCCTTCTTAGTGAAGATGCAAATCTGGTGCATTCACATTTAAACTGGCATGCTATATGTGACTCCCTCAGTTCAGAGTGAAACGGAGCTTTTAGGAATTATGTCCTTATCTCATTTGAAAACTGTTTTACTCTGGCAGACTTCCTTTTTGTGACACCACTTTCTTACATTCAGAATACCAGAATGCCTCACATCACAAAGGTGTAATAGCATTTGCTGACAAAGACACATGAGATTAAACACTTTTTGAAGGATTTTAAATAGTCAGATTTTCCGAATTGGTGGCATTCAATGGAAGTCTGTTTCGGTGAACTTCTGTTCACTGTTTTGTGAAATTTTGTGAAATGTCTATGAAATTACTTATTTGAAACCCTTCCCATGTTTTTTTTCTATTATTTTAGCTTTATGTAGTAATTGGTTTCTCTGTTGGTTTCTAAGTAATCTTTTTTTAGATGCTTACTCCTTAGGAGCATGAAACATGTGGCTCATAGTACATTAATGTGCTTTTTTTTTATTTTTATTTTTTTTAAAGAAATTAAGATGGGGTTCATAATACATGTGTAGCACTGAAGGTCTTTAATATTGACCTTGATTCTTGACCTCTCCTTCATTTTGTTAATCATATTTTTGTTATTTGTAACCTTAATAATGTGTGCCACTATGAAGTGAAATGCTCTTTGTTTCGGGGTGTTTTTTTCTGCTAACTACATTTTTCTCCATCCTTGTTTTTTTCTTTTCTTTTTTTTCTTTCCTAACCTGATTTCTTCCAGTCCAACTGCAGATCGAAGACCTGACTCGTAAACTGCGTACAGGAGACCTGGGAATCCCTGTTAATCCTGAGGACAGGTCGGAATAACCATTTAAACCCAGCAACAGTAACACTTTCTTTACCAATTTCTTTCATCAATTATGAAGTCAAAATTAAAAGAAAACTGCCTGTTCATACACAGTATATGTACATATAGAAGAATTTAAACATCAGTTAATCGTGTTCATAGACATTTATGGTATGTAGATTTCAGATTTTAGACATATATTTGGATACTGTGTGCTAAATCAGGGATTATCATATCTTTGCTTCTCCAGCTTTCACATTAACATGTTTTAAATTTCAGTAATATTATTCCATTTCCATTACTGTGGTTTCGTTTTGAGGTTGTTACAGAACTTGGTAATACCTAAATTTTTTTGCCCGTTTCAATTGAAGGCCACTTAGACATGTTATCTGGAGAATCAAAGGCATGACCAAATGATGGCTCTTAAAGGAGAATTCCACCCAAAGCAATTTTCATAATTGTCTGTCAATTAGGTACACATACAAAAGTCTAGAGCAAACCCATGCTTTCCAGTGTATAGAATGCTTGATACAGGTTTCTGAATCACCACCAATAACGAGAGATTATTAATTTAGTGAGACAATGACATGGATTAAAGTTTTCCGTCTCTATGACGGATTTCCGTCAACAGAGGGCACTAAAGGTCAATTGTGAGATTGATCTAAAGAAAAAAAATTGAGGGGGGGGGTAAACAAGCTTCGGCAGACAAAGTTCTCAGGTAAGGCTTTTTCCTTGGTTTAATGACGATTTAATTATTCTTCCTAAAAATAAAAATAAACATTATGGTTTCGGAAGTTAGCTTACATATTGATGGCTGCGAAGTAGCCTACAGGCTACAAGTTTTCGCGGTCCTTGGGGTGGGTGTGGTACGCGATCCAGCCCAGGGCCCCTCTCGCTTTCGGTCGGGGTGGGGGGTTTGGAGGGACACGGAGTATTTGGTTTAAAAAAAAATGCAGTCTTTTTTTTGTTTGTTTGTTTTTTTGCTTTAATCCATGCAGTGAGGAAAAGGGATCTATGTCAGCCAGTTCTCTATTTTGGAAAGCATGATGTTTCTTCTCTCGTATTAGTAAAAAGTAAAGGGAGGCAAATATGAAAATACAAGACATTTGGCTGTAATTCACCTGAAAACTAAGATGTTGATATTAAAGTAAAGGAAGCATTTTAGACTTAACGGTGCCACAGCAAGATAAATGAACTACTTCAAGCCATTATTAGGCTACATTATCTCTTCCTGCACTGCAGTTTTTGTTTGCTGTGGCTGCCAGATACCGTACAAATAACGGGGCCATTATTTTTAGGCTGATTTATTGAAGTATTTATGCGAAAACTAGTATAAACTTAGCATTTCCTCAGCTGCATTGCTAGTTCAGGAACACATTTATGTGCTTCCTTTACTTTATTTCCCTACAATTAATAAAAATAGAATATATCATCTAGTCAGCTTACATTACTTTAATGAATAAAAGAGAATTTAGATTTTTTTGGATCGTAAACTTTTTAGCATTTTAATTAATTTCAGTACTTCTGTGAATGATATGATGGGTTGATGTTTTGGTTTTGATGTGCTAAAATGGAGAATAGATTTTTTTTTTTTTGTAATGGTTTACCAAATGCTGGTGGTGGGTGTTTCATACTTTGCTTAAAGAATTGTTTCAAACAGTACAAGTTTTTCGCTACTTTTCCCCCAATTACCTCCATAACAGTATATGCCATTTATATGGTGATCTAAATAATTTATAGAATTGTTTTGTAATTGCATGCATGTCAAATATTGCATGTGGACTAAGGAACAGTTGACAGAATTTAAAAAGAAATTTGTTAGCATCAGTTATTTTAGTGTTTAAGCCTTAGGATTTAAGTAGCTGATTTTAACCTTTTTAAAGAAATATTTATTTCCTATTTAAGTTTGAAAGCTTTCGAGTTCTTTTTAACACAGATTGATCCTTTATTGCCCCTGCTTGCTAAAATTCGCAATTCAGCATTCAAAATCTCTTTAGCTTTGAACTGTTGGTTGTTCTGAAGGTCACTAATGATTTTCCATAAAGGGACTTCCATGATTTTGTCCAGGAATTCTAACAGTATTCCAGATTTCCACACTGGAAGACCTTTCTTGGAGGAGAACCCTCTGACGCTGTCTTTCTTGGAGTAACCATAACCCTAATAACGATGGCTTGCACATAGTTTGCATAAGCCTCTAACCTTAAAGCAGGAATTTAAATGTTGCTCAAATGAGAGTGTCTCTTTGCTAGCCAGAAGCCCAGCTCTCTCTTCCTGCCATAGTCTCTCCAGCTTAATCTTAATTCAAAGTTTTCACAGCACGCCAAATACAAGGTTCTTTCTGAAGATCCATTCACTCCAGGATTTAGGAATGATCGATTTCCCACTTCCAATCCGCAAAACAAACTCTGGGGGTGTTTCAGGTTGTCGGCGGTGGAGTTTGCAAGCCAAAAGAGAGACTTTCCTCTATTCTTTTTTTATTTTTAATAATTCACTTTTCTCCTCTGAGTTGTCTCTCATGAACCTGTTAACATCAATGCCGCTCTCTTTTTTATGAGAGTTTTCAAAAAAGGTTGACTTTCTAATAATTCATTTTCTCTAACCCAAATTCCCCCTCGTAACCTTTTTCAAGCGCAGAGCTTCGTAATGCAGCATAACAGCAGCGTCCAAGGGTAAGGTAATGATTGGAGCCAGCTCTAGAATGCTCTTCTCAGGAGTGTGAAACCTGCCACAGGCATCCAAAGATGATGTTTCCTGTGCCAGATGTCTGCCTGCTCCGGTGCGAAGAAGTAGCTCAGTTTCCACAGAGAGACACTGTTGCTCAAGTGTGTTGGGTTGACCCACTTCTCCAAAAATGAACTTTTCGGTTTTTGTCCTATGAATTCAACTGATTAAAAATGAAGCTTCGGAAAGGTATCATATGCTGCCATCTCAAGTTCTCTTAGTGGACTCACACACTGTCACTTTACCTTGGCAATTTAGGGTTTTCCTAATGAAAGGCTTCCATTCTTTCCCCCTCTCAGCCAAAGTTAATCCTTTCCCCCCCGCTCTTTTTTTTTTTTTTTTAAACTCTGCTCCGCTGTGATGAGACTTTGGAGCGTGCTGTGCACTTTACAAGTGACCCCCCCCAAAACAAAAAAGAATATTAAGTAGGTATCTGTAGGGTAGGGATGAGAGTGAGTTGCTCTGGTATTTGCCTGTCCTTAAACAAACAGTCAAACAAAAACAACTTTAATTCTAATGTCGTTTCTATCTTCCTGTCTATATTTCTCCTTACACTAACAGGTCCCCTTCTCCTGAGCCAATTTATAACAGTGAGGGGAAGAGGCTGAATACACGTGAGTACCGTACTCGCAAAAAACTGGAGGAGGAGAGACATTCCCTCATCACTGAGATGGTTGGGCTGAACCCAGAGTTTAAGCCCCCTGCAGACTATAAGTAAGTACTTGTCCTTTTATTAGTTTAAGTTCTTTCTTTTTCTGACCTCTCAGAAGCAAACGATTGGCAGTACATGAAACCTAGAATGCAGTGTGATTACACTGTGACTGGCTTTGCTTTTGGACTCTCCCTAATTTTGGGGGTTTCTTGTTTTTTAGGCCTCCAGCCACCAGAGTCAGTGATAAGGTGATGATCCCACAGGACGAGTATCCAGAAATTAACTTTGTTGGACTATTGATTGGGCCACGGTGTGTATTATATCTCCAGTGCTGTAAAGCATTGGGGATTTCCATGTTTTGATTCAAACGTTGTTAGGGTTTAAAAATGGTTGGGTGGTTTGTTTAGACATGTACGTTACCAAAGTGTCAGTGTATTAATGTTAATGCAATAATAGTGTATTGAAACATCAAATTAACATTTTTGACATGAATGGTTAAAGAGGTGTTGGTGTTAAACACCTGCACAAAACAATGTGATTTGTTAATTGTTTGGCAGCCTTAGAATGTACACATTTAAATGACTGCCTTTGTCTCTTGTTTCAAAGTGGGAACACACTGAAAAACATTGAGAAGGAGTGTTGTGCTAAGATCATGATCCGTGGAAAGGGCTCGGTGAAGGAAGGTAAAGTGGGCCGTAAGGACGGACAGATGCTGCCTGGGGAGGATGAGCCTCTACATGCTCTGGTCACTGCGAACACCATGGAGAATGTCAAGAAGGCTGTAGAGCAGGTGAGAATGATTTCTGTGGATCAGATCATAATGTCAAAGTATTAGGGATGCTCCGATCAGGATTTTTGCCACCGATACCAAGTACCGATTTTTTTTTTTTTTTTTTTTTTTTTGGTCTTTCTCGGGGATCGGCCGATACCAATACCGATTCTGATGTTTCAGGTTTCT
>JBBIGA010000011.1:1254039-1279496 GCA_037576975.1 Alestes dentex | reverse complement strand
CTAAGATCGGCCAAGTTTAACGAGTACCGATCGAGTCATAAAATGTGATTATCGGCCGATACCGATCTTTGGCCGATCGATCGGAGCATCCCTACAAAGTATATAGTTTAACCATTAGAGATCTTTTTTTAATTACTAGTCCTTTTACAAAGCCTAACTCTTTGGGTAAGAGCTGATGTTCTTTTGTTTCTCTGTAGATTCGCAATATTTTGAAGCAGGGCATTGAGACACCAGAGGATCAGAATGACCTTAGGAAGATGCAGCTGAGAGAGCTGGCCCGACTCAATGGCACTCTGAGAGAGGATGACAACAGGTGAGAATTGGCAGCACACTTGAGCTTATTTCACAGCGTTATTTTTATTCATTTATTGAAAGCCGTTATGTCCCTTCATTACGTTTCGCTTACCAGTTGCCCCTGTTGAGCAATGAGTATAAGCTACCCTCTGCTTTTTATTGTGAGGATTTATGTGCTGTTAATTTTCCCTATCCAGGATTCTGCGCCCATGGCAAAGTACTGAGCCTCGCAGCATCACCAACACCACCCTGTGCACAAAATGTGGAGGAGCTGGGCACATTGCCTCTGACTGCAAGTTCACCAGGTGAATGTTTGAATGTGATAATGACTGGTCTTATGTGTAGCATCAGAGTATGCTAGAGGACCAGTATAACAATAAATATTTAATTTGAATTGTCTAATAACTACCACCAACCGCTCTTTACAGTTCTTATGCCCCGAGGCAAGGTGAGCCACCCCAGTCGGCTCAGGATAAGGCTCGTATGGATAAAGAGTATCTCTCTCTAATGGCTGAGCTTGGAGAGGCTCCAGTTTCTGCCTCCAGTGGTGGGCATAACACCACTCCACCTAGTGGCCCCCGAGCAGCTGGGCCCAGCAACAACCAACCACCTCCAGTGAGTACAGGCTTTATACTTGGACTTTGCACAGTGAAGGTGTTTTATCTGCTCAAAGTTGTCAATTTGTTTGGCATGTTAATGGTTGTAGTGTGTTTGTAACTGGCGACATGTTTTATATTTTATTTTTTAATTGAGATCAAAATCAACATTGGTCAGCCTAATTATTTATGAAAATTAATTTCAGAAATATAGTACAGGCTGGTGTTGTCTCACATTCTGTTGCTTACCTTGTACTCTTTGCATTCTGCCTTCCCTCTCTTCTTAGACTCGTCCTCCCTGGATGAACTCAGGCCCTTCTGATAACAGGAACTTCCATAACATGCATGGCCCTGGTGGTCCTGGAGGCCCCCACAACTTCCCTCCTCCCATGCCAAATATGGGAGGGCCACCAATGCCCCCCAACCCCAATGGCATGCCTCCTCCCTGGATGCAGCCTCCACCTCCCCCCATGGGCCAGGGCCCAGCTCCTCCTGGACATCCAATGGGTGAGAGAGAAATGGAAACATCACAATTTTCATTTGTTAAATTATTTGTTCTTCAGTAAGCACTTCCAGATTTATGACCGATAAGGAAAAAAACTGTAGTGCAAAGGGATCTCATTGACAAAGAGGTGGGAGCTGTCCTGACTGCACATTTATTGTGAAAATTAATTCTCCCTCCAGGATTGCTGCCACCTCCTATGGGTATGATGCCACCTCCTCCACCGCCACCTAACAGTCAGCCACCTCCGCCCCCATCGGGCCCTCTGCCACCATGGCAACAGCAGGCCCCACCGCCTCCACCAACCAGCAGCATGGCCACCAGTGCCCCACTGCCATGGCAACAGAGTAAGCACATTTATAATGGATGCAGTACCCATTTCAGTATACAGTGTTATTGATCGCCTTTGGACCCCTTCAGAAGGGGTTCTGTTACTACAGTTATAACAAAAGTTAGAGGTTTAAAGCATTTTCTCAGTGTTTCCCATTACGGCCTGTTTATGTAGTTTCATGTTTATTTACTTGTTTATTTTGGTTGTTTTTTGTCACAGATACCACTACAACCTCCACACCAGCCACAGGTAACCTGCCTCCCTGGCAGCAGCCCCAACCGTCAGCAGCATCTGCCACCCAGCCCCCACCTCCTATGGGCACCCCTTCAATGGTGCCCCCTCCCCCAGGTGTTCAACCCCCACTGCCTCCTGGTGCCCCGCCTCCTCCCCCTCCCCCACCTCCAGGCTCAGCAGGCATGATGTATGCCCCACCTCCACCCCCTCCACCCATGGACCCCAACTTTGTCACCATGATGGGGATCCCAGGAATGCCCCCGTTTGGAATGCCCCCAGCCCCTCCACCCCCTCCACCTCAAAATTAAATACCCTACATCACAGTGGTGGCTGAGATCAACCACAGAAGATTGAAGATGTTTGGACAACAGGACTGTAACTGCTTGATGTATTGCTAATGCAACTGGCCTTTGACCAGCTCTTGATTGTGTTCAAAATGTCCCCTTTCTTGGGGAATAAAGGAAATGGGGAAAGGTTGGTGTGGTTGAAAGCTGTAAACTTACTTAACTTAATTTGTTTGATTTTAAAATTGTAGTGTTTGATCAGTTAGTAGACTCTTTGTGTTTGTACTTTGATGTGTCAGGAATGGTATGTGTATGTTTGCGAGGGTCATCATTTCACGTTTGGCCCAAACGTCAGTGCAAATTGACATTCCAAACCACAGTAATTGAACAGATGTAATATGAAGCGAAAATTGTTTCATGAATACAAAACCATGTGTTTTCTTCTTTGACAATATAACACATTAATTGTACCCAACATTTTATGTTCATTCATATCCAAAACCTCAAGAGCTTTTGTTGAAGATGTTGCCTTCCTTGAATATTTTTGTAATGCAACATTCAGCTAAATAAAGTTGAAATGGCTTCAAATTTAGGTAGTAAGAGATGTTCAAATATCCAGCTTCTTTGCTTATGTTGTGCTTTGGCGATTCCAAATTTAGTTTGTTTCATTTTTATTCAAGGAAATAGCATTGGTCAGTTTGGAACGCCTTTTGCCTAAGTGTGCAGGAAAGACAAAGTGAGTCACTTGAATCTTCAGTCTACTGGTGATGGTAAAAAGGACTTCAGCCCTATTTATATTCTTACCTTCCCTCTCCAGGCTTTCACACACTTGTGCCCTACTTTGCTTTGTGAGGGTTACAATTGTTTTTCGTGGAACTCCATAGAGGACCCCTGAGTAATTCAGTCTAGCTTTTTGCTTTGCTAAAAGCATTGCAAGCTCAGACATGATGCATTTTCAACTGGATATCCTAATGTACTGGGCAGTAGTGCTTTGATGTGTACGTAAGCCCAAACTTGGGATGACTAGGGGTGCAAGTTGAAATTATGTTTTCTTTTCAGGAAACAATTGGTCATGAGCTGATTATTTTGGTTAAAAATGACACATTTTAGGAACTTTACCTTGTACTAATTTCTCAAGATATGGCAAGATAATTGGATCATGGCTAAGTAATTACTTGATACATTTTTGAATATTATAATTGAAACATTCCAAAAGTGATTCCTCTGAAGTGCCACCTTTAGCTGTATGCACTAAGCTTGATTTTATACCAATTGGTCCCTTCACAATACATTGGGGGTTTTTTTTTGTTTTGTTTTTTTTTTGGGTCGTGGGTAGAAATGAAGTGTTTTTGAGTGTTTGAAGGCATTAGCACCAACACAGATTCTTGCAAAATCAGGGAAGGAAAGCTAAGATTGTTTTATCCTTGGCTGCTGTGATGCCTGCGTGATGTCCGGTCTGTATAGCCAGTCTGAAGATGTTTCTCTTGTTTATGTTCCAGCTCGCAGTCTTTCTTGCTCTCTGAGTGTGTAACTCAAGTCTTGCGTGCTTCACCGAACTGAAGTGAAGTTAGAAATGCACATATTAAATTAGATAATGTATTCTTACTTCAAGAAAATAAAGTTATACATTTGTATAAAACGTCAGTGGTTGCGAGTGCTGTATGGTGTAGAGGTGCCGAGCACACGTTTTCCCAAGTTTGGATGTCCTTGTCGTTGTGCTTTTGTCATGTACAGTCACAGTTGGGGGTCTCGGTATGGGCACTACAAACAGGCTATACATAGCTTGTGAGCTCAGCTGCCTCTCCTTCTCACCGAGTATATCCAGGGTCTGCTGTACACAAGCCTGGCCTCTCTGCTAAAGAGATAAAGGAGTTAAAATTCCGCAGTTTAAAATCCGCTCCTCATTTACATTGAACCTAGTGAGGTGGTCTGATCAAAGACAACAACTACGTAGCTTCTTTTTATATGACCATGCAAAGAGACACCTACTTCATTAAAGTATAGATAAGCGATGGCAGTGATGGTACTTGTATTTACACTCAGCTAACATGCTCCCTGAGTCACTGTTTCATTGAGGTTTCATGGATCTGAGCATGAACCTACAGGTCTGTCTGTGTCAGACCTGTGGTTTCCCAATAGGCTCCTAGCTGATCCACAGCAACATATGTGCGTGTTAACTCGAAAAGATTTTGGTCTTTTTTGTTGACCGATTGACTCTGTGGTCTTCAGCTAAACTCTTTGGACATTTCCTATAGGACTGCTCTCCGCTCTCGTCTGTCAGGACAGTTGATGGGGCTCTAGTGTGACTCGCCTAGCATGTGAAGCAGCCACCTATGTTCCAAGCCACATTAACTGGAACTCCTCCTGAGCTAGGATTGGGTAGTATCACCCATCCTGCGCTAGGATTGGTCAACAAAATATCACGTCCTGCAATAAGATTGGTCAGTAACGTACATCCTCCTGGACTATGATTCCGTAATAATGTCTGTCAAGATTGGTTAATAATATCTCTCCTCCTGGATTATGATTGGTTAATAATATCTGTTCTCCTCGGTTATGATAGATTCATAGTATTTCTCCTCCTGGCTCATGATTGGTAATAACCTCTCTCCTCCTGGGCTGTGATTGGTTCATAAAATTTCTCCTCCTGGACTAGGACTGGTTCATATCTGTTCTCCAGGGCTGGAATCAGTCAGTATGTCTGGCCTTCCTGGATAGTAATGGCTAATCCCTTCTCTGGGGCTAACATGGGCCAACCTCGTGCGCTCTGATTGGACAATACCGTCCCTCTCGTGCGCTCTGATTGGATAATGCCGACCCCCCGTGCGCTCTGATGGGTCAATGTAGTTCCCCTTGTGCGCTCTGATTGGACAATACGGCAACCTTTGTGCGCTCTGATTGGACAATGTGGTCTCCCGTGCGCTCTGATTGGACAATAGTTTATTGCTGGCGCAGAAGGCAGGGCTTTACGGAATATGGTGTGGTGACGGGAGGGAAGGGGAGGGGAGGGTGATGGGTGCTCTGCATCTGCATCGGACGTCCTCGCTGTCACGTAGCCCGGCATCCTCTTGCAGCACAGCAGCAGCTCGCCTCAGTTAAAAAACTCGCAGACGCAGCCGGTCCGCTCGAGCGCAGTCATGCCCAAGCCCCTGACGGACCAGGAGAAGAGGAAGCAGATCTCGGTGCGCGGCCTCGCCGGGGTGGAGAACGTCGCGGACCTCAAGACCAACTTCAACCGACACCTGCATTTCACCCTGGTGAAGGACCGCAATGTGGCCACCAAGCGAGACTACTACTTCGCCCTGGCGCACACGGTGCGCGACCACCTGGTGGGCAGATGGATCAGGACGCAGCAGCACTACTACGAGACCGACCCCAAAGTACGAGCTCAGCTGCGGCACGTCTACAGGACTAGGGGGGAGGGGCACAGAGCAACAACATGTCTAATGACATTGTCGTGGCGCAGTGTATGTGCGTGTCTGTATGTGTGTGTGTGGTCTAGAATAAGAAAAGCATCGTTTTGTCGCAAAAGCGTCAGCTGGAGGTGACCTGATAATGTGATGGAGGAGCTGAAATAGCCCCTCCAGCCTGTTACATAAGCCTAATGTCAGGATGTCAGTGGAGGACATTCCTTTGCTTTGCTCTAAAACAACACGGAGAGGTTTGATCAAGAGCTGGATGTGCTTTGGGAGGTTGAATGTAGCTCCCGTGTCACTGCAGGTTTTATTGAAAGCACGGGGGAATCCATCACAGAGAGCAGGCCCTGTGTTACATAACCGTCTGAGGGCTCAATTTGTTGTATACAGTGCTGGAGTGGAGACAGTCATGACAGCGCACACTAGAATAGAGGGTCACATGTTACTTTTTTGATTTCCCCCATGATAGTAGGCATACAAGTTTACAGCAGATGTAATTGGATTTAGAAACTACCCTCTCCCGGAGGACAACCAAAGCCTATTAGAGCTGTTTGTGTTGTAGTGTAGTGTTTGTAGTGTTGCCATTTATAATGAATGGCTGGCATCCTCACAGATGGTCTAACCTTTTTACAGAGTTCACTGATGCAGCTATATATACACACACACATACACAGTCACAAATGTCAGATCACACACACACGTACACATTTTTATTCTCGCATCTGGCTTCATTCCTGCTTGTGACACCTCATGCAGCGCCATGTTTAGCAATATAGGATTACTCTGTAGAGCGCTGTGCAAAAGTCTTTGGCTCCTATTTGAGATTTTCGATGAAAACTATGATCTAATACCGGGCTTCCAGAGGGACAGGTCTGGGATTGATTTAGCAAACACAGAGACATACATAAAACCACTATTCACTTTGTTCATATTATTTGTATATACTCTAATAGTAGCTTTTAAAACATACTGCTCAGCCAAACATGTTTTAAATATAATTTGCCCAGGTGTCCAAGACTTTTGCACAGTGCTGTACAATGTGTGACTGAAAAGAATGAGCGCTGACATTCTGAACTCATTGTCCGAACCATGAGGCCTGAGAGGTGACCATATCTCTTGCAGCTGAGCTTGACAGGAACCTGCCCACATGGGCGTCGAGTTACTGTCTCCGCTCCTGGAGTCAAGCTGCACTCAGAACAATGTGACGGGAAGGCGCTGAAAGCGCTCATGAAGCCGTTCATTTGATCAGTTTTTTTTCCTGCAGCAGAAAAGAGGATGACCTCTAGGAATGGTGAGTTGACTCTCTGTCTCCCCCTGTCTCTAGCGCGTGTACTACCTCTCTCTGGAGTTCTACATGGGCCGCACTCTGCAGAACACCATGGTGAACCTGGCTCTGGAGAACGCCTGCGATGAAGCCACATACCAGGTAAGAGAGATACACCCATCCATCATCCTTGGTCAGCTAAAATATCACAAACATCATTTTTGCAGCTGTTGCAGGTAATCCCAGCTGCCTGTTTGTCTGTTTTTGTTTACTATAAGCCAGCTCAGCATTTGGCTCACAATAACCATCTGTATTTACATGAAACAGTACACATAAAATCCACGTGCATCATTTACAGAAATCATCCTTTTCTCACAAGTATGGAGTGTACACAGAGTGTACATTAGGTCAGCCTACTTTGTACCTACACTGTACTTACTACAGTGACTGGGTGTATGCACTATATAGGTGAATTTTTTTGAATGTTTTGGGTGGGTGAGAAATTCCACATCCACCAGTAATACTTAGCAGCGTAAAACCCAGCAAGCCCGATGTACCTGATACACTCGTAATACCATAACACACATTTACTACTGTGGCATCACTGCAGGTCTGATAAACATCCACTATTCAAGAAATATCTTGCTTTTGTGGTGGACCATTGATCAACAGGTATCTTTATGAATTCATGAGTAAATATGACATATGACATAGAAATTCAACCACTTGCAATAAGGAGCAACAGTCTCTAGGTGTCTCTCATCTGCTAGATCAAACTGCTCAAATTCACTCTCTCCTTTGTAGTTGGGGTTGGATATGGAGGAGCTGCAGGACATCGAGGAGGATGCTGGGTTGGGCAATGGGGGCCTGGGCCGTTTGGCAGGTCAGATTCCGTATATTGTGTAAATTTGACCATTAAACAACATGTAAGAGTGTTGTGTTCAGTGATGGGTTGGCGGGTGTTTCCTTTAGTTGCCCTCCTCCAATCCTCATGATCTGTTTACAGCTTGCTTCCTTGACTCCATGGCATCTCTGGGCCTGGCAGCCTATGGCTACGGCATTCGGTATGAGTTTGGAATCTTCAACCAGAAAGTTGTTAACGGATGGCAGGTACGTGAGTGTGTGCTTTCTGCATGCTGAGAGGGAGCAGTAAAATAATAATAATACTAACAATGATACTAACAATATATCTCACAACTAGGGAACAGACAACAGAAGCCAGAATCAAATAAATATAAAATATGTATATATTTTAAAAAACAATAGATTTTTCTCATCATTATTAATATCATAAACTGACTATAAACTGAACTGTATAAACTTAAAGGGAGCATTTTTCGGCAGGGTAGCATGAGTCGATAGACTCTGCTATCGATTAACACTGCGGTAGCATTTTTCGACAAGGCAGCAGAATTCATCAGAACACCCGTGCTTGTACGTCCATTGTCTTAAACCGCACCTTATAGATGGACTGTCATTGTTCTTGCTGAAGCCTTTTTTTTCCCCTAAGCGTATTTGGTCCTATTTCTGATTGTTGTGACCATTACTGCACAAGAACAGTGCAGAAACGGTTATTAAATAAAATAAAAGTTGAAAGTCTGAAATGTTGATTATTCATTCACTCATATGCCAAAATTCATATAAAATTTTAAACACTGTTGCAGCAAAAATGTGTGCAATTAATTTAGATTCATTAATCAGAAAGCTTGTAATTAATTAGGCACTTTTTTTTTTATCACGTGACTCCCCTAAAAATATAAAATAAAATGAGGTGCACACAGTGAACATAAGTGATCACAGCAGCCAGGCATTCAATAAGCTTGCTATAGTGCTACAGTAGGTGGAATGACTGACGATGTCTGACAGGTTGAGGAGGCAGACGACTGGCTGCGTTATGGCAACCCATGGGAGAAGGCCCGTCCTGAGTACATGCGTCCAGTTCATTTCTATGGCCGAGTGGAGCACCATCCAGATGGAGTGAAATGGGTGGACACACAGGTAATAACATACAAATCAATACATCTAGCTCAGCTCTGTTTCTGGAACATTGATTGTTTTGAAAGAAAAATGCTTTGGCACAAAAAACCTCATGAGCCAACTAATACGAAAATGGTCCTCAACCTTTTTAGCAAGGTTCAAAAGTTGAACAATATCTGACTTTAAGTGTGAAGTGTCAATTTGTCATATGTGAACACACCACAGCACACAGTGTGAACAGTATGAAATTCTTTCTCTGAGCAGTGTGTGGGGACCTCAGTGGTGCCACTAGCAGTCCTGGGATTCAAACCCACAGCACTCTGATCTCATGGGCAACTCCCTAACCACTAGGCCACCTTTTTCAGAAACATCTGGAAAGTTACACAACATTAAGGTCTACACACAGATTTTGCAGTCTGAGCTCTTTTAAATGATTGTGAAATACATTAAATTCATCAAATTCAATTCTCACCGTTGTTATTCCTATAAATTCTTTATGAGATCGTGTTGATTTAGACAATGTCCGCCACAGGGTTAGACAGATGGGTAGCCCTAACCACTGAACTGTTTACCCCCAGAGATCTACTGTACTGTAAAGTTTAGTTCCAATCCTAGTTTAATCTAATCTAACTAAAAAGTTCTTATGTTTCAGTGATGCTGAATTCTATGATTTGATGTGTTTGACCCTGTGCCCCTAATCTATGGCACCTAATCAGGAAATGTAAAGATGGTACAAAACTGAAAGTATGTGGAGACTTAATCATTACATCTGTTTGGGTTTGTTTAACATTAGATTCCAAAACGGGCTTTAATAAGGAGTGGCCCCCTCCTTTGCAGCTGTAATAGCTTCCGCTGTCCTGGGAAGGCTCCCCACATGGCTTTGGAATGTGTCTGTGCACATTCAGGCACTGGGGTTGGACAGGAAGACTGGGCTCCTGATTGATGCTTCAGTTTGACCCAAAGGCGTTCAAGTGTGTTGAAGTTAGAGCTCTGTGCAGGCCGCTAGAGTTTCTCCATACTACACCTATTTAAGCTAGTGTATAATAGTCTAGAACACTGGAACCAAGGAGCCGAGCCCAAACTCTGAAGAACAGCTCCTTTATCCCTCCTGCAGCAGCTGGCACTATGTATTGTGGAGGGTGGTGTAGTACCTATGGTTCCTCAGATTCATCCACCAGTAAAGTGTGATTGCATGACGTAAGACGACTAATGCTTTTGAGTGAAATGTTTTTTACATTTGTTTAGTGTTCTGAAAAATGTACAGTCCCTGTTTATTTCAATAGTTTTAAAAATGAAGAATCATATTGGCACGGTTTATACAATTTAAACAAACAGAATCACATTTTCAATGCATTGAAAAATTATTTTGAGTCAGAATCAACACAGTCGCATTCAAATAAGGATATTTATCGCCGCAGATACAGGTTATTTATGGATCGTTGGAGTGTAAATAGGAGCACACTGTCGTATATAAACATCAGTAACCGTTCAACAGAACTTTGCAAGACGCCGACTGTAAATTTGCACCGGTGAACCAAAACATTATGACTCCTCACAGATGAAGCAAATAAACATTGTTTTGTTAAAACTACGCATGTTAGGGACTGGGATATATTAGACAGCAAACATGGGCACAACAGCATCAGAACTAAACCTTGGAGCATTGAAATAAACTCTTGGCCTGGTGGATGGATGTATGCACCTGAATAAGTGATGGCACCAACAGCCGATTAGGCGTGTGGTCATAATATTCCGACTCATTGGTATACAGTGCATTTACCATGTCTTTGTCAGTTGCAGTCGAATCCCGATATACCATGTATGGCACTCACTAATTCTAATGCAACATGAAGTTACACAGGCATTCCATCAGTTTCAGCGTTGACGAGATAATGCTGCTACCAGTTGTGATGTGAAAGAAGCTGTTTCTAAAGCCTGGCATGTTTGTTTGAACAGGTGGTTTTAGCTTTGCCATATGACACCCCGGTGCCTGGATACAGAAACAACATTGTGAACACCATGAGACTGTGGTCTGCCAAGGCACCCTGTGAATTCAACCTCAAGGACTGTGAGTCCGTCATAAACACATATTACATATAATCATTTCTGGTGTGTATCAGATGTTGTCGTATGAGAAAACTAGCAGCAGACGACTCCTAAAATGTATGTTTTAAAGTGTAAAAAGGTCATGAGA
Source organism: Alestes dentex (assembly GCA_037576975.1). Classification (NCBI taxonomy): domain Eukaryota; kingdom Metazoa; phylum Chordata; class Actinopteri; order Characiformes; family Alestidae; genus Alestes; species Alestes dentex. The sequence goes on along the minus strand of JBBIGA010000011.1, from coordinate 1,268,404 downwards.
AATTCAAAAAGAATCTGAACTATAACCTCTGGTCTTTTTTCAACAAAGTAACATGCGCAATGTTTTTATTAGTTAATGTTGGCGGCTACATCCAGGCTGTTTTGGACAGAAATCTGGCTGAGAATATTTCTCGTGTGCTCTACCCCAATGACAATGTGAGTACAAAGCAGATCAATAGTACATTTACAAACAGTACAATGCCGTAGTGCTTGAATATGGGTAAATGCTGCCTCTACAGCTGTGTGTGTGTGTGTTTATTACAGTTCTTTGAGGGGAAAGAGCTGCGTCTGAAGCAGGAGTACTTTGTGGTGGCTGCTACTCTGCAGGACATCATCCGTCGTTTCAAAGCTTCTAAGTTTGGCTCCACGGAGGTGGTTCGCATGGACCTGACCAAATTACCTGACAAGGTGAGGCTGCGTTGCTAGAGACTATGGGACTCTTTAGCTCACGCACTCTTGACTAGAGGATCATTTGAGAAAAAACAAAAGCCAGCAAATATTTATTATCCGTGGACATGTTATGAGTGATGGTGAGAACAGGAATTCCACCTGTTGAGCAGATCCCAGATAGCAGTTTACTGAATAGTAAGCCTGTTAATCCAGTTCAGTCAGTCCAATCTTGTCTTCCTCGATGTCCCCCAGGTGGCTATCCAGCTGAATGACACCCACCCGGCCTTAGCCATTCCAGAGCTGATGAGGCTCCTGGTGGATGAGGAAAAACTGGAGTGGGAAACGGTGAGCTGTGATATGTGTACATGTCCTACTGCTGATGTCTTTACTTTGAACCAAAATATCAGAAGTTGCAAGTAAGTAAGGTCCTTTCCATAGATATCCTGAGGGAACCACAACCTACTGACTGTTTTTTCCCCCCAACCTACTGACTCTTTTTGGTTCCCCCTCTTAGATGTTTTTCTATATTTATTGTTTAATAATCTTTCTATTTTTTAATGATTGCCTTGTTTTCTTGTTTCTTTCTTTTCTAATCTGTAGCCCTTTGAGATCTTGTGATGAAAAAGGCACTATAAATAAAATATATTATTACTGTTATTATGGTTGTTGTGCATAGCATGGGCCTACATACACCAATCAGCCAAAACATTAAAACCACCTGCCTAACAGTCTGGGGGTCCCCCTCATGCTGCCAAAGCAGATCTGATCTATTGGGCTCCACAAAGCCCGTGAAGGTGTGCTGTGGTATCTGGCAACAAGACATTATCAGCAGTTCTGCTTGTTGCGAGGTGGGGCTTTCATGGAATGGACCCATTCCTGAACGGTTTTACCGTGTGGCAGAAAGAGGACACGGCCATTAGGGACTGCCGTTACCATGAAGGAATGTTCTTGGTCTGCAGCAATGTTTAGGTCGGTTATATGTGTCAAAGTAACATCCACATGAAAACTCAGAACATCACACTGCCTCCACAGGCTTGCCTTCTTCCCATAGAGCATCTTGGTGCCATCTCTTCGGCACCAGACACAGAGGTGGACAGGGGTAAGCGTGGGCACTTTGACTGGTCTGTGTTTATGGATACGGATATGCAGCAAACTACAATGCACTGTGTGTTGTGACACCTTTTATCATAGCTAGCAATTTGTGCTACAGTAGCTCTTCTGTAGGATCCAGATAGGCTAGGATTCATTCCCCATGCACATTAAACAGCCTTGCCCTGGTCCATGACCCTGTCACCATTTCACCTTCCTTGAAACACTTTTGGTAGGTACTGACCACTGCTTAACACCCCACAAGACCTCAGATCCTTTTCCTGCTTTATTTTCCTGCTTCAGACACATAAACTTCACGAACTGACTGTTCACTTGCTGCCTAATAGATCACATCCCTTGACAGGTGCCGTTGTAACGAGATAAACATTGTCATTCAATTTACCGCTCAGTGTTTTTAATGTTTTGGCTGGTCAGTGTACACAGGCCCTCAAAAGTTTGGGATTGCTTGGCTTATAACATCTATTTTTTTCTTGGCTTATAACGTGTAATGACTTATAGCAAAATGTTCTTTGTAAATTAGCAATAACGTATCACATTAGGGTCTGTTTTGGTGAAAATTTCTCGTGTGTAAATATTTGGCAATATTTGTGATGGTACTACTTCATAATGATGATAGATTGTTAATACCATACCTTTCACTTTGTATCCTCCTGTGATGATTGTAATGTGCTTGTAATTCTTTATTTGTATTATTTCGTATTTCTTATTCTCTTTCCTGCAGGCATGGGACATCACAGTGCGTACCTGTGCCTACACCAACCACACAGTGCTGCCCGAGGCTCTGGAGCGCTGGCCTGTCGACCTGTTCCAGAACCTGCTGCCCCGCCACCTGGAGATCATCTATGAGATCAACCGACGCCACCTGGAGGTCAGGAGAGAAGTGATCTTCGTTTGAATTGCCCTAGACATTAAGAATACAAGATACAGCAAGTTTTCATTACTGGACTGGTGATTCAGAATGTGCTAGAAGAATACTGAGATTAAGATCAAGGTAACCTTAGGTTAGTTACTTTAACCTTGTCATCAAGCTGTTTACCATCTCTCTCTTTCTCTCTGAACCTCCCTGTTCACCCTCTCAGCGTATTTCCTCTCTGTACCCGGGTGATGGTGACCGTCTGAGGCGCATGTCTCTGATCGAAGAAGGAGGGCACAAGAAGATCAATATGGCTCACCTCTGCATCGTCGGCTCTCATGCTGTCAACGGAGTGGCTCGCATCCACTCTGACATCATCAAAAACACAGTGTAAGAGCCACAGAACCAGTCAGAGCTTCCTCGGCTAGACACAAGTTGCAAGCATGTTTTGGGTGGAATTACTGGGGAGCTTTATAGTAGGTTATCCGATCGCCTGTATTTATAGATTATCAGCTGAAATCAAATACTGACAGTAAGTCACCTACATACAAATGAAACAGCTTGGAAACATAGTTAATGGGTAGACATTCAGATAACATATCAATAATTCTGTGCAATCCCTGGTCCTTGGTTATTCCTGAAATTGTGTGTATTGTCTCTAGTTTTAAGGACTTTTATGACGCGGACCCAGAAAAGTTCCAGAATAAGACCAATGGCATCACTCCCCGCCGCTGGCTGGTCATGTGCAACCCCGGCCTGGCTGAGGTCATCGCTGAGGTGAGAGACATTCGGTTAAATGTAAATAAGTGAGAAGAGAATATCGTGTTTTAAGTCAAAGTAAAGGACTATTATGGCTTTAGCTGGTGCGCTTTGTCGTTTCTTAAATGCATTAGAGAATTGGTGAGGACTACATTCGTGATCTAGGGCAGCTGAAGAAGCTCCTCAAGTTTGTGGATGATGATGCCTTCATTCGAGACGTTGCCAAGATCAAGCAGGTGAAAATATGACTATTTTGTCCCTAAACATTTATTCACTAATTCTTCTGTCAGATATCCTTCAAAAACTTTGCCTGCTTCAGGGTTTACATTACGACATGGTAATGGCATTTTGCTGTGAATGGCATTCTGCTTTGTAGTCACAGTGGTCTTCATTTGCACTCATTACAAAAAAATGCCTAAGAAGGTTGTCTTCATTCTACTAAATTGTGATTTATTGGGAAAAAGAAATACACAAAGAAAATGCAGGGTCTGGCCAGACTTGCAGGGTTGATGTCTTTGGTCTAATTTATTGGTGTCCTGGGTTATTATATGCCAGTATTTATGTAATATGTATGTATGTATAGTAGAATAAACATAGTATATGACCAAAATATAATAGCATAATACTAGAAGTTACTAGAAGTTATGTTACACAAAATTAAGAAGTTATGTTACACAAAATTAAGAAGTTATGTTGCACAAAAAGTATCAAAAACGATGAGTATGATGACTTTGTATTCCATGTTTCACCTTGCTGCACTGCATCAAATCCAGCTGAACATGACTAATTGGCCTCTCTTTGTAAAGACATGGAGTTGATCAGTGTTATGTAAAATCTCCACAATATGCTGAGAAAAGCACTGAGAATTAATCTGACATAATCACCATAACAATAATTATTGGTCTCAAAGTTTTCTTTTGTTTATTTCTATTCCTGTTTAAATGAGCATGTCAGTCAGAGTTTGCAGGGCACATTCAGTTTCTGTCTCCTTTTGCTGAGCTGCTCAGTCATGCCCTTGATATAAATATGCCATGTTCCATTTACCTAATCTGTCCATGTATTTATTTCCACAGGAGAATAAGATGAAATTCGCTGTGCACCTGGAAGAGCATTACAAGGTGAAAATCAACCCAAACTCCATGTTTGACATTCAAGTGAAGAGGATTCATGAGTACAAGAGGCAGCTGCTGAATTGCCTGCACATCATCACCTTCTACAATCGTAATTACACCTCTTAAAAGCTCTTAAAAGCTACTTCTACTGCTGTAATTACAGTATCTAATGCACTTTTGTATGAAACACTTGTCTATTTTGTCCAGTCCAGCTTTGCTTAAACAGCACCCTCAGTAATTTTGATTATAACGTCCAAACTTCAGCTTTTCTGCCCCCTGCTCAGACAGGGGGTATTTTGATGTGTGACAAAGACAGATTAGATGAGTGTTTTATGTGGATAGCTTTAACATATTTTTGCCATTTCAAATAGGTTAGAATGTGTGTGAAAGGTAGCAATTATGAACTGTGGTGTTTAAACATACCAAAATATCTCTATCAAAAATGTCGCATACAGTAATGTGCTAAGGTCTCAGACACCTATGCAAATTGTTTCGAGACATTTTTTCTCAGCGTGTGATGGAGTGTCTTTAGTTAACATTTTCTAAGTTAACATTAGAAAAATTGCAAACAAACAAGAAAGCAGTAAAAAGTATGAAGATTTGCTTTGTTTATATAAAAGTAGTTGGTGAGGAGAACACAGGTCTGGTTCCAGATTTCTTCCCAGTTCCTCCAGCCGTTGTCTGGATCTGTGAATCTCCATCAGCAGCTCCTGATTTCATTTAATGAAGGACTGATTTAGACTAACCAGGTTTCTGATGGAAACTACAAGTAAAAGTGGACTTTCACAAGGAACACATTGATGCACTGTACATAAAATCACTTTTACCGTGTTTTCTCTTCATATTCATTCTTTTTAGTTTTATGTAGTGCATTTAGTCATATTAATGTGAAAAAACACTCACTGCACATCAGTTTTTAAATATTATGTTCGACTTTTGCACAGAACTGTATTGAGAGACAGGGTGCACAACAGAACCTTTGGTAGTTTTGCTTACTTGCCTGCAGCTTATTAAATTAAACTCAAATTCACGTCATGAGTGATAACAGTTGTAGGTTGTTAGCGCAGATTCAGAATATTATCCAATACCTTCTGGAATCTTGCCGATTTCCAGCGATACCTTCAAGGGCTGGAGCAGGCCTGTTCTCCTTAATGGTACACAGATATTACTGTAAACATGAATTCAGTCAAACCAGCTCCCCTCACAATCACATTTTCTACTCAGGCATTAAGAAAGAGCCCAACAAAGCCTGGACACCTCGGACCATCATGATCGGAGGAAAGGTAAGAGATCATGTTTGTCTGACACGCTACCTGCTTTCTGTCATTTCATTGATTACATTAACATTCATCTGATGTTTGCCAAGGATTTGTATTTGGATAGGGAGAGTTACCATTTTCCTTTTCTTGGACATCTTATTTTTCTCAGCTCTGCTGTGTTTCTCAGTAGCTGAATGTTTCCTCAGGCTGCTCCAGGGTACCACATGGCCAAGATGATCATCAGACTCATCACAGCTATTGGAGAGGTGGTGAACAATGACCCAGTAGTGGGAGACCGCCTTAAAGTCATCTTCTTGGAGAACTACAAGGTTACTCTGGCTGAGAAAGGTGTGGAACTTTATTATAATCTGATACATTAGCGGATTTCCAGATGTCAGATTTTCCAGACCAGATTTTCCAGACCAGCATCTGTGTCACACAGATTTACTATACCACTCCACATGACCCCTTTCATTTTATTACTTACACTACCAGCCAAAAGTTTGGACATACCTTCTCATTCAATGATTTCCTTTATTTTTTATTATTGGCTACATTGTAGATTAATATTGAAAACATTTCTCTGATGACAGCTTTGCACACTCAATTCATGAGGAATCGACCTGGAATGGTATTTAATTAACAGATGTTCTTCGTCAAGAGTTCATTAGTGGAATTTCTCTCCTTCTGAATGTGTTTGGGATCATCAGTTGTGATGGTCGGGTCGGTACACAGTTAGTGATCCTGTTCCACTACGGTTCTACTCCACATTATGGCAAGAACCACTTAAATAAGTAAAAGAAACAACAGTCCACCATTACCTTATTACAAAACATATCCTGGTTTGTTTAACTCTTTTTTTGTTTACTGCGTAATTCCATGAGTTCCTTCATCATTTTGTTTGTTTTCAGTATTAATCCACAATGTAGAAAATAATGAAAACAAATAAAAAACATTGAATGAGAAGGTGTGTCAAAACTTTTGACTGGTAGTGCATAAAACAGACTATTCCAGCTCTGAAGTCTGCTTGGCTGAGCCTAGTTCAGATCCTGTATGAAAATACCTATGTAATATAATACAGTATGTCTGGATATATGAACCACATGCTCATAGTCTGAATTAATGCCTCAAATTAAAACATTTAGGTCATTGTAAGAAGAAAAGTGCAAGCATCCTTTAGCCCAGAATCAATCCTCTTTGATTTGACTGTTTTTTTGTTTTGCATTAGTACGGGATTCAGTGTATGTGCATGTGAATCCCTGGGGGTTTGGATTTCAGTAAAGCTGTTTTGCGACAATATCTGTTGTGAAAAATGCTGTATGAATACATTTGACTTGATTTGACTTAGCTTAAGCAATACTTCAGATCATATATTATCACAGGAAATGAATTATTTAACATCAAGGATCATCTTGATCATTAAGACAGTGTGCTCTTAATAGACTAATCATTCATCTTTATTATGCTTAGCAACCATAGCTTAGTGTTAACGGACTACATAGCAGAAGTAGAAGAACCTTTCATAGCTTTGATTAAAAAAATAAGTTATATTGTCAATATCTGATCAAAACTATAATTCCATCCTGGTAGGAGAAAAGAACACAGGAGAAAGAAACACAGTTAATGTAATAGATTTTATTCAGATTAATTTTGAAGCATCTCCATTGGTCCATTTATCATAACATTTTCACACAATGTAAAGGTCAGTTTGCAGTTTTCTCTTGTTGCATTTTGTTGCTGTTGCATAAAAGGACTGAGCCACCTTATTTGCCTCGTCTCATATTGTGCCCAACAACACCTCAAAACCTGATGGCATTGAATGAATTTTGGCCTTCCGTGAAGACACATCAACATCTTTTGTTATGTTTTATCTGCTTTTTCCGTAATCATTGAAGTTTTTCACCTGTTACTCTCTCTTTGTATCTCTCTACTCTGTGTGTAGCCATCCCTGCGGCGGACCTTTCTGAGCAGATCTCCACGGCGGGGACAGAAGCTTCTGGGACAGGAAATATGAAGTTCATGCTGAACGGCGCTCTGACCATTGGCACCATGGACGGAGCCAATGTGGAGATGGCAGAAGAAGCTGGAGAGGAGAATCTCTTCATCTTTGGCATGAGAGTGGAGGACGTTGAGGCTATGGATAAGAAAGGGTAAAGGTTCTTAATGAATCGAGCTAGTCTAAGCATTTAATACATTTAAAATAAGTTGGGCTGTGTCTGGTTGAGCTAACATTACTTTGCAGAAAGAAAGTACAATAACCAAAGGCTTTCATAAATCTGCCCTAATATGACTGAACTATAACTATGATGGACTGGTAATCTGTCAAGGTGTTTCTCTGCCTTTCACCCTGTGAATGCTGGGATAGGCTCCAGCACCCCCCACCCCCTGATAAGTGGTTCAGATAATGGATGGAAGGATGGATGGATGCACTACAAAAGCTGCATTTCTGTGTCTGAATAGTTTTTACATACATTTTATCAGTTTGATGCAACTGTTAGTTTGTTTAAATGTCATTTTGAATGCAGTTTTAAATGGTCTTTTATCTAAACAATCTGCTTGCCAGATATGATGCTCTTGAGTACTACAATCGCATCCCAGAGCTGAAGCAGGCCATGGATCAAATTTCTGGAGGATTCTTCAGCCCCAGCCAGCCAGACCTCTTCAAGGACATCGTCAACATGCTAATGCACCATGACAGGTCAGAGCCAATCCCCTCAGGCAGGAACCCGTATTAATTACAGCTCCTCTGCTGCATGCAAAATGTCTCACAGTAAGAATGTGTCTCCCAAACAAATGTAGTCACGATAACAGAAGACGCAAAGATTGCAGATGGGTGAAATTTGATCATTCTGTTTCATGCTGTTTCAAACCTCGGTATCTTTTGTTCTTCACGGTTCTTGGTTTTTCGTGTCGGCTTTCATCTGTTTTCTTCTCAGATCTCATTTTGTATCCACTGACCTCATTTCCCCTTGTGGAAACTGATCTGTAACTGTATTTTTCTGTGTGACATTCTTTTACAGATTCAAAGTGTTTGCTGACTATGAGGACTACATCAAATGCCAGGAGAGAGTTAGCGCTCTGTACAAGGTTAGCATGCGGTAGATTTCCCAATACAAACCTCCACAGCAAGTTTTTGGTTTGGAGTTTGGACTTGGGGTGCAGGGTTTGGAGTTTGGGTTTTGGAGTTAGGGGGTTGGATTTGGGGTTTGGAGTTTAGAGTGTTGGGTTTGGGGTTTGGAGTTTGGAATTTGGAGCTTGGGGTTTGGAGTTTGGAGATTTGTGTTTGGAGTTTGGGGTTTGGAGTGTAGAGTTTTGGGTTAGGGGCTGATCAGTCTACCTTAGAAATTCAAAGAGCTCTAAATATAAAATGCAATATGATTACTCTGATTTTAAAACGGGCCTTGTTATTTTTCAATTATGCTGTTTTCCAAACAGAATTCAAAGGAATGGACCAAGATGGTGATTCACAACATTGCTGGGTGCGGCAAGTTCTCCAGTGACCGTACGATTTCTCAGTATGCCCGTGAGATCTGGGGTGTGGAGCCCAGTTTGGAGAAGATCGCTGCTCCAGATGTTTCTCGTTAGACAGTTAGCCAGCATGCAGAAGATCCATATGCCCAAGCCATTCTCACATTCAGTTCATTTCTCATTTGTGAAGATGTGTCTGTCGTTGGTGGTTTTGTCCGTGTAAAGTTATGTCAGAGATGTCCATCTTTGGGACAGGCAAGGTACCTCACACCACCTGGTTCGTTCTGGTTCACTGGCCTATATCGCAAAAAATAATGTTCTGCTCTCAGTGTGGTGTGTTTTGATGTGTGAGAATGGCGCTTTTTACTCATGCTATGTGGTACAACTTTAAGGAACCAAATCCCTTCTTTATCAGCGATATTACCCATTTGTAGGCATTGTCATATTTAATTAGTACAACATGGTTTGTTGTAATGGTTCTGTGTCTTCCTATCATGAACAAAAAAGCAGAAAGTAGGCCAGTAAATAAGATTTAATGTGCACTTGCTCAAACACTGTGACATTTCAGCGTTTTGCCACTGGAAGTTAATTGTACCAGCGTCTCATATCCAGCCACAAGGATGTCTGTTACGGGCATGGACTCGTTTTTTTTTGTGTAGTGTTGTTTGTCTCAGCATGTTTTTGCTCATCATTTCACTTTCACAAGCCTTTGATAAACGTATCACACAAATGGACATATTCTCTCGTTATAACTGTTGTTTTTCACAAGTATTGATGTGACGAACAGTACCAGGACATATTTGATGTGGTGTCTGTCCACATCAACCCTATTATACTGCCTTCCGTCCTACACCTCCTCGACTTAACACACTTACAAAAGCTGCCTTAGTGTGTGTATGTGTGCGAGCCTGCGTGTGTGTGTGAGAGCGTGTTTGTGGTTATCTGCGTTTTCCTCTCACCGTTCCTGATTCTTAGCCTACACTTTGGAAAGTGAGTCACTTTAACGGCCCGGATCAATTTGCAAGCTGAGCATATGGCCTATTAATCTGCTTTTGTCCACCAGCCTACTGCACTTACAGTCGAGTTTTAGAGAGAATTAGGACAAACCTGTCTGTAGCCAAGTTTTACCACTGGAGTGTGTCGTATTTTACACTGTGTCTAGAGTTGCTGAGTCATGTTTGACCAAGGGAACACTGAATTCAAGCTACATGATGAAGAACAGATGAGTAAAGAGGGAGGTGACGTAGTTATACTATATATGGTTGTAGGCCTTAGTGGTTCAGAGCCACTTCCCTCTCTCCCACGGTCATCTATTCTTTGAATGTTACTCTCCTGTGTTTGTGGTTGCTGTCAGGTCCCACAACACGGTCCTTCTATCATTAAAAAACAGCAAATAAACATAAATAAAGATGCTATAACCATATTAAACAAACGTACTGCCTCTCTGTCGTTGGTAAAGAATTGCTAAGTCCAGACTGCCTGAACAACTTGTCAGAATTAAGTCCAAACTTGATTGTTGGGAATCATTCAGAGTGGATCAATGTATAATGTGCTGTTCTAGACAAACTGACCAGATCAGAATTGTTTATATAGGGTCTGACAGTGTTGACTGTTTCTTTAAAAGCTACCTCAAAGACATGCCCCAATGCTTAAGACACTGTTTCATGATGGTGTTGTGACTGAATATTGGCCTAAAGCATTTTTCAATTGTATGTACAATGGAGGGATATATATGGCATAATAAGACAAAATAATCCCAAAAGACTTTTTTTCAACAGTACATATTAAAAGACAGTTTAGGTTCACTGCTTGTTTAATATTAAATGAACGTCGTGATTTGTGTTGTTGACACTACAACTCCTGGTTCCTGTCACTACCTCTGAATTCTACAAAATAGATCATTTCCACTTGAACCCTCTTCTCCACAAGGTTTTCTTAAACACTATGTGCAGTAAATGCTATTGTTCACATGACCGCAACCAGTCTAAATGTTCAAACAAGTGCCAAAGAACAGTCCGATAAGGTGTGGGAGTCACTATCAAGCATCATTTCTGACACTGGAGCACAGAAGAGCTGCTTTTTGAAGTCCATTCATGACATGACAGCACGTGTGATTCAAATGTGTGCCTGTGTCAAAATCTATAAACATATAAATATGTTTGAAGTCTTAACATTTTTAACATCTTACATTGTTCTCTGAACATTATTTCATGATCTCTGAGTTCAGTGTGAAGTGTCCAATTGTCACATGTGACAGTGTGACCAGTGTGAAATTCTTTCTCTGTATTTGACCGATTCACCAAGTGAAGCAGCGGGCAGCCAGGAACACAGCACCCGGGAGCAGTGTGTGGGGACGGTACCTTGCTCAAGGGTACCTCAGTGGTGACACTAAAAGTCCTGGGAATCAAACCCAGAACCTTCTGATCACAGGGGCAACTCCCTAATCACCAGGCCACCAGCTGCCCCATTCATAATTTTCAAAGCTAACAAGTATTAGTTATATATTATTAGTGTTTAAGCACTGCTGACAATATTTATCCAAATTTCCAAATAAAAATGTTGTTCTTTAAAGCATAATTTTAAAGGAAATGACAAAACTTCAAAATAAGGTAAATGATTCAGTGTTTACAGTGTTTTGCCATCTAACTAGTCACATTGCGAGAGGTGAGTGTTGATTACAGCAGTGTTTTTTAAATCGTTTTCCTCATTAAATATGATTTGATTCAGGTGATCACTAATCTGTACCTCATAAAGCAGAACGAGGTGTTTCTGTGGGAATTTAACAGACACTGGCATGGAATGGCTGTCATACACATAGAGATGCTGATTTAAAAATAAGTAGCCGTGGTCTCTTTATTTTTTTCGGAGCTGAGAGTTAAATTAGGCCCTTCTAAGTGATTGCAATTAGTATCCCACCACAGTAGATGGCAGTATTGACCTCAGAAGACTTTCACTAGACATTCTCTGCAGCTGTCGGGAAAAAGGGTTCATAATCAGTCATGGATGATTCGATTTAGTTTAAAACTATCGAACCGACTCAGATTCGAAATGACTCACTGAGAGTCAACGATTCAACATGAACAATTGATTGTCAAAAGAAACGATCTCCATATGTGGTGGCTTTCTGATGCTCCATTTGGACAAAAGCATTGGGACACACCTCTTAATTATCCAATTCAGGTGGCTCCTTACTCCTTTCATCCAATCTTAATGCTTCAGCATACCAAGACATTTTGTACAACTCCATGCTTCCTACTTTGTGGACACAGTTTGAGGAAGAACCTTTTCTATTCCGGCATGACTGTGTCCCAGTGCACAAAGGAGAGGTCCATAAAGACATGGTTGGATGGAGGAACTTGACTGGCCCGCACAGAGCCCTGACCTCAACCCCACCCAGCACCTTTGTGATGAACTTATACTGAGATTGCGAACCAGGCCTTCTCGTCCAACATCCTGACCTCATAAATGCTCTACAGAATGAATGGGCATAAATTTCCACAGAAACTCCAAAATCTCGTGGAAAGCCTTCCAAGAAGAATGGAAGCTGTTATAGCTGCAAAGGGGGACCAACTGCCTATTAGAATCTATGGATTTGAATGTGATATCATTAAATTCCCTGTTGGTGGAATGGTCAGGTGTCTCCATACTTTTGTCAATATGGTGTATAAGGTGATTCTGCTCATTTAAGGGATAAAACTCGGAATGAACAATATTTCACGATGATGGACTGGAATAAATATTATTGTTCTAGTTTTGTTATAAATCGTCATCATGGAACAGACATAAAAAAACCGATACGGTTCAGTTGGGACTTGTGACATGGCTGAACCGATTCATGAAAAAGAGTCGGTTCAAAAGAGCCTCCGAAGACTCGTTCTCAATGTGTCTCATTGTGAACATGTTTTGTTATGATTTAATAGTGAATTTGAAATAAAGATGATCATTCTAGTTTCTTCTAAATCGTCATCTTGGAACAACCACAAAAACTGCGGATAGCTCGAATAAGTTCATTTGGCACTTGTGACTGGGCTGAACCGAGTCTTAAAAAGAGTCGGTTCAAAAGACTCATTCTGAACGTGTCACGGTTTGAACATGTTTTGTTATGATTTCATAAAGGTGACTTTAAAATAAAGACAATATTTCTAGATTTATTATAAATCGTCATCAAAGAACAGTCATAAAAATTCCGTATAGCTCGATTCCATTCAGTTGGGGCTTATGAATCGACTGAACCGATTCATGAAAAAAGTATTTCTTAACGTGTCACAGTGTGATGGTTAGTTATGATTGAATGGTAAATTTGAAATAAATATAATCGTTCTAATTTTGTTATAAATCGTCGTCGTGGAACGACCTTGATTCGGTTCAGTTGGAACGTGTGAATCGGCTGAAAAAGAGTCGCTTCCAAAGACTTGTTCTTAACATGTCACAGTGCGAAAGAGTTTTGTTATAATTTAATGGTGAATTTCTAATAAAGACGATCGTTCTAGTTTTGTTGTAAATTGTAAATTGTCATTAATTGAACGGCATTGATTCGGTTCAGTTCGGACTTGAAAACCCGATTCACGAAAAAGAGCAATTCTTAATGTGTCTCAGCGTGAAAGTGTTTTGTTACGATTTAATGGTAAATTTAAAGTAAACATGATCGTTCTAGTTTTGTTGTACACCATCATCATGGAACAATCTTGATTCGGTTCAGTTGGGTCGGCTCAAAAGAGTCAGTTAAAAAGAGTCGACTCTAAAGGCTCGTTCAACACTAGTTTGTGTGCGACCAGACCAGGGGGCATCAGCCGGCAGAGTGGTAGTGTCTGTAGTAACCTGGTGTGCCAGGCTCTGTTTGTGTTTCTGGACTAAAGGCGTCAGTGGGCAGTGAAGTATGGCTGAGAGGGTCGTGGGGTGGGCTTGTTGAAGCTTGGTGACGCATGTTACTGGAGGAGACGTGAACCGGGAAGACTTTAAAATCCCAGTCACAAGACTGCAGCCCGTCTGTCTGCCCGGCCGCCTGCCTGCCCGCCCGTCTGTCTGGATGGAGCTGAACTTCTGACTTTTCCGAACACTTAATAAAGGTATGTACAGCAGCAGATTCTCTCTCTCAGACGTGTGTGCGGCACTTTACCACCATTTTACATACACACACACACACACACACACACACACACACACACACATCCTAATCCCAAGCTACATGGCTACTGTCTTTAGCTGTCAGACCCAGCTGGTGTGTGTAACTCCCCCAGTTCGCTCTGAAACATGCCACAACTGAGCTTAAAGTTACATTAAAAACAGTCAGACTTTTATCACCAGGCTGTGATGGACTACTTATTTTCTAACGTCTCTCTAGAGGTATTCTTTGCACCTTAAGTGAGGCAGCAGTGGAGTCTACAATGCATCTGCTGCATCACACTCTAGGGAGAA
>JBBIGA010000011.1:1227655-1239887 GCA_037576975.1 Alestes dentex | reverse complement strand
TATATATATATGTATGTGTATATATATATAAAACAAACACACAGGTACAACCTAGAGAGAGAGAGAGAGAGGTTTCTGTGTGTGTGTAGCTGAAGAAAAAAAACAACAACAACAAAGCATTAAAAGACAGTGGATGTGTGACATTTAAACCCAGCGGCGCCCTGTTTGTTTAGCCTCTCATACAACTTTGACCGCATGGACCGAGGAGCAAGTGTTTTTTTTTCCTCTGTTTATCACAGATGACCAAGAACCGGTTGTGTGAGGGCACGAGCGCGCATTTGCGCGAGTGAGGCGTGTCCGTTTTTAGAAAGTAGGCCTAGAGTGGGAGTACATGATTTGTGCTGAAGCATGAAAGTAAACACGTTGGTGCTTTTGATTTATACAAGAGTCTGTGAGTACTTAATGGAAGGATCAACATATCCCAGCATGCACCTACATCTCTGCCTTTGAGTGTCCTAAAAGCACTGCAGAAAGTGATATCTCGACATGAGAAGGCATCTCGAAGGGGAATCCTGCTGATTTTTCAGAAAGAATTGCGCAGAATTAAATGGTTAATATGTAAACAAAGCCATTCCGAGTGGTGAACTCCGAGAGGAACTTGTCAGGTCAGAACTGCCTTTAAAAGGTACCTCACAGGATGTTATTACATGAAATGGTTATGAAAACACTGCCTGATGCCTATTGTTTTGCAATAGTTTTGAGATAAAGCCTTGGCTCCAAACACAGGGTGTTGTGAGGCCAAACAGACTCAAAAGAAACCTTTTTCTTTTTTTTTCTTTTACAATTACCAGTACTTTCAGTACCACTTTCAAAATTATATATGAACACAAGAAGGTCCATTAGACATTTGGATAATAAATAAAATGCCTATTTGTGTGTAATATGTCTTCATTTGGAAGGCAGACCACACAATCCCTGGTTCCCATCACCACCACGGAAGTCAATACGTTTCTCAACAATGCACCATTTCACACCAAACCACACTGAATGACTTCGTTTACATCTCAACAACTGAACTGCGCATTGCTTTTGAAAAACCTGTGGAATGAGTGTATACAGATGTCCTTGCAGGTGGTTACGTGGTATTTGTCCTCAGGCATGTATCTGTGACAGCACGCTGCTCCACTGGTTGGACTGGCCAGGGAGAATTAATCCTCCGTAGACTTCCAGAGCTGTGTGAGGCCGGTAAAGCTGAATGCCTCTTCTCCTCTCGTCTTTCCTCCGCATTCCGCCTGTCGACCCTCTCTCTTTTCACATCTCTATCCTTTAAAAAAAAATGTGTTAAATCCGATGTACCCAGACGGTGCACTTCAGCTGAAGATGAAAAGACTCCGTCTTCACCCTGGAACATCAGACGTGTACACGATTGGCACAGATGCAGCCTTGCAAAGTCCTGGCCGTGCTTGCTGTCCTTGCCGTTTTTGCTACCGTTTCCAAGATCCACATCTTTGATGTGGTTTTAGAAATATACATACATTCTTCCGCCTTCCAAAAAAAGAATAAACCATGTCCGAAAGTCTTCCAGACCACTTCCTTCACGCACACGCGCACAAATATATAGAAGAAATCTTGATCAATCAAAGAAAAACAAACAAAGCCACATTTAATCCATCTCACAGGGTCATGAGGCCCAGCGACTTTAAAATGAAAAGAATCCTCCCAGTGCCTTGTGGGTAATGTAGTCTTGGTGTAGTCTTTTTAATTTACTCCTCACAGGTCCAGACGGAAAGCGCCGAAGTAGCTGGAGGAGTCCTCCCCATGCACCATGGATGGCGAGGAAACGGAGACGAAAACCTCGTCCCCGGCACGGAGCTCAAACAGACCCCCCTGGTACACGGAATGCAGGGCGTACTCAGCGTCCGGTGCCCAACATTTGGTGCCCACACCCTTAAGCAGCTGGATGGGCCTCAGGTAGGACGTCTTCTTGTAGATGCACTGGACCAGCTGGTGGCTGGTGCTCTGCTGCTCGCCCTCGCTAGGTGATGGGTAGCGGAAGTACACCTGGGCGTACAGGTAGTAGCGGCCGTCCTGGGGGACGCGCAGACGCCCGTTAGACAGCGTCATGTTGTGGAGATGGGCCCCGAAACTCTGGTTGCCCCAGGAGCGCACAGGGTGCCGGCAGGACTGGTGCAGGTCTGGCTGGGGGTTGGGATAAAGAGGGGCTATACCTGAAGGGGCAGAGAGGGAGAGCGAGAGAGAGATAAGTTCAAGTAGTTTAAGTCAATTAGCCAAAACATGTTTATTTTTGCTTCTGTAATTTAGCTCAGGACGGACGAGAACACTGCCGTACTTAATTAGCATAAGTAAACTCGCCTAAATCATTTAGCCTCAAACATCATGGAATTGTTAAGTCATTTAAAAAAGACTTGCTAATGGGGTTTCAGTAGCTACATGGCATGATCATCTATAAAAACTAACAAAAGTGTGGAATTAAATAATCCTTAAAATAATGCTTACAAGGGCCTTAAAATAATGCTAACAAGGGTTGGATGATTTCACAGAAAACCTAATTTTGGTACTCTAAAGAGACTTTCTAAGGATGGTTCTTCAGATTACCATTTTTGTAAAGGAGATATGTGAGTGTGAGGAACCTTTTTCAAATAAACAGGTCCTCAGATGGTGCAGGTTTTTGCTTTTTTTCCTCTACTGGTTCAAAAATCGGTAGACCCTGAGGGAAGTTTGAGAATCACTGTGCGCACAATGTAAAGATTTTAGGAACGACTCCTACATTCGTAAATGTGCACCATCTGGGGGCTGATTTTCAAATATTTGCTCAAGGGAACCAAACATGTTTATTCTATGGCCTATACAAATACATATTATACACAGTGGAAGGAACCACATGAAGAAGTCTACTAGACAGTTTGATGGATTGGGCATGCACAATGCTATAGGCTTCCATTAATTGGTAGCTACATTAACCTCGTAATTCCAGGGCCAAACTAAAAAAGACAAACTTCGGGGGGAAAAATGTACGTAGAAGTGAAAAATAACTGAAGCTTGTCAGGCAGATAGGGAGGGCAGATTGGGATGAGATAAAGGAAGCTGTACGGATTACTGATGAGTGGCGAGAGGAAGGTATGGATCTGTTGGAGTCAGAAAGAAAAATGCCCTGCAAAAAGGAGGAGAATAGGCAGGCAGTGGGGTGGGGGGGTGGGGGGCTTCTTGTGGGAGGCTACACAAACATAAGGAGTCACATTCCTCAATGAAGATCTACAGGTTAGATAAGGGCTGCCTTTTGATTAATATTCCTAAACGCTAATGTGTCCTTTCTCCAGGCTGATATGGATGTAAAGAGAGGGCGACAGATGAGCTGCAGATGTGTAGATTACCCCTTTTTTCAACCTCAACTCAGTGGTATAAACACTACGGGCTGCGGCATTTTAGCTCTTTGTACTTTGGCTGAATACACTAGTTTATGATGTGTGAGTGATCTGTTATTACACTGTATGGTATATAGCAATCTGCTGATGCTCTGTAATCATGTTTTTGAATTATGGTGCATCTGTTCAAAATCAACCAGGAAAGCGCTGGAGAAGACAGAATAGCGCAGCCTGCTGTGGACTGCTCTCTGGTTTAATGATCACACTCGTGACTCACAGTGTCTAAACACAGCCAGTTTGGCTCACCTCTCTATTTTTTATGCTTTTCCTGGTTGCATAGGTCACCTATTACATCTTTTTTATTATATAAACTACCCGATTATACTTCACTCTTGCGTCATAGCTGCATCATTCAGATGTATTTATATTTTATTTCCATTTAACACTTTTATTATACACTTATTTATAAAGTAATGAAACCTACTGAGACAAAATGCTTGCCTCTTTCTCATTAGGGCCCACAGAATTAGGCCTACACAACACGTTGCATGTTAAACAGATTGCAATATTAGCTTTGAGAAATAATAATTGCATTTTATAAGGATATCAGAATCATATCCGCATCGGACAGATGTTTAGATTGAACTGATATGTCCAGTGGGGTCCACATATGATTTTTGTGTGGTTTTATGTTTCAAAACATTATTCATTCTAACAGGACCATTTCCCAACCTCTCTTATTCCCATATAATTTAAGACCGTACCTTTAAGACCAACATATGTAAATAATCTCTGTTGGGTCTGGCTTTCATTGTGGTTCATTCAAAAAGCAGTCCAGGCCACTACTTAAAGCTTCGAAATGACTGGCCGAGACTAAACTGTGGAAGGCGGAACAGGTGGAAATGCATTGTTTTTTTTGTGACATTCCTAAACCCTGAAATCAAAAGAGGCTGTTTTTGTAGCTTGTTTTCTATATATGGACAGATTGGGCCCTAAAAGGTACATTTAAAACAAACTTTATCAATGTTTCCACAGCACATCAAACTCATTTCATTTACAAAACAATGTGGAAAATGTAGCATTATAATCGCTATCTTAGTATTTTGTATATGTCACACAGCCCTTCACAGAAAATAAAAATACTGTCACAACTTAACAAATAGAGAAAAAAAAAAAAATTCATCCAAACAAAACAGCGCAACTCACCTTGGAGGCTGCTGAGGGTGAGGTGGGCTGAAGGCCTCTGTGTTACAAACTTTGACCCTGTTGTGTTGTAAGTGCGAGGCATGGTTCTTGCTTCTGGGGAAGACAGAGTGTAATCAGCACAGGATTCAAGCACATCTATGTGATATCAGTACTTTAAAAATACAACAGGTAGGATAAGTATTTTTTTTTAAATTATTATTAATACTTTTAAAATCTATTAAGCCCACTAATGCTGCTTATGAAGTCAAGCTGAGAGCAAAGTTTCTCTCACTGGGGCTGTCACTGGTAGGAAAGGTTGGGTAGTGTAATGGATAACCCCACTGCAGTAGAGTCACATCATGGTACAATTATTGCAGTAGTATTTTAACATGGAGCCTCTAATGTTTCCCCCTCCTAATGATCACATGCAGTAGTTGGACACTTACCTTGTAATGTGTGTTTGGAGATTATATTCTCTGTGACCTGTGACAAGCAAAAAAAAACACCCCGTTAGAACTGAATGACTCATCAGATTCTCAGTAATCATAAACTGTCTGAAGATATTGTATCTGCACTCCTTGAGTTTCCATTATGACAGGTGGTTTTATGTAACCTAATATAATATGTTTCAGTTTCCTGAGTGTTTTTTTTAATCCCTCTGTAACTTTCTGTCTCATGTCTCTCACACATGCTCCTTTATGGCTTATACGCGTGCTTTATCTCCGATAGCAGAGTTGTATTTTGATGTCTTTTAGACAGCAGGAACAGGACTCCTCCTATTTTTAAATCTTAAGGGGCCTACATCATACATTTGCTCATAAGTTATTTACTCATACGTTTTCCAGATGCCCACTTACAATTGTGTCATTTTAACTGTTTGTATCCCTTAGAATTAAATATTAGTTTTTTGTTCCTGCAACCTGTAATGTACCTGTATTTGAAAAAGTCAAAAATTGTGCTTCTCCGTGATTCGGGCCCTTTAAACAATGCACATAAACCTCCACAGTATTTCTAAGGACCACCTGGCAGCTGGCTTCGGGAAACTGGGGCCTGATATAGTTCGGATTAGCTGGAAATAGTTTAGGGGGCTGGGCTGCCTTGCTCGGGGGCAAATTTGCAGTAACCTGTGACTGGCATATTTAAACCAATCGCCCTCCAGCATCCACTTCATTTGTCCCTGTCACACTGACCGGGATTTGAACCAGCAACCCTCTGCATAATGGGTTTCCTCTAGTGCCTTGAGGCCGGTCCAGCCCCAGACTTAATTTGTTCTGAGTCTGCCCTAAGACACCAGATTAAAGTAATCAGAAGCTTAATGACTTAAATATATGGCTGAATGGGAAATTTCACATTATGTTTGAACATAAATGTCCATTTCCGGTTATGAGTACAAAAAAAACATATATATAAGAGTTACTTTTTTGCAGTTGTCAGGAAGGGAGCTCAGGGAACAAAAGCGCTCTGCCGACCATAATGTATGACGTAATGCAGTGAAACATGTGTTTCTGAAACACGCACGAATCTGTGCGCGCTGGTGTCAAATGACTTGTCTTGACCGTCCACACAATGGTGGGAAAACAAAAAGGGAGTGCAACGAGAAAAGCAACATTCAAAACACCATACAAGATCTAAAGAATTTCCTCTCCGCCTATCGCATTACAAGAAGATACTTAGTAGCTTGAGAACATTTAGTGCGACAGTTCCCTCAAGCTGGACTGGAGACTCTTTTCTTTCCCATCTCTCAGTCCCACAAGATGATTCACCTTAACTGCAGAGACAACCGACTAGGGCTGTCACATTTACTTGATAAAATCTGGTTTAAAACATAATTGTGTAAAATCGACCTTCTTAAAACTGAATTAGCAATGCTTCATAAAACCTCCTACTGGCCTCCAGAGCCTGGTGTAGACAACCGTACCATTTTGACCAAAATATCTTGTTGTTTCTATTAAATAAAATCTTTTTAAAGGCTCATCTATTTCAACTGAAGTATTCTGGGCTCTTCGAAAGGCTCTATGACAGAACAGCGACAGCCTTATAACTAACTACCATTACTACTGACAGCTTATAGAAGCACTATAAGCTCATACAGCGATAAACTCAAAGTGAATTCAAAATTTCTGCATAATTAACTAATTATGGTTTAACTAATCCTAAATTAAATGGTATAATCAAATATAAACAAAGTCTCCCAAGATGGTTTGATGTGAAATGTTCCATTCAAGAGAAATTCTAGACCGTCAGAATTGTTGAACCAGACATGCAAAGAATTTACTGCCTCTAAAAGTTATCTCACAGGTTATTACATGCAAGTTATTACATAAAATGGCCACAAATTTGATGCTTGGCATCTGAGACATTGTTTTGCGAGTTTTAAGATAAAGTTGTGCCCTAAAATGAATTCACAATACTTATTTATGGCGGAGTGTCAGTAAGGCACAGTCCCCAAAGAAAACTTGTTTAAATGAACCATTAGTTTACCATTATCCACATTTTCATCAATTATGCAGATATTTGAATCATGCTAGCTGTGTTTTTTCTTTCGTTTCATCTCCGGCTCACTGACGTGCATGTATTCTGAGCATTTTTAGCTCTTTGTACCCTGGCCTAACACGCCGGTTTATGGTGTCTCCCAGAGATCCATTATCATGTGTTTGGTATATACTAATCTTCTGATGCTCTGTAGCCATGATTTTGACTTACGCAGCATCTGTTCACTACTGTAACTGCAGTTTCCCCAGGACATATGGAAAGTCTGTAGATAGGCTTTATGTAAATATTTCTTCCTCTGCTCTGTTTCTAAGTGAGTTTGATAAAACGAATGCAATTTCCCTTAAGCAAAGTATAATCTCACTTCTTCTTTATGGCTTCATCCTTCCCTTATCTGTTTATATTCCCTCTTCCAAATGCAGACCCCCCCCTCCCCTCTGTTCTTCCTTTCCTCCGTCTAGCCTTCAGCCCACTGCGTGAGTCAGCTATGGAGACTCTGTTGATGTTGGCGCTTTGTGGCCCCTCCATTCGTCAGACTTCAGAGCGCCCACACACTCTGTAATGTGACATAATCTCTCAGAGACAACAGGGGAGATGGAGGACTGACCCCTGCTTGCCTCTCTGAAGGTGGTGGTGGTGGGGGGGGGGTGCCCAACTGCAGTCCTGGACAACTGGTCTCCAGCAGGCACCCTTGCTTTAAAGGAACATTCCAACATG
Organism: Alestes dentex; assembly: GCA_037576975.1. Taxonomy (NCBI): domain Eukaryota; kingdom Metazoa; phylum Chordata; class Actinopteri; order Characiformes; family Alestidae; genus Alestes; species Alestes dentex. The sequence continues at coordinate 1,232,172 of JBBIGA010000011.1, read as the reverse complement.
TTCTGACCTAATCCTTCTGTAGCGTACCGTCGTTTATCATGGAACTGATGCATTCAGAACTGAACTGAAGCCACTGGACATTTGCTGAAGTATATGAACAGATGTTTATGAAAAATGCGTATATTATGAACTCCTCTGAAACTTGAACTTGTATATTGAGCTGTAAATCTGTGTAACGTCTTTGAAACGGTTAGTAGCTTTCCAGAAGGAAGAATTTATAGTAATTTTTGGCCAGTATAGTAGCGTAGGCGGAGCCGCAAATAAAAACCTGAGGCAAAACAAATGTAACTGGAATATTTTTTTCTGTGCTGCTCCAGTGAACCTAAATTCGATAAAAACGGTATTCTCTCGTCTGTCTCATCCCAAGACCTGTCAGACGTAACAGTTTTGCGTTCACATTATATATATTAACATACTTCAGTAAGTTCACAGAATTCAGAAACTACCCAGAGGCCTCCGATAGGGTAGTTGGTTTTAAGTCAACAAGTTTTCGATTGTTTCCTAAATACAGGGCAAAATTATTGCTGTGGGAATCGGCAGCCATAGAGACGCGGCAGAGTTTACAGTGAAAAATGCTTTAACACACTCACAATACCTAATCGGCTGAATCAGACGCGCTGGAGCGGGGAAATCACCAAACCGCCCTCATTCACCAGTGCTGGGCTTCCCTGCTATTCATATCCACTGACTCAGCACCAGTTTTACACATGGGACTCATAAAGTCCTGTACTTATATAACACTAATAGTAATATAATGGTATATTGCAGTCAATCAGATCAAAGAACACACCAGTCTGCTGTAATGCTGCTGTTTTAATTGCACTGCTGTCATTTCTCACGTGTGTGTGTGTGTGTGTGTGTGTGTGTGTGTGTGTGTGTGTGTGTGTGTGTGTGTGTGTGTGTGAGAGAGAGAGAGAGAGAGAGAGAGAGAGAGAGAGAGAGAGAGAGACAAAATAAGGGAGAGAGATACAGTGAGTGTGTGTTTCTGTGGGGGCTGTGTTGTATGCTGACTATTGAGTATGATTTCCTTAAACACGTGCTCAAGGTTCACTCTCCTGGCTTGCTTCCCAAATGATTTCATAATGTTATACGGCATTGTGTAAATCACACTGTCAATTGAATAATCTTGGCTTTCTCTATGTCTTAATACGACCAGCTTTTCCAAATGGCAAGACTTTCTGCACAGTATATCCGTACTGCCTCAGTTGAAACTCATGGGACTTTGTTAAGCACCTCTTAGTTCAGGTTTTGTGGAGTTGGACTGAGCCAAGCTTTAAAGGAAATTACACAGACAACAGGGATACGCAATTTTTTTTGGTCTAGGGATGTGTGTGTGTGTGTGTGTGTGTGTGCAGAGAAAAAAGCCCTTACTGTTATTTAGAAGCAGAAGCTCCAAAGGATGAGGGCAGCAGTCAGAACTATAAATGCACCTCAACAATAACAGTAAACAAATACAGCATTAAACCTTTCACCCCAAAGTGAGAGAGAGCCAAGCGAGAGGCAGAAGCACGGGGCAGCATTTCTTCTACATAACAAACAGGATGAGTACACACATACACGCCTATTTTTATACTTTGTCAAGACATGGAGTTGTATCTGTACAATACATTTTGCCTCTGTCTGAACAAAACCTCATCTCTCTTTACAGGAGGAGCTAAAAAACATTTTAAGTTAATGTAATATTATTTTATTTTGGGCCATTTCTATTGGTCTGTACACAATGAAACGTTCACACTGTGTAAACAGTAGCTTGCATGTTCCTGTAATGTGAAGAAGTGAAAAATCACAGTTAAAAACACAAGGTTTTGTTCCAACTGTGATGAAAAGTGTGATGAATTGTATGCAGGTCACATATGTGTGCATTGTTATTATTAGTAGTATTATGTTATTACACATATATTAGTGTAACATTATTATAAATTAAATACATTTGTGTTTTATATATGCTATCTTTAAATGTTTGAGAATTCTTTCAAACCACAAACAAACAAACAAACACACACACACACACACACACACACACACACACACACACACACACAAATATGCACATCATTAGGAAAGCTATTAGCCTCTTCCCCAGCTGAGCCTAGCAGATACGGCTATCCAATACTTTAATATGAGTGTGTGGTTGGGGGTTGGAGACAGTTTTTTTCTGCAGCACTAAACCTTCTCCACAGAGCTTTACTCTTCTAGGAGGGGCATTAATAAGTCACTGCACTGTTGCTGTGCTTTAAGAAGACGTTTAGTAAGTCAGCGATAAATCTTGAACAGCCAGACTTTGCACCGTACGATGAGCCGATGCTCTGGCACATCTGAGACCGGTGACGCTTCCACGCTGCACAAACACACACATTAGCACGTGAGTTGCAAAGTTCACACACATATACACACACACACACTAATGCGCTACGTACACAAACAGAGATTAAAGCAGCTTGTCCTGGACATCCTTGTTTCTCACACACATACGCCTGTGTATACACATATTGTGTGTTCGGGTCGGTGCAGTTTCCTGGCATTCTTGGCTGCAGGCTGAGGCCCATTCCGCCGTCCTGCTCTGTTTCACTTCAGCAGAGGCACTCTGGTGCGGCTCTCACGCTGGATGCTGGGTATAAAAGGGGCAGAGTTAAGGAGCTGTGCTCTCTTTATTAAGGGTGACTTAACGAGTTGGACGGGACTGTACATCTGATACTGTAAAAGTGAGGGGAAAATGATCGGGCCTACTTTTCCTTAAGCTCTCTTTCTCCGCTCTTCACACACAACAGTCACACAGATGCAGTGCAGAAATGAAAGCAAAGCAAAGATATTTTGTTATTTAATTCCACTACATGCAATAACTTACTCCAAACTACCCTTTGTGTCGGTAGTCTTTCGCTTAACTGTGTTACTTATATATAGTATTCATCCCAAGCATTTCTATATACAGCATAGTGTATTTTCATAGTGAGCTTTTTTTTCTTTCTACAGATTTTTATTTAGATTGTTCTTGTCTCTACGGCTCTGTGTCTTTGCAGTCATTACATAAGCGGTTTCCTCTGGGATCAGTGAGGATTTCTGATTCTGATACATATTGGTACTGGCGTAACTAATTCTTCCCATTAAAATGTTCATAATTATTTAAGATTTGTTACAAGCCAGTTTGGACCGTTTGTATTGGTTTGTTCATTATGAAAAGAGCAAACAGCAAAAAGGACAAAAAAACCAAACAACAGGGCCCATACAAGGGACCTATATCACTATGTATTAGAGGTGGGCAATATGACAATACTTAATGACATATTGATGTGATCAGTGATATGCTTTTGCAATATGCTTTTCTGAGCATATGGTTCATATCAGTGCTTAACGAACACTGACCAAGTGCATGTTTCATTAGAAGGAGAGCATAATTAGTTCTGTCAGGTTTAGTGCAGAGCAGTATGTGCTCACAGTTTTTGTTTGTTTAAAGTTTTTAAAGGTGGGCTTTAAATTACCTTAGGCTCTTTAATCTGCCCCAATTTACCAAACCTCAGAAAAACTAAACACTGCGTGCTATTAAAATGTTTTGTTTTTTCATTAAAATGCTTTCAGATTTTTGCCATATCTCCCATTTCTAGCACACAGTCTTATTCACACGTTTGAACATCCAAAACAAATATGTTTTGTTGATTTTCTAAAAGAAAATAAGTAACCCTCTCCTGAGAATACACTAAAATATGGCTTTTTTTCTTCAGATTTGACAGCACAGTTTCCACTCATTTCCTGAGATTAACACACTGGAAGCAAAACAAAACCTATTATAAAATATGTCCTAACTTTTTCCCAGACCACATTTTATGCTTCATTGTTTCCAAATATGTTAAATTCGGTAAACAAATAGTAAATCAATTATGCATTAAAATGTGTAAAAGTGTGTTCTCTAAAGAAGATGTGTTACTTTTTTTCACTTAGAAAATGAACGAAACATGCCGTTTGACCTGTGGCGCTTAAGAGCGGGGGTCTAGAAAAGGGTAAAAATAATGATGAAAACTGGTGCAACATAAGTTATCAACATAGAAATGACATATTTCCTTTTTTTGTTTTTTTTAAATGTCAGTACCGGGATCCTGGCTTTGGTAATACTTGGTACTAAACTGAAAAATAAATGAGTGGTATGACCCATGCCTGCTCCTCATCTATTACCTGTTCAGTCTGTTCCCTTAAACTCGCTGCTCCTTGACTTTTCAACACTGAATGAGGAGCGTTACAGATGTGTCTTCAATCCTGGTAGTTCAGAGTTCTCTCTCTCTCTCTCTCTCTCTCTCTCTCTGTCTGTCTCTCTGCCTTCTCACTCTCTCTCTCTCCCTCCCTCCCTCTCTCTCTCTCTCTCTCTGTCTCTCTGCCTTCTCTCTTTCTCTCTCCCTCCCTCTTTCTCTCTCTCTCCCTCTCTCTCCCCTTCTCTCTCTCTCTCTCTCTCTGTCTCTCTCTCTCTGTCTCTCTGCCTTCTCTCTTTCTCTCTCCCTCCCTCTTTCTCTCTCTCTCCCTCTCTCTCCCCT
>JBBIGA010000011.1:1205341-1225184 GCA_037576975.1 Alestes dentex | reverse complement strand
TCTCTCTCTGTTTGTGTGTGTGTGTGTGTGTGTGTGTATGTATATCCTCCTTGCCTTTTTCTCCACCTTCTCTTTCTACATCTCACATGCTCTCTCTCGCTCCTTCTCTCTCTCGTCACTCCCTCCCTCACTTGCTCTCTCACCTTCACTTGTTCTCTCTGAGTTTGCTCTCAGTCTCTTACCTTTCCTTCACCTTTCTTTCTCTGTCTCTCTGCCCTACTCTCTCTCACTCAGTCACTTGCTCTCTCGCTCGCTCGCTCTCTGCCACTCTCCTTTCCTACTGCTTGTTGGACCTGTTTCTCTGTTCATGAGCGGCGTACAGTGTCGTCTTCTCTCTATCAAAATCCAGATCTCACTGACTGACTCTCACAGACATGCAAACACAGTGCACTCTCACACAGTGTATATTTTTCTGTTATCTCCACTATGGGGATCCAGGCCTATATATGATCTGACCCTTCTCTCTCTCCATGCTGGGACAACGACATATCTGTGTCCTCATAGCTTTTTTTTTTTTTTTCCAGTGACTGACCCCAACTCGATCCGGGAATTCCTTAGTGGACCATAATTGCATCCATGTCTCTCAGAAGTGGCACATGTGTTTTGAATTAACAGCCAAATGCCTCATACTCCCAGCCCCAATAAATTGTTTGCAGCCTCATTCAATTAGCAGTGAAAGATTTGACGCTCTGCGTGGCCGGCTGCGTATATCAGTAAAAAAACAGACTGGGAGGGGTGACGTGCTTCTGAAGTCTCCAAGTATGCTGAAATGGAGCTGTTGGGCTGAGGTGAACAGCGGGGTGCTGCACAAATTGACTGAAAACATTTCTCCTCTTGTGCTCAATACTTGTGGTCATTTGAAATGGCTAATGCCACATGTGTGTAAACACAGTCATCAAATTTATATCATAAAAAGAAACGAGGGATTCGATCTTAATTCAGCACAGCATGGACACCAGAGATGATGGTTTTACTCCTTCAGCCAGAGGAGTTAAGCAAAATTGTATCTTGATACACTGACAGGTAAATATCCAGCTACCTTGCCAACTAGCTCTAGTCATATCATCATGTCTTTTGTTTCAGTAAGCAATTCTCTCCACTGTAATAAAGTTTTGAAGCCAGTTCCTAAAGTTCACCCCAGAGTTGTTTTTCCTTCCACAGTCATGATGCTCCATCAGAAGGGTGCTTCCCTTATTTTAACTAAAAACATTCATTCTAGACACGACTATGTAATGTAATGTTGTCATGGGAAAGCATTTTTCCAACGGATGTAGCAATGGTTCAATTTGTCATTTTTGGCAGTTGTGTCTTTTAAACACATCAAATAGAAAATTGTTAAGATCTCAACGCTGTTCTTCACAAAAACACCAAAACTATATGTGCTTCTACCAAAAGTGCGAAAAAGAAAGCTGTCACATCATTGTTTATTACTAAACCTAGTCTTCAGAGCGAAGTGTTGAGTGTTCAGTTTACATTAACAGTTCATATTCTCTGTTAAAAAAAACTGAAACTTGTAACTTTTACTTTACTATGACTCCAACTCAAACATTACTCTGAAATGCTAAACGGAGCCAAACCTTTCATCTCCTCTCCCACAAACTGATTTATGAAGCTAAATAAAAGGCTTTTCTAGGAGCACAAAATGTCCAAAAAAGTCTTGTTTATACTAATGACTGTGGGTCCAGGATTTTCGGCAACGTCACTGAATTCAATCCCTTCACGTACAAGAAAACACACCCAAGCCGCCGGCTTCTGCACCAAAAAAAGTTCCTGAATTTGTGTGGAGATAACAGCTGGAAACATATGGCAATGCAATTGTGGCAGGGGAAGTCCAAGCACTTTCCTTAAAGTTTCGGCTTATGGCTAGTCGAGTGGTTCTTAAGTAGGACAAGCTGGTGACTCACTCAACTTAGTGCTGAGTACAGCAGACACAGGCATGATATGGCTTAAAGCACCGCGTGAGTCACCAAACCGCTTTTTCAGCGCGAAAAGATCTGTATGGCATGCCTGAACACATGACTGCTAACAACAAGCTATCTCTTGCAGTGAGACACTTACAAACTGTGTGCTGATTCTGTCTATGAGTGGAGCGGAACAATCAGTTTTGAAAGATTATGATGATGCAGGCCTCAGTAGAAAGGGCACTCAGTGGTGTTGCATAATAGAACTAAAATGCTTCTTAAGTATTTCCATGACGTGGACCCACCTTGGAAATGTAGGCTTTGATGCCCTCAGCCAGTTTGATGCAGGGTTCTCCAAACAGCTGGGCCAAGTCTTCTGGGATGTCCCTGTTTTTGTCCAAGGCATTGAGCAATCCAAGGCATCGCAGTTCCTCCGTTACTCCCTGACTCTTCACCTGCCAACAGGTAAATCAAAGTGAGGATTAAATTGTCTTACCGACTTGTGTTTTTTTGAGATTTGACAAGTTGGAACAAACAACACCAGTGTGTGTACTGTGCAGTAGTCTTTTTTATTATCAAAATATATCATTATACCCAGTTGTTTTAATACGTTTTAAGCACAGAAATTCAGCCTAATAACAAAGCTGGCACACTATTTTCAATGTTTCAGTCCAAAAAACAGACTGGACTTCTTAGCCAAAAAAAGGCCTGGGGCTTAATTTAAAGATAATTAGCTTTAAATGATCCTTAAATTAAAAGGCTTAATTTGAAAAATAACTGCATTTACATTACAACTACCAAATTTGGTAAAACAAAATCATTCAGCCCCTACTCTGCACCACTGCAGACAATTAAACGGGACCAATTGCTCTCACTTGGACTCCTGGTTGGTTTCACTAATGATAGGGAGAAACGTTAAACAAAGACCTTTAGTTGGCTCATTTAAATTCCTTTATAATGTAACACCATTGTTAGGCGTTTTGTCCACTACTGCCCTGCTCTTCACTAAAAAGAGCTATTAAGTAGGGTTGCATTCTATGACTGTCCCGGTCTCTATGTGAGTAGAGATACTGATTATTCCCCAGTCTCACTGTTTTGCTGAACTACCTGAACTGGTTCACCCAGAGCAATTTGGAAATCCCCAGTAACAGTCAGGAACGGGAGCAAAGGGATGGTTAACGAGGAAACAATTCATTTGGGGCCAAACGTCAAAACTAGGTCACCGGTCATTCTTGACCCGTTCAATGGGGATTGGATAAGGATATTTGCTGTGGGCCTCTGTTGTAGCAAATCTAGCCAGGACATGTTCAGCTCTGAGCCAGCTGGAGAAGTGGTTTCTCAGGGGGCAAGTTTAAGTGACCTTGCTCAGAGGCAAGGCCTCTTCTACATCTTTCCCCTCTCGTTCCCTTTCTCCCTCCCCCTTCGTCCATTTTTCAATGACGTTCGCTAATCCTGGCCAACGTTCACTAATCCTGAATCTTTGTAAACCATCTAGGTTTTGAGTTAAGGAGTTCTGCATGCAATTTGAAGCCTTGAGTCAGAAATTGCTTAGCGTCACGGTTGGTGTTTGCTCTTAATGATTCTTTAACAGTTGCCTTCGGAGCGTGACGGAGAGGGCATGCAGGGTGTGGGTTTTTTCCCTCCTGCTCCATGATGTTTGTGTGCACCATGAATCAGGCAGCTAATGAGAGGCTTTCCCCCACTGTCAGGCATTTTAAACGTACATGAAGCAGACAGGACTGATCCAGGGCCAGTTTTATGGTTTCTGTCATGGTGGTTTGTTCTTGGGAGGGGGTGGCTGACCCTTGATAAAAGCACCCAGAGCCTGCTTTGTGCAAAAGCGCAGTTACAGGAAATGAGGCGCTCGTTTAATTCTAACCTGAGACTGGTTTTGCAGTTTCTCGCGTGGTGGTTAATGACACGATTTGGACCATTCAAACTGACACCGAGGCATTACAAAAATCAAAACGTCTGACTGGACCACGCACAGCATAGTGACGTCCAAGGTTTAAGAGTCCAGCTTTGTGGTTTTCTTATGAAGCGTGATGTTAGGAACTGCAGTTTTCTGTCCTAGATCAGGGGTTGTTAGCTCGGATCTGGATCAGTACTGGAGTCAGCAGCCCCTCTGATATTTTACCATTTGCTTCACATCTTTTGCATGTTTGTACTTGTCTGAAGGAAAATCATGGAAAATGAGAAGACATTCTTCAAGGGGCAGCCAAGCTGGAGTCCTTCTGAAGGCGCATCTGGGTTGTTATTCGTGCACTTGTGTTTGACAGCACTGTCCAAGGTGTGGTTTACTATACCGTGCCAGTAATTGCTTACATACCATTGCTTTAATACCCTGTGGCTGACAAAACGCCTGATGCAAAGCTACTATAATCACACAAGCCATAACATCAACATCTAAGCATTACTGTACCCCCACTACACATCTAAGCCCGATCTTTCCCAGATACCCTCCAGCAGGCCCCACAGCTGCATGTAATGTATTACACGGCTTAGTCATAAAATATACTACAATGATACGTAAAATCGACACAAAATGCAGCATTAACTCACTGGTGGTAGGGATGCGGGTGTGGGGTCCAGACAGGGTGAGAGAGGGTTTTCTGATCCCACAGAGGGTAGCAGGAAATGGGGAACAATGCTCTAGTGTTACCCCTGCTTTCTGGAGCTGGGGGAAGAGTCGCCACTGCTGAACTTTCTGCTTCACTCAACATTCAGTGCTTTTTGGAGGAAGGATTAAAAAGAGAAACCAGGCGTGTAACTCAAATCCATGCCAGGAGCTCTCCCCCACTGCCTGGCTCTGTTTCGCTCTCTCTCCCTCACTCTGTCTCCTTCCCTCTGTCTCTTGCTGCCTCTGGTCCTCATTCAGTCTGTCTTCTCCTCCTCATCTCCTTCTGTCTGACACCCCCACCCCTGCGATTTTTGTTTTTCCTAATTCCCCCTATGGTGTCAAAGGAAGGAAAACAGAGTAAGGTTCATTGGCACTCTGAGTTATTTCTGCAGGGTGCCTTGTGCACTGCTCCTCAGCCTTAGTATTGGGAAACAGAGCCCCAGGGGAGGCAGGTTGTCTGAGCAGGCCTTAGAGGACAACTGTTTTTCAAAAATCATTCTTCACATTTGTCAAGTTTACAGGCCAGCAGCTGAGGGCTCAATCAAGCACTGGTTATCTACTAAGAAGCAAATGTTGCTAACAGAAGCAAACACTGTCTCAATTAGTGGTAGTGTTTCATGGTACCAATTCAGTTCAAGAAAATGCAGTCAGACTTCACCACTGAGGCTTTTCCTGTCATCCCCGCCTTTCTCAGAAACCGATGTTTAACCGGGAGTGCGTGATAAGGCTTGAAGATGCACCAAGAGTTACAGTTTCACTTCCTTGAATGAGTTAGGTTTCTTGTTTTCAGAAGCAATGCCCTGTGCAATCTCAGCAGTTCAATAACCCAGGAGCCCACACCTGAATACACAAAGGCAAAGCCAATCACGGACCAGAGAAAGCCGATGACAAGAATCACCAACTCCAAGTTGCTACGGGAAACTATCCTTTTACGCATAATCTCCTTTGTGTTGGCTATCCTCATTGGCTCGTAAATCTTTCGTAAATGACCAGTGGAGACGGGCCCCATTGAGGAGTCATTGTGAGGCATTTTCAAAGGAGCTGTGGTCACTCCAACGGCGCTCGGTCCTGCTCCCTTCTGTTCCGCTTGGCTTTGGCCCCGACTCTCCAAACTGGGTGCTCCTAGCATACTAACTATGGGCTTGACAGTGGAATTGGGCTGATATCCTGGAGCCAAAACCGCTGAAAATTCCTATTAAGGCAGTCAACCTCTCTCAAGAGGCAGGAATTCCTCGTTTGGGCTTTTAATTAGTACAAAAATCAGACTTGACACGGACAGCTTGGACTAATTAGCGAACACGTTTCAGACTTGGGAAGCTTGACGGGTCTGGAAGAATGGAGCCCGTCCAACCTTCCAGCAGTGGTTTTGATTAAATTAAAACAAGAAAGCTACATCTCATCTTCTGGTAAAATGTAGACGATTAAGAAGTCCTTTTTTCCTGGATGTATTATTTCCAGGACAAGCCAGGGCCTGGGGAGCCTGAAGAACCTGCTGTGCTGTGTTCCTGTGTGACTCGGATCGCTAATAGACCTTAATGGAGCGATACCATTTTTTATCCACAGTACTAATGCAGTAAACCAGAGCTGCAGTTTACAGCCATGTCTCGTTATTATGGCAATATTGCTCTTGCAATCCCTAATATTGTGGGCCTGAACAGAGATGTTTACATGCCTGTTGTAGAACAACATTGTTGGTACTTCATCCCATCTGGCCGCTACACCGTGCGCGAGCGCGGGATATTTATGCTAGCCCTGAAGAACGTTCATTTAGGCCGCAGCTGTGTGTGTGTGTGTGTGTGAGCATTTCGAATACAGTCTATCAAGATTCTCTGCACTTTTTCCTCTCGCCGCCCTTTGAATTGATGACTCTCCCTCCCTGGTAACTGAGCGGACTTTATATTCTCTCCAAATAAACTGCCAGTGTTTTAATCTGTGAAAACATTTCCTTAAGACTGTCTACGCTGTCCATAAGAGAAACTTTATCGTCACTAGAGGCCCCAAATAATCCTGAAGACATTTCGTAAGAAAAAAAATCAGTTTCATCTGAAGAAAAGTGCCTATGTTGCAAGCATTTCATGAAACCAGTGCATGAGAATAAACTGACTAAATTGTGTGGATTAAGGATGTCGACAGCGATTAACTAAAACTGAGGAAACAAAGAGTTTCTGTGCATCTATCGATTCTCATGTATGCTCTGTAGCTCTAAAAAGAGATTTCACTGCTCCCAGTCTGTCTGAATCAAAGACATTCACCCGTGTGTGTGTGTGTGTGTGTGTGTGTGTGTGTGTGTGTGTGTGTGTGTGTGCACCAGAGCTGCATTTGAGTTTAAACCTTGTAAAATAGTTTGAGTCCCACTGGCAAAGATCCATGCCCTCCTTGGGGCTAGCTAGCATGGCGCAACATGAATCCATGAGGAAAAGCAGCCAAATTTAGCTGCATAGAGGCTGCTCAGCGTAAACCCCAAAGTTTAGCCTACGAGAGAGAACAGGCGAGAGGCAGAGAGAGAGAGACAAAAAAAAGAGAGAACACAAAGAAGGAAGACAGAATGAAGTAAGGAAAGAACAAAAGAAGGAGACAGGGACGTGGAGAAAAGAGGGTGAGGGAGTAAAACGTTTTGTGGATCTTGGCAAAAGAATATGTCACAGGAGGTTTACTTGAGGGAGTTGGAGGGAGAAAGCCAAACATTTGCTCGCAGGGTATAACTTTACACTGAATTTTGTTATTGTTGATGAAGGACGCTTCAGCACACCCCCCTGCAGACCCTGTGGAGTCAAACTGGTTGGAAGAGCAGCCAGAGCGAGTGGCACCAGGGAAAAGCAGCCACAGAACTGGGTGCCTCGCTGAGGCTCCGCACCCAAACGGCTTAGTCATGGGCCGGGAGACTAATGACCTGACCTAAAACAAAGACAGGCTGATTCAGATCTGGCAACCACCTTTGCGTCTGACAGCCGTAGCGAGACAGAAATAGGTCAGTCTCAATGCCAACACAATATCAGGGCCATACCCTTACGTGAGAGTCTCCACGCTTGGCCTTTCTCCACTGTTTACAGTTTCTGAGCGTGACCAGGAGCTGACCTTTTTTCCTTCTCCTCAGAGACATTCGGTTTACCGGGCATGATGGAGCCTGATCTTACTGAACGATACACTCATAATATGGGCTAAAGGACAGAATCCATTCAGACTGTCAGATACCGTCTTGGTATTCATTTCTGAGTCATTATCAGGATTCCTGAAATAACTGTGAACTTACTCTAAATGTGGCTTGAAGAACAATCGTCACTGTCAAATCGAAACCGTTTAATTTTGTTTCGTTTTTGTTTTTATTGCTTTTGTTTTTATGTCAGCTGCCTTTTAAATTGTTAGAGCATTTCATGAGAAATGACTCAAGAGCTTTTTTCCGTCATATAACATCACCATTTCAGCAATACAGAATTTTGTTACGAAAGGCAGTGATATATGTTTACAGCCTCTTTCTTTTTACAGCCTTTTTATGATCAGCAGTCAACCTGATTTTTTTTTTTCTTTCATGGAATAACAGACTGACAATGGCAAAGAATGAGGATGCAGGTAGCAAAACCACTGGACTTTATGAAACAACGCTGAGGACAACAGTGACACACAGCACTAAGCGGTCTAAACCCAAACTGTCCTTGGCCTTCCTTCAGTGGCTTACAGTGGCTGACTCCCCGGCCCTAACCACAATGTCTATTTTAGACCTAATTTTGACTACCTTCCCACAAATGGGCAAAAATCCCCCTCAAACATTTAAAAACAGCACAACTGATCCTGGGTCCCAAGACGGAAAAAAAAACACATAGATCTTAGCTGACCAGCATCTGTGCCTCTGCTATGGTGGTTTGACAAGCTCTTCAGATGGCAAACACATTACAGGTTTGGTTTGAACATTTATAAATGTCAAACAGTAACATAGAAGTATGTGGGCCTAAATCTGCGAAGAATCCCTCCAACTGGGACACCAACATCAATCCTCAAAGGATTTGTTTTGAAACTGCCTTAAGTTCTTCTTTGATGGGTTCAAAAAGCAGAACTACTTCTCATCTGATGAGTCAGACATATAAGAGGGCAGCCATGGTCAACTTACTGGAGTGACCTGACTGTGTCAGATAAGCCCAAACAGGTTTGCAGGAAATGCAACTGAATGGAATGAGTGTAAATCTCTTCTCTCTCTCTCAAAACACTCTGAAATGAATCTGCACAAAGTACTTTTCAAGACTGTAATTTGGATAATAATCAGACACGAGGCCTGTTCAAGTTACTGTACGATCGCCTTACAGAGTTGCAATAAAGCTGCTATTTTTCACAATTACATGTTTGTCACCAAAGTCAAAAATATGAACTGGGTGTGTTTTCACAGCTGACTTGAGGCAAATTCATTTAAAACAAAGCAAGCAGAAAACTAATTTATCAAGACACATCAGGGATCTTACAAAACCAACAAAAGCTCTGTGCTTTCACACCTTTGCAGAGGAAATGAGTGCTATAACACCTTTACAAGGGGAAGGAATGTTTGTTTTTTTTAGATTGATCTTTGTCATCAGATGGGATCTTCTAAGCATCAACAGAAACCAACTAATTGCTCATTTGGCCACTTTAGGCTTGTACTTTAAGTATTAGAACACAAGGATAAGTATCAGAATCAGGATCAAAGTGTGAAAGAATAAGTCAAAAGGATAAGTATCAGAATCAGAATTAGAAAACTATTTATAAACAATTTCCTCTGGGATAAATAAAGTTTCCTATTTCTGATTCTGACTGTATTTATGTGTCAGCTGAAATAATAATCATATAATGTAAAAAATAATATGACAGGGCTATTAAGCAACAGGTTGACTTTGTATTATACCTGCATTTGAAGAGTTCTGTACTGATAAGAAATTACTGAATATAAGAGGGATATTAATTAGGCTGTTAAATACCATGCCTGTGCTCAAACTAATTAAGCTGTTAACTAATTAAGACTGGGTGTTCAGACAGTAGTGGGAGTTTCTAACTTTGTGCTAGAGTATTGTTGCTATATTATTACATTACTATATTATTAGTTACTAGAACTATTATTGTCACATGGCTGATTTTGAGAGTTTCCTCCTCTAAACCGATTATGTGGTGCCTTAGCTTTCCCTATCATGATGGCATGTGGTCAGTTTTCATCAGTTTTGAGTCTTTATCCAGGCGTCATTTGGTGTGGTTTGAGTGATGTCTGCTGTGATATGAAATGACATCATCATCTATAAAATTACAATCATAATGATGATCTCAGAAGATCAGAGAAAACTCTATTGTCTGCTTCTGTGAACAATTTAGTATAAAGTATAAAGTGTTTTACCCGAACACACCACCGCACGTAGTGTGAACAGGATGAAATTCTCTGCATTTAACCCATTCACCAAGTGAAGCAGGGGGCAGCCACGCGGGGACCTTGCTCAAGGGTACCTCAGTGGAACCACGGGCAGTCCTGGGATTTAAACCCACAACCTTCTGATCGCAGGGGCAACTCCCTAACCACCAGGTCACCAGCTGTCCCTGTGCTGCATGCAGTCTAACAGTGAAGAGTACTGGGTCTAGGAGTCAGACTGGACTCACCTGGGATAAGGACATGTTCAGGTACACGAAGAGTCCCGTGGTGGATGCTATCTGCAAGACCACCACCACGATCACCACCATGGCAATCCACAGCTTGGAGGGCGAGTCTTTTCTGCTGTTGGCTGGGACCATCATGTAGGTGGTGGACTCGCTGCTGACAGACCTGAAGTAATCCTGGTTATTCTGAGTGGCCATGGCATTCCTATCTCGTGAGTGCAACGGGAAAAAGACACGCACACGCACACACGCACAGAAACAACAAAGAAGCCGGACAGACCAACTAAGACGAGGGAGCGTAAGCAAACTCCTCACTCACAGAGCGTGGCGTGGGAGGAGAGAAGTTTAGAAACAAGGAGGCGTTGGGCTGGGTTATTTTTCCACACCCGTTTTCAGACAAACAGACTTCTTTATTTCCCACCCATATTCTGGAAAGCCCCGCCTTTGTAGCCTCTGATTGGCTAATTCCATCCAATTACCTGCGTGTGATTGGCTAGCCGGCCTGCTCATGGAAATACAAGCCAATCATGGCGCTGGAGGGCGTGGCTTTCCTGAATACAGGTGGAGAATAAACAAGTCTGCACAAGGAGTGTAATAAGGTGAGTGATGGGAATGTGTTGACCCTTGCTGCCCCATTTTCAAGACTTTCTCAATTCATACACCAGGCTGCTGATAGAAAAAGCTATGTTGGAGAGTAAAAAGTGAAAATGATGTATGTTCAAATACCCTCTTACAATCGGAGAGATAAGGAGCTGCTCTGGCTGAGTTTGCAAAAAGAAAAAAAAGCTCAAAGGAGGAGGAGGAGAAGTATGAAAGAAAGAAAGTAGGCTGGATGCTCTTTCTTTTTTTAACTAGTGTCAGCTACATGAGTAGTAGGCCAGTAAATAGCTTTTATTTCCCGCAGTCCATTAAGAGAATAGCCATTCCACCACACTTGGTGCGGATGGAGCCTCCTCAGTGAGGCGGCTGTGTCTGAGTGTCAGAGCCGGGGTGAAACAGCTGGAGAGGAGTGTCATGGGTGAGCCATGTGAGCGTGGGCGTTTGTCTTAAACGGGTTCGAGGGAGATAGGAGACAGATGTTGGGCCATGCAGGCTGAGCCGGCCTGGTAACGCCCTCGCAGACTTCAGTGTGTGTGACCAGTCCCACTGACTAGCTCTGAGAACACAAAGAAGTTTTCAAACCTGAGACAGTCCAGGCTGTGGGGGAAGCCCCCCCCAGCCAAAAAATGTTTAACATGTAATTCCTGGTGGCTTTCTTTATTTAATAAATCACAATGAAAAAAACAACAGTAAGAGCATTTGTGCCTCAACACTATTACTAATGATACTAATGATGTAAGTAACAATAATAATAATAATAATAATAATAATAATACTAATAATAATAATATAATTTTTGCATGGCTCATTTTAACATAGAAATGCAGGCGCTTCTTAAAAATATGCACACTGAACAAGCACTAATGAAAAAAAACAAAGCGAATAAAAAGTGATGAATGACACACAAAGCGTAAAGTGCTATTCATGCAGCAGTTCTCAGTAACTAGAGGAATAAAACAGGCTAATTTACAGAACTCCCCATGTTCACTGGTTCACATACTGAAAACATTTTCTCTCATATGCTAATATTTATTTTCGTCTTATAGGTTCTTTTGGACTCGCCTCCTTCACCTGTACAATTACATAAATACAAAAGCCCGTTCTCCATCATCGCTGACCCGAGCGGAGTGCGGCAGTGTACTGCAAACCCTGATTAATTGGCACTGCGAGTGAATGTGTGTATTATATGAAGCCCCTTGCCACGAGGCCTGCGCGGTGGAGGGAGCTCCGTGTGTGCTGTGCATATTTTTGGCTCGTGCAGGAGAAAAATAAATGGATGTGTTGTAGCCCTGGGGAGAAGCGGAGGGATCGGAGCTGGGAGACTTTCCAGAACCCCTGTGATCCATTCAGCTCTGTTGTAATCACCCTTTCCCTCTCCCCTGTTCCCCTCCTCTCTTTCTGTCCCCCTGCGGTCTTGCTGCAGCCTTTCTTTCTCACTCTTTTTGCTCCTTTTCTCTCTTGTGGCAGTCGGAGGAGCTCCCTGAGACACTGGAACGAATACTTCTCCAGATGCTGTAACAGGGCTGGACTGAAACCCATTGTGTCTTCTCTGGACCGCAGCTGCGATGTCAGCACCCCTGAGTGTGTGTTTATGTGTATGTGTGTGTGTGTGTGTGTGTGTGTGTGTGTGTGTGTGTGTGTAGCTGCTGTTACATTTGAGCAGTGGTGGCCAAGAGTGGGAGAGTGTGGGAGGCAAGAGTTCACTAAAGCACATTCCTGCCATGTTAGGTATCTGTGCTCTGGGAGTATTAATGGGATGCTGTAAAAAAGTCTGCTTTTACAGTCTCCAAAGCACACTTCATAACAGCCCTTTCAATCACGACGGCGAACATGATGGCGTCCGACCGTATCCCAGCGTTGCCTTTTTTATTGCTCGTCTTAATGACATTTCTTGATTGTTCATGTTCTACGAAACAATATCTGCTCTCACAAGAAAAAAAGTCTTTACGTCCAAGTTTGTGTCAGCGGTCTGCTGCCAGAGGTTGCCCCTTCTTGTCGTGTTTCCAAGATCAGTTTTCAGCCTGTCGTGTGCCATGATCTCTATTACTGTTTGGTTTGGAAGAGTCTGAAAAAGTTCAGAACGGCCTCTTCTTTGTGTGTCCTCAGTCCGTATTAATGTGTGAAGATTAATGAACTGAATAATCATCTGCACTGCGTCTTCGTCCCGTCACTCCTGTGTTAATGTAAGATGAGGGTCACATGGGCGGCCACAAGTTTGAGCAGATGTTCATCATGTTGCTGGCGCTTGTCTTGTGTTTCCTCCCAGTTGTGTCCAGATGGGTGTTGCTCTTAGCTGAGATCAGCACTGCAACTGTCTACTATAATGGTCAAAGTCAGAAAAATTGTTTCTGGTCTTATTCTCCACCAGGAAGCCCGCTGACCAGTTCTTGCCGTGTGTTCTGTGTTCTCACATTCAGATTCAGATGCAAGTCTGACGTGAGATAGTCTGTGTGCCAGTCTAATCCATGTTTTAACTGTAAGTACTTGACATCAGATCTGTAAGTATTTGCAAAAGATGTTCTGAAACCCAGGCTCAAGGGCATCACTTGCAATGTACTACAAAAACGAAGCCAAACTGAGTATGCTTCATGTTGTAATCTTTAAGACTGGCCAGATGAGGCTAAAGTTAGCCTACTCAGACCAGTAGGTGCCCCATGAGAGACCCGTTACTCTTACAGTGCCCTCTGCTGGCAGACCTCAGATCTTCACAGTACTGGAGGAGAGAGGTTGTCAGGTTCCCCACCGTCCAGCCGTGGAACTGGGCTTTCTGGGTGAGGTTTCCTAGCTAAGGTTAAAAAAACAAGTATTGTTAGTATGTTCCACAAGAACAAGAGTATAATTTCAAAGATTATTTCATCTTATGAAGATATGAATATATGAGTACCCCAGCAAGACACATAGCCTTGTAAACTCTAAGGGCATGCATGTGGGCTCATCATAGTAGTTACATAATAATTTATAATAGTATCTGAATATTGCATCATAATATTAACAACTGAATACTAAACACCCATAAAAATAAATGTACCTAAATGGATATTGGTTTGTATGCACAGTGGTCACTAGTTCTGCTCCAAGAGATCTGCTATTTTAAGGAGCTCACTAGCAAGCTTTGACTGATCTTGATCTTCAGTCCACTTAATTAGCTAGATTTGAGCTGGAGCTGGATTGTGCAGGAAGGAACGGTGATGGTGGCTCCTAATATTATGTGGAGGCTTTTTTAATTTAAAAAATGTTTATTCACACTCATGTTTAGGGAACTAAAAGTGTCTCCCTTCATAGTATCGCTTCAAATAATTATTTTGACACCTACATTTCTAAGAATGTAGGGTTCAAATTATTTAAAAAATGACGGGTGAAAGCTGAGATGTTCCATACCTGTTGGCGAATGTGGTCGTCAGCGACGTCAAGCTGTAACAGTGAGGTTCCAGCGTGGGACGCTGCAGCCCAGAGCAGAACACATTGTAACTCCTGTATATTTTGGCACAATTTATCAGAAATGAAGCCCCTCAGAACAGTTTGTCCTGCTCCTCTCAGAGAAGCTGCTGATGAAGTGTGTCTATCTGAATCAACCGTCAGTGTGTTGCAGCTTAAGAGAAAGTTGGAAGATTCTCGCATGGAGAACTCAAGCACTTCCTGTACGATCTTCTCAGCAAAAAAGTGTTCGGCCAACATTGTCTCAGTTGTGGAATCAGCCATGATACAGTCATGTGATGTTTTTCCATTATAGCATTCGGTGGTTGTGATTTGTTGGGTCTTTGGGGTGTTCAGACACATAATATGCTCTTGAATACGACCTCCATCAGATGACGGTGGTTTTGATATTTCACCTGGAATCTGTTTGCTTGTGACCTGTCTTAATGCACCTGTCTCCATCTCAGAGAAAGCCTGAACCAGAGTGCTTCCAATTAGCCTGCCAGCCAAAGCGCTCAGTGTCTCCATATCAGGGACGTCTGGGCCGGGCAATAAAGTGTCACCTAATGCTCGGGCTGTCTTTTCTGTGCTGGCTCCCAAACATGATGCCATTGAGGATGACATGTGGCTGCTTTGCTGCCTTTTCCTGTCCACTCTTGTACTCCTCATACCCTCTGCTACAGACATTATAATGATCTCCTCTGCCAAATGGTCGGCCAGGAGCTGCACACTTCTGACAGGTGTTTCTCTATTTACGTTGGTGCTTGGTTGGGCCGTGGTGATGCAGCTGATGATATCTGCAGACAGCCAGGCCGCATAGTCTGACAATGTGGAAATCCCATTCTCAGCCTGGCCTTGATCTTCCATTCCAATTCCATCCTGCTGCTCATCCAGGTCCCCATGCTGGGAGCACGCCAGTGACAGGGAACGCATCAGTCGAACCATAAACTCTGATTTGTCTGCAGCAGTTTCTGTCATTTTGTCTTCCGATAGGGATTCAGCATGTTGATCTTTAGGAGTGGGAGGAGGTGGTGAAGGCAGGAACTCCTTTGCTAGCCCTCCTTTCAGCTTTCTGGTGAAGCTAGCTCGACTCTTTATCATCTCGGGGAGCAGTGGCGTGCTTGGAGGCGCGTCAGGGTAGTCGAGGGACCCTATGTTGGCCATGTCATTCAGTGTGTTTGGGTATGTAGTGAAGTCGGAGCGCTGGACTTTAAAAGATGGATCATCAGAAGGTCTATCATGGTTGTTTGAGCTTTCATTTCCTTCCGTTTTGGGATCTACTTCCATACCAGACTCTTCCTGGTCACAGCAGTACATGGAAGAACATGGTTCGCGTTGGAGCTCAGTAGTTTCATCCTTCTGTTTTGGGAGAACATCTGATGATACTTCAGACTTGCCATTTGCGAGACCACTATACCTGGTCACCTCTTCAAGCGCGCTGTTGTAGATCTCATATGCTAACCTCTTAGCTAGCTTTTGCTGGTTGCTTTGTGCCCACTTGGTCACTTCAGAAGAGTCAGAGATATTACACACTTTATTAGAGTGAATCAACGTTCCATCTTTACCGGATTGGATGCATGTTTTCCCCAGCACTGTGTCCAGTATATCCCCTGATAACATCTCAGCAAACTGGTGAATAATATCTGCCTGAACAGGCTGATCCCTGCACTCTGTCTTCACATCTGATCTCCTGCCACAGACCTCATCCAGCGCACCACTATATGCCTCCAGTGTAAAGAAAATAGACGACTGCTCATAAGCAGGCTGGGGGAATGACTGGGTAGTAAACACTTTCACTGGGTCCTGGAAGGGAGAGACGCAAGTTAAGTGATAAATTACTCCAACAGATTGGTTTTAAAAAGTGTCCAATGTCTGCTGCTAACATATATTAAAAAGTATGTTGTATATGTAAAAAGCAATTTAGTTGGACAGTAAAACTGATTTGCTCAAAATGCTTAACCATTTCCAAACCCCTCCTCCTGAGCTCATTACCTGTAGTTGTCATCCAACGCGTGGTCTGTCTGAATTAATCCTTCATTAAATTAATTCAGGTGTTTGTTCTGATGGAATTTAATACATCTGTGCGATAGGTGAGAGCATTGAGGAGATATCTGGAACCGAACCTGCATTTTCAAACTAGCTCACACTATATAAACAATTTTTTTTTAAACAAACTATTCCTAGTAACCTACATATTGCAATTGCTGCATATGTGGTAATCTGCCTTTCTTCTAATGTCTTATGTTTTTTGATAAGGAAAAACACTTGCTGCTGAATGATACTGATATTTTGGAAACTATTAGCTCACGATATGAGCTGGAAATTCAGTCACTTATAATCTTCACCTTACCCAGACATTAGCTGCATCAGTCTTTGGGCCAGGGGTCAGCTGACAGAGTTTCATTCTACTGCTTAACCACTCTTCAGTCATCTATCAG
The DNA here is from genome assembly GCA_037576975.1 of Alestes dentex. Taxonomy (NCBI): domain Eukaryota; kingdom Metazoa; phylum Chordata; class Actinopteri; order Characiformes; family Alestidae; genus Alestes; species Alestes dentex. The sequence goes on along the minus strand of JBBIGA010000011.1, from coordinate 1,208,613 downwards.
AGAAACAAGAAAGATTAGAACATGTTACGAAAAATATTTTAGATTTTTAATTATTATTTTTTTTTTTAATAAACACATCGGTGAACTCACTCCCAAAGGAAACTGAAACTCATACCCGTTTGAAGTATTTGATTGATTTGTTAATATCGGCTGTTCATCCTAAGGGCCTAAAGAACCTTTAACATGTTTATTCAATAGGAAAAATGTTTGGTCTTCATCCTGTGTATAAACAGTTGAGTCTGAGATTTGTGTCCTTTGTGCAGTACTGTGCGAAGTCTTGAAATCTGGAGGGCTTCATCTGAGCAGTAAGCATTTGTTTGTTTTACATTAGAATAAACAATGCACTTTTATTGTTCTGTATGTCTAACAGTGTGTTAGTTTAACTATTTCAACCGTTTGAACCTTTTAAAAATATCTTGTAACATTTTATTGGAGTCATGTTTAGTTTTAGGTATTCTAATGTTGCATCCTTATTTCAATATTTTACATCATTTTATCGTTTTACACATTCTGTATAGTATCCTGATAAATATTTTCCTGCCTGCATATACCGTAGTCGCTACAAACGGTCTGCAAATCTGATATAACAGCAGTGCAGTGAAGCCGCACACACTGTCACATGGGATCACCGGATGAGAAACTTGGTCATGTGACTGACAGGAAAGAAAGTGGGTTGACAAGTGTTTCACTTTCTTGCTGATTTCAGGTCGTCTAAGCTAGCTTTAATAGGGAACTGTGCAGGGTGTTATAAACATAGGTCATCACATTTTCAAATCCAGTAACAGTGCACTGCAAAATATTTACATTTATAATTGGTATTCCAGAGATATATTTCATTATAGAGGAACTTCATACCACCAAGTTTCTTATAAACTAGGTGGGAGGCTGTGGAGGCGAATGAAAAGTGCAGTAAACCAGAAAAAGCAGCTGCTGCCTGGCATAGAAGAGGCCCTGCGTTGATGTTTTCTTCCAGCACACACCATGTATGCTATGATAGACCTGACAGCTGATGTGACCTCATTTGGAAATCTGGCGTGGGGTAGAACTGCATAACAAGTGCTGAAGGACAGCAGAGCTGCTTTGTCCAGAAATGTTAGTGGGGTGAATGTTCAGTTGTTTGCTTGTACAAACTATTGTGGGTTGTGGGCTGCTCTGATGGGCGGAGGTATGAAAAATCCGCAAGATCCTGGACAGGCCCTGCGCGATTGAGATGTTCCAAGGAGAAAAACAAAAAACACATGTGAGTGTATTTTTCTAAGGCAATATAATGATCCTGAGTGCCAAAAAATGATGATATCTGGGGCATGGCAGTGCATTCTCGTGTTGCTTTCCTTCTCTCTCTCTTTGTTCTTCCACACTAGCGCTGTCTCGAGGCACACGTATAAAGTTAATAAGGGTGGGGTCATAAACTTGAATCATATCCACCCTTCCCCCTTGTGTCACAATAGAGAAAAATGCCTGGAAGAAATAAGAGATGGAATGGTCAAAGAATGTGGAGCAGATCAGAGACATTCTTTTCCAGGAAAGAGATATCGCAAGGACAGCTTGAAGGATTTTGTGTAATAAAGACTCAGAGATGCAGAGGTTTCTGATCTAAATGGCCACATGGGGGGGTGACGTCTGACGTGTGAACGTTCCCAGAAGGATCTGTGAAACGTCATAGAAACTGGCTTTGAAAGCAGACTGTCTGAAGTGATTCTCTCTTATAATGAACTTCAGAGTTTGGACAGTCTGAGATTAAAAACCAAAGGGTCCCTCCTCCCTTTCATTTCAAAAGTGGAACAAATGTAGACAGACAAGGCCCACTGCAGTTCAGACAGGCGTTAAGAAATAAGAGCAGGAAGACGAGTGGAAATCTGATTTGTAAAAAGAGAGGATAAAGCTGGTTCATACCTTCACTGAGATGAGGGTCCGAAAAGTTGATGTGATGTTGCAGTAAGGCTGAGCGGAAGTGAAATGATGAGGCTACAGTTGGGTTTCTGTGTCAGAATATACTTCCTGTGTGCGTGTGTGTGTATGTGTGTGTGTGTGTGTGTGTGTGTAATTGTGTGTGTGTGTGTGTATGCTTCAGTGTGTGTGTATGCTTCAGTGTTTGCTATGTTTATTTAAGACATAGATATGAGCGATAGAGAGAAGGAAAATAATTTTAGAATTTAAAGATGAAAGGTTGTTTATCTTTAAGCCTGACAAACAAAAGCAGCAATAAATAAATAAATAAAGCCTTATTCCTTAGATTTTTTCAGTTCCCTTTGCATAATAGAGAATAAATCCAGAGAGAAACTGAGCTCAGCCTGCGGGGCAAGAAAAAAGAAATGCAAAAGAGAGAGAGAGCGAAACCAATGTGAATGACCAGTGGGACAGACAGATAGTATAAAGACTTACTTATAATTAATATTCATGTAATTTGATTTTTTCCATTACAAGTTGGAGCGTTTTTCTTGGTCCAGTTGCCATTACGTTTGGACATGGAGGAAAGGGCAGACTGTTTTTTCAAAGTTTGTAAAAAATGTAACTTTGACATTGAGAAACTCCCTTCTAAAATTCCCAGTCGGTTTAACTGTCTAGGGTGTTTTCTTATGTCGTCATGTTACAGATTTACATGAGCAGCAGCTCCTGAAGGGAAAATTGAGAATGCTGTGTGTTCACTAGTTTTTACTGAGGCCATAATGAATACAGAGGGGTCCGAGAAGTACCTTCATAAAAATTCTGTCCAGAAAGTCTGATTCTCTTGGGGTGCAGCAAGTTCATTGAACAGAATAATGTATGATTTCCGGTAAGTGCCAGCATGGAAAATACTGGCCTTCCATGCAAAGTTTAAGAAACAGTGAAAAGTGTATAAAAGGTTATATTAGCATATATATTTTAATAATGTGTCACAATTTACTAATATATCTAGCAGCAATGTGGGAACAGTGTCTGGATATGAATACAAACATTTTTCTTCAAAAAGCAAAGAAATTAATGAACACATAAATAAAGATTTTTTAAAAATTATTTTACTTACTTTATCTATGGGCTCTCTCTGTAGCATTGCCCCTCTCATTGCAGTTTGTAAAAGTGATATATATCACAAGAAAATGTCTTCTTCTTCTTCTACTTTCAGCTGATCCTTATTAGGGGTCTCCACAGTGGACCAACTGTCTCCATTTCCTTCTGTCCTCTGCATCTTCCTTCTCTCACACCAACCTCCTGCATGTCCTCCCTCACCACATCCATAAACCTCCTACTAGACCTTCCTCTTCTCCTCTTCCCTGCAGCTCCATCCTCAGCAT
>JBBIGA010000011.1:1181533-1205241 GCA_037576975.1 Alestes dentex | reverse complement strand
GTCTCTCCTCAACATCCTCCTCTCAACACACTCAGAGTCTCTCCTCAACATCCTCCTCCCAACACACTCAGAGTCTCACCTCAGTACAGGTCCAAACCAACGGAATCTCGACTCTCTGACATTTCCTCCAAAAGGTCCAACTCCAATAGGTCATCACTCCTAATGCAGATCTTAACTTTTCCACAGTGTTCTGTTAAGTGTTATTTGTGTGGTGGTGTTGTAAAAAAATTTTTAAAGCACAATTAATCTCATGGTTTTCTGTGCTTAATTGCATGGTTATACGGAAAATTAAATAATGAATTCAAAAGTAGAGCGTTGCTTACCTTTATTTTTAAAGTACTGCTATATGAACAAAAGTGCAATAAAATTTAGTTTGCAAACACTTTAAATAAGGAGCTTTTTAACAGCAGTACTCTAACACAGTTACAGTTAAAATGTTTCTTGTAAATGTCAAATTAAACATAAATGTAATCAAATCAAATATAAAACTAAAGCTATTTGCCACTGCAGGGCATTCATGTTTTATCTAGTTTGTTATAGAAAAACAAGTTCTCCTCAGAGTTCAGAGCATGGGGAGCAGAACCCTTATAGCAGCAAAAGAGGGACCAACTCCATATGAAAGTCTGTGTACCTAAATGCAGTGTTATTACAGTCTCTTTGGGTGTAATGGGCAGGCGTCACAATACTTTTGTCCATATAATAGGGATAGTATCGATAATAACGTGTGTTATTATATATATATACACATTCACTGTTTCATTCATGTCTCTTGAACTGGACTGTACAGCACAGTGGTCCACACCTGTTCTGAGGCTGTCTGTCCACAAATCAGAGATCTCAGCAATTATTTCCAAAAAAACGTATTGCTAAAAAAGTACAACTAGTTAAGTTAGTCAGGGCTTTCTTTTAGGGCTGTGTCTGAAGCATTGCCCTCTAATTACTGTTTGTGGGAGTGTGATCCATAGAACGGAGAGATTTTTCTATTATTAAATTAATTTCAATTAATTCTCCTTTGCTTATGGGTCTGTCTGAGTGTTTATGTTATGTGTGGTGAGGTATCTTCTTTCCTGTTCTATATATGTGTACATGGGGTGAGTAAAACAAACTTAAAATACGTTGCATAAAAAAAATATATGTATATATCCCATATGCTACACATTCCGTTTCGTTCATGTCTTTTTAACTGTAAAGTGATCAATACAAAACAAATATTTGGACTTTAATATGAACACATGGGCTCCAATGTATAAAACCGATGACGACAACAACAGCGCGTGTTCCTATTGGTTACCTAGGGTTTTTTGAAAATTCTATTAAACCCGCCCCTAACAACGGCATCCTAGCCCGCCGCTGATTAGTTACATGGGCTCAGCTCTTGGCCAATCAGAGCACGGGTGCACTTTTTGGATGCACGCTGGTGAATGAGGGCTGCAGCGGCGGTGGTTTAAACGCAGTTTTTGAAAAGACAAAAGCTCGGATTATTTTTAGTTTGCGTTTTTCTTTGTTCGCAATCGCTGTCTAATTACTTCTTTAAAGTTGGGTCCTGAAATACCGGGTTGTGCATTTTGCTGGACGAAGGTAAGACACTTCCTGTCTTTGTGTTGTGCTGTTTCAGCTGTACTCTCCTCTGTGATCTGCAGGTTTCTGAATTACAGATTACACAGTAATGCTTGGATTTATTGTTTTATGTAATGTTTATATGAACAAGCTAACTTTACTTCTTTGGAGAACTTTGTTGGAACCGATACGGTTTGCTGACGTTAGCTAGTAAGCGTTTGTAGTGGGACTGGTTTTGCAGGAGGATGTCGAATGGTAATCAAGAGTAGAGGTGCTCAACATGGACAATAGTATTGGGACACCTGACCATTACACTAACAGGGGCCTTGACATTGCATTCAAATTCATAGACTTGAATAGGGAGTTGGTTCCCCTTAACAGCTTTAACAGCTTCCACTATTCTTTGAAGGCTTTCCGCAAAGTTTTGTAGTGTTTCTGTGGACATTTCTGACCATTCATTCTGTAGAGCATTTATGAGGTCAGACACTGATGTTGAAAGAGAAGGCCTGGCTCGCAGTTTCCGATCCGGTTCATCCCAACCATGTCTTTATGGACCTTGCTTTCTGCACTGGGGCACAGTCATGTTGGAATAGAGGGTCAACTCCAAACTGTGTCCACAAAATCGGAAGCATGGCGTAGTCCAAAATGTCTTGGGATGTTAAAGAATTAGGATTGTCCTTCACTGGAAGTAAGGGGCCTTGGTGTGTCCCAATACTTTTGTCCATATAGTGTAGTTAAGGCTTCAGTGTGATTTTGTATTTCGGTCAAAGCGAGAAAATCCAAAGGTGGTTGTTTTCCTTTCTGAGACTTAATTTCACTGAACAATCAGAATACATTTCATGCTGATTTCAAATACAGACTGTGTAGGAGAAGTAAATGAGACTGAGAGGAGCTCTTACATGAAACATTAATTATCTCTGGGTTTGGCTGTTGCCAAGATAATGTGCTAGCATGTCTATGGATGCACACGGGGGATTTAAGCTACAATCGGTCCATGTTTCTCAAATTCTGAAATGGTGTGATATTATATTTTTTAAACTAAGGTCTGTGGGTTTATGATCAGTAGGAAGGAGAAAAGAAGAAAAAAAATGCCATTTTCGAGAGGAAAGAAACCCACGGTCAGCAAGATCCCACAGATGAATGTTAAGAGGTCAGAGAATCAGGTGAGTGAGTCCTCCTTGCTGCAGTTGTAGAAATTGCCCTCATCAATAATGGTGCATGTTTGAGCAACCTAAACCCTGTGTTTCAGGAGGATGGCAGTCAGGTCAAGCGCACAACCTCCCCTCCTCAAGGCGCTCCTAGGAAACGGACTGCGTTTATTGACATCACTAATGTAAGTCTGATACAATGATGGGAGGTATTTTCCTAATGTGTGCTGTACACACGGCTCATGTGTCTTCATCTACTTGACCAGGCTGTGTCTCAGTGTTCTTTGACTCCTCAGTTTTCTGATGACAGTGAGAGGCGAGTAAGTGCTGTGCCTATGATGGTTCATTATAACACTGTTTATTTATTTGTGTTCAACACGGGTGTTTTTGAGGTGGGCAGAATTCATACAGATATTTGAACCTCTTCTAATCATTGTGTGAACTTTACATATTTATATTTGTGAGCTGTGGGATTTATTTTATGAGTTCAACACGCTGGTTTCAGCTGATGCAAGGGAAATAACACACCTAGAGGGTTTGATGTTGCGTTTTCTTTCTTTTTTTTTTTTTTTTTTTTTTTTTTTAAAAAAAACCTTTGCAAGGAAAGCACATCCACTGTTTGTACATAATCACTGTGATGAGGTGGCTCTGGTGAACCTGGTCTTCCTGCAGAGGTGCATTTAAATGTTAATGACCTTGATGGGGCTGTTAACTGTCTTGACGCCATTTGCACTTTATGTTCAATCGTTGTGTTGAGCCTAATGTCTTTGTGTACTGTTCACATAGATGTCTAATGGTCTTGGTTGTAATGGACCTTGGTTTGGGAAAAACTGAAGTGTTTAAGTCATCATGATGAAACAACATTTCCCTTGCATTTTAGGCACACAAGATTGAGCTTAGCAATCCTATTAGGAAGAAAGGCTCAGTCAAGAATGCGCAGAAGAAGACCTCAGTGGCTGCCAAGAATGAGGCCAACCTGAAGAAGTAATTACTCGCACCACAGTTCTGCACAATGCCTCATAGATTTTCAATTAGTACCTTACATTGCATGGTCCTATTTTTCTATACCTTGTGATTCCCTCTTTTCCTGGGAATGTGCCTCCTAGCGAGGCTGTGGCCTGATCTTTCGCTTTATCTCCAGGCTGGCCTCTGAGGATCGGTCTGAGGAGCTTTGTAAGGAGGTCTCCCCGGCAGAAAAACCGAAGGAGCCCCTTCCCCCACATCTGCTACCTCCTCAGGTAAGGCCAGAGAAAAGGTCTTTCAAAGGACCTTTTAAGAGAAATTTGGAGAGATAACACATTGTAGATTTTAAAAAAAATTAGACAATAAAACACAATACATTTGCAAATTTTTGTTTCATTTTCCATTTGCTGTTTCCCCCCCAGATTCCCCTGGAGTTTGACATTGATTCTGATCTTTCAAATGACTACACACATACTCCAGAGTATGCCAAAGACATTTTTGACTACCTAAAGAGCAGAGAAGTGAGTTGAGATTCTTTTTGCATTTTCGAAGCAAAAATCTACCGTCACTGTCTAGCAGTCGTAAAGTAAAGTGGCCTCCTTATAGTCACGCATAAACACAGCACACAGTGTGAACAGCGTGAAATTCCTTCTGTGTTTAACCCATTCACCAAGTGAAGCAGTGAACTGCTACCAAGGGGGCACCAGGGGGATAGTGCCTTACTCAAGAGTACCTCAGTGGTGCTGCCAGCAGTGCTTGAATTTGAACCCACAACCGTCTGATCACAGGGTTAACCACTAGGCCACCAGCTGCTCCATTAATTATATACATAGAGCCACAGCTAATGGAATCTGACCTAGCAAGGCAAAGAGCCACAAATACATTGAGACAAGATCTTTTTTCTTTCCATCTTTTTTTTTAAATTTTATTTAAATGCATGGCTTTTGCATCTTAACAAATTTACTCAAAAGGCTCTTCCAAATCCAGATAGCTTATTAAGAGTAAATATCTGTAATGCAATTCCCAAATCTAACCCGTCTTTGTGTTCCAGGAGAAGTTTGTGTTGCATGATTACATGGACAGTCAGCTGAGTCTGAACCAGAGCATGCGGGCCATCCTGGTGGACTGGCTTGTAGAGGTGCAGGTGAGTGCTGGATGTGGCGTGACTGTGATGTGTTGGTATAATATTTCTCTGCTTAGCTGTGCTGGGTTTTAAGCAGTGGAAAATGCTCCTTCAGATCCACCTACTGTAGCACATTGTTTAGTATAGTTTGAAAGTCATGATGTTTAATTATTTACACATGTCTCTGCTGATCTGCCAACCCCCCCCCCCTTGTCTCTTATTACAGGAGAATTTTGAGTTGAATCATGAGACCCTTTACCTGGCAGTGAAGATGACTGATCATTACCTGGCTGTGACTCAAGTCAGCAGAGAATCCCTCCAGCTCATCGGCTCCACAGCCATGCTGCTTGCCTGCAAGTTTGAGGTGAGAAATACACAAATGCACTTTTTTTTTTTTTTCTATTTTCATCACCTTCAAATTGTTGTTGAGAGATTGAGGTACACAAACGCTCTGGCCAATCTGCAGTATGTCGCTGTTGCCTGTGGCAGTGAGGCACTTTTTCAGGAGTTAACAAAGCAGCCTAAGTGCTGAGTGAAAGCACTTTATAGTGGAAAATGTGCATTTTTTTGCTGTACTAGTGTTTGAACTGCTAATCAGTGTCTCTTAGCACTGAACTTGCTCTTACTGCAGAGTGTCATGTTATATGTACATACTTAAGTGATACTGTAGCGATCAGGTTCCGTTAGCTGATACGTTTTATTAAAGTACTTAGATTTAAAGCAGATCAAATTCAGATGCTTCAGAACTACATCTGTTGACTGAGTTTGTTTACAACACAATTCTTTTGGCAAAACCTGCATGTTAAATATCAGGAATTACACCAACGTACCTAGAGTTCAATATAGCTCTGATTTCACTCAGTGGTCTTGAAAATAGATTTAATTTCATTTATTTAATTGTTTAAAACCTTCACAAAGCATGTTCTGACTGTATTAAGTTGCTAGTGCTTTTACAAATACCTGTTAGCTTCTCTGTCGAGTCTAGCAAAGACACTCTGATATCCAGGTATTATGACCTTGTGTGTTATGGTCAATTACCTATATTGAAGCTGGAAAGTATGTTTCTGGTGTGTCTTCGACAAATATGCTGGTGATGAAACAAGTCTGCTTCTTTGGAGGTGTTTTGATTGAGAACTTTTAGGTCACTAAAATGATGGACTTCATTTAAGCTCTATTGGTGTCAAGCAGTTTTAGCACAACGGAGCCTGCATAATTATTCAATAACGTTTTAGTGTAAGTTTAGTAGCAGCTGTGCAAGTGCTCTTAAGTGGCTCGTGTTATTTGCGGCATAAGATTGCAACACAGATCAGCCGAAATCAATGTAAGGTTGCTTGTGCAGAACAAAAACCATATATCCCTAAAAATCAAATCTGAATGCATTCCTTCAAGACACGATTGCATTTCAGAAGACAACCAGCCACTCTGGTAAGGAAAAGCCTTCCCTAAATGGAACGTCTGCATGCATTTGGTGCTTGGTGGGTACTGAATTTGCTGCACCTTTTGGGTGTTTATTTTTTCAGGAGCGGGTCCTACCTTGTGTTGACGACTTCCTGTACATCTGTGATGATGCGTACAAACGCTCGCAGCTCATCGCCATGGAAATGAATATCCTGCGAGCGCTGAAGTTCGACATCAACATTCCTGTTCCTTACCGCTTCCTGCGCCGCTACGCCAGGGTGAGTGAACACAGAAGTAAACGTAGAGCATGCACAGACTCAGTAACACACAAACGGGTTGATGCTTCTGTTAGCATTAGTATGTAGGATATGATGCGTGTCCACTGGATTCTGAGACAGTGAGTGAGGTCTGTTTTGTGAATGAGGTGAGTGAACGTATTCTGAAGCAGCACTCACATTATCGTTCACAAATCAAGTCACATTATTGTAGAAAATGCGTGCCGCTTTGCAAGGTGGTGAGATTTATCTTATCCAGACATTAAGGCAACTAGGAACCCATCTGAGACTCTCACACACACTGAATACTGGGTTCTCAGTATGATTGAGTGTATAATGCAAGAAAACCTGAAGTGTGTCCTATAAGATTTTTCAATATGTCCTATTTTGAAATGGGAATGACAAATGGGCCAGGGCCTGGGCACAGTGGCACTGACCGCTGCAATTTCTGTTGCATGTTTTGGCCCCAGGCTCTGAGCAGGTGAATGGCAGAGGCAAGGGCAAAACCTTTTCATCTACAGTGATGTGCATGCTGCATCACAACTACTGCGCTCTTCTGGTTCTTTATTTACTCGATATTTTTTAGAACATATTTCTCTCTCTTTTTTTTTTTTTTTGTTTTTTTTTTGTGTTCTCAAATTTGTCATAAGTTTCCATCCCACTATCCTGTGAGGTCAAGGACTGTAATGCTTTCTTCATGACATGTGTAGGCGATCACTCAGGAAAGCTGCACACACTTATTGCAAACCCCTCCATGACCTAACAGGCACTCTTGATTAACTGGCAGTGCTGTGTATTGACAGCGAGAGAGGAACTAAGTCATTCTTCCCACACAATAGCAACACGGCCAGCAGTACTCTCTCAGACTCCCACCCACAGATGACTGTGGCATCACTGGGAGTTGAACTTGCTTGTGTAGTTTATCAAGGTGCAGGTCAAAACCTAAACAGTCACATCCTCTTTAGAAAATGAGATTCGACAATGTCCTGCTTCCTCATGGAAAACATGCGGGTGAATGGGTAATGCCTACAATAAACATGAGATTGTTCTGACTATATTCTCTTTCTCAGCTTTCACATGCTGTTTTGTCCATAAGAGGAAATTTGAAAACAAGTGTTCTTCCATACAGATAATTGCTTTATTTAAAAAAGCTTTCACATGAGGAAGTGATTTAATCAACTAAGTTGTGAGCGGAGCTGTTAGAGTCGTACTTGTAAAGTCCTGGTGTAGGAAAAAGTGAACACAGATTAGGGAGCAAGATTAGTGTTGTGTGAGGGTGTAATCATTTGTCTACACAAAAAAGCGAGTTTGTATCAAAATGTAAACCTCCATTGCTGAAACACCTTTAGTTCTATTCATTTCTTTCATTTGTCATCTTTTGCTGAGAAAATGTTGTTCCAAACTAGGCATGTGGGAGTATCTTATTGGAGTATGGATGCACCCATGTTTAAATGATTGGACTTTTTATCTGAATGAATTCTAGGATTGGGTTTTTTGCTAGAGGGCTGCAGGCAGAGCTTTTGAAAAAGTTGTACTGGAGAACTTTTAATTTATCTGAAGCAGACAGTCTGTAGCATATAACTCAAACTCTGTGGAATCATGATAAAAATAAAATATCCTAAAGAACCAAAAATCATACTGAACCTGATAATAAGTGTATCATTACATCGCTGCCCTGTACTGAAACACCCATTGTATTTGTGTAATGTTATGCCCGTAGTGCATGCAATGTCCTTAGCAGGAATTTTCATTTTGACAGTAAGCTGGCTTTCACGTAGCTGTTGGAAATCGCTGTTAACCGAAGGGTGTGTCGTTCTCTCCTGTGTGCAGTGTGTGAATGCAGCCATGGACACACTAACCCTGGCCCGGTTTGTGTGTGAGCTCAGTCTGCTGGAGATGCAGTTCGTCCCGGTCCGAGGGTCTCTGCTGGCCTCGGCCTGCCTGCTTATTGCCCTGGTTACCAAAGACCTGGGGGGATGGGTGAGTTTGTTTCTGCCCCTTCAGCACCTTCTCCTATGTACATACTTGCTCAATCACTGAAGCCTCGATGTCTCGAGTAAGGCATGCACATTAATACCATCAGTTTTTTTTTTATGCTGCTGTTGTGTTGCTGTCGAATGGCTGAGTGAGGGATTAATCAGTAGTCTCTGCTGGAAGGCAGCGTGTGCTGCTGTAGAACGGAATTAGCCGGACCCAAATGAAAGTTCATTTATATTAACCACCGTGAAGTGGTGATGTATGCTAATTCCTGACTCCTCTCTCTCTCACACACACCACACCACACCACACCACACCACACCACACCACACCCACTTTTTAGCGCACTCGGTCAATGACAAATTAGCTTCTCTTTTCTTATGGCAAAAGCTAAGATGTTTTAGTGAATGGAAGTGCTGAACTTATCTGGCTTTTTAATTGTTTAATGTCTTGTGAGCCTTTGAGTTTCAAATGGAAGTGGACACACCAGAAAAAGTGCATTTTATTAGCTTAAATGAACATGCAGACAGACAGACACACACACACACACACACACACACACACACACGAACCTTTCTTTTAAGGTACTTGTGTGTGATGCTTATATAATGTGTTATTAAAAATGGCAGAAACTATTTGATAGCAATATACAATGTATAGTAATATCACAAATTCCTCTGTCCCTCCCAGAACCCATGTCTGCAGTTTCACTCAGGCTACAGTGCAGAAGACCTGGCGCCCGTGGCCCGAAAACTCCAGCACATGCTGACCAGCCCCCCCGACAGCAAGCTCGCCACTGTCCGGAGCAAATACTCCCACAAGTAAGCTCATTCATCCGCACCTTTTGTTTGGTAGACATTACATGTCGTTAGTAATAGACATCTGTGTTGGGCCAATATCAGCAGAAATTTCTTGATTAGATATCAGGGGAAGAACTGAATTTGATCCAGTCTTGGAATAGAGCCTACATCTCTACAAATTTAGTATAAAACATTGAAATAACTTGGTCACCTTGCTACTGCAGTTGCTGTACTTGCAGTGTAATATATAAACCTGGCGTTTCCCTTTTTCTTTGCTTGTTCACCTTCAATGGAACCATATGCTGCATGCTGTTAAATTAAGATCACGTTTTGAGATAAAAGTGGGCCTCGCAGGCATAAACAGAAATTGCATTATTGAATGCTGATCTTTCTGTCCTTTTGAAAACGAAAGTATTAAGCTTTAGATGTAGTATTTTGGCTATTTGTGGGTAGAAATAAACTACAACTGTAACTGAATATTAAATTTCGTTCTGTGTCCTATAAGACCATATAGAAGGCGATTCCTGGTCCGTCAGGTCATGTACAACCTCTTGAACGCTTTTGTCTTTTTGAAACTGTCTACATCACCTGAGTAGCTGGTACTCAGATGCTTCACATTAGCTTCCTCATGTGCAAGTGATAAACTGTGACAGACACCTTCAAGCCAAGCTCTGCTTATAAACTCACTTTAAACCCGCCAGTGAGCTTTGTTTTTCTTTAAAACGTCTTGTCATTTTTATATAAGCACACCTTGGGAGGGTCTTCTTACCCCTCAATTACCTCATGAGCAGTCTTCACAGAAGGGAAATGCATGTAGGAGATTCTATAAGCCAGTTTTCTATTCTTGCCATGCCTGAATAGAGGCTGTTGTAGGCTATTGTTTGTGCTTCGTCATTAATGCAAAGTTTATTATGCTCCTTTTGAGTCTTTATTACAGTATTACAGGTTTACTGGCCGTACAGCCGAAATATGAGATGCAGATAGTTCTACACCAGTGTACTAGGCTTTTGGTGGCCAAGTGGTTTGGGAGTTGCCCCTGTGATCAGAAGGTCATGGGTTTGACACCACTGCGGTATCCTAGAGTCCCCTCATACTGTCCCCACACGCTGCTCCCTGGGCTGCCCACTGCTTCACTTGGTGCAGAGAGAGAATTTAGTGCTGTTCACACTGTGTGCTGTTCACGGATGACAAATGGGCACTACTTACTTTAGGTCACTCAACTTCAGAAATCTGTTCCTTCTCTGTAGTAGACTACAGTCACTCCTGCATTTTACAGTGGAGTGAATCCCAAAGCTTGGAAATGTGATCATGCAAATCTACTGGCAAAACACTAAGTAAAATAGGTGTGGCATTAAATAGGTATAAAATTTAAACTGCTTTATGTTTTGTTTATAGATCCTGCACTAAACTGGAGAACAGAGGTTGGCAGTGGTACCACTTAATCCCAGTAGGCTGTGTTTAGCTAATAGAGACTTTTCTGGTTGGTGTTTAATTGCATCATGTGCGATTATTGTTGCAGCTACGAACAAATGGTGCACTTGTGGCTTTAGAACAGTGGTGACAGTCTCAGTTCCTGGAGCCTCACAGTTCTGCAGAGATTTTGCTTCTTATGATTTCTCTGAATTCAACTCATGAAGGCCTTTCTAATAATGGGGTGACTTGAGTGTTTAATGAGTAGGAACATTACTCTGGAGTGCTGTGGTCAATCAGGACAGAGGATCGATGCAGCGTTTTCACACCTGAACTCTGATACATTACCAGTATATCTTTACTGGTAATGTTGAGGTTTTGCATCATGTAGATTTGCAGCCTTTGAGCAGTGTTTCACACTGATGCTTGTGTTCACTCTGACCATGCAAGTCCTGCTATACAGGACGGGAATCTCCTCAGGATGGCTGGCCAGTAGCTCCTTCATTTCAGAATTTTGTGTAAAACATGTTCTCTTGGCCATTTTTCTATTTTTTTTTTTTAATTTTATTATTATTTTTTTGTAAAAAAGAACTTGACTGTTAAATCAAAGTGTCAATCAAATGTTTTGCTTCGCCGACCACACTGTTTAGCGTTTGTGCAATAAAAGCCACTTGTGTCATAGTGTCTAGTATCCTGTACGGAATAAACCGCCATGATGTTTCTTACTCATAAAAACTGAAAACTCAGTATTTAAACCAAAGCATCTTTACAAACAAGGCACTTTTCCAGCTGGAGTCAAGGTGCTGCTGAGTTCCTTTGTAATGTATCTGCTTATGCTCATGCATGAACTCCCCCAGTAATTTTGCTGCACTTCAGGTCTCATGCAGGCAAAGAAAAAGTTTGAAGTTCTACACCGTACATACTAATGTGATTTTACTGTAGCATTAAAGTAAATGGCAGAATAAAATGATTTGCTAAAAGCTACATTAACCCTCAGGACCTGAACAACGCATCACAGTCTCATCGCTACTAAAACATCGTCTTATACAAAACTACATCCTTACTTCAAGGATGAGTAAACAGTGGAGGCTTCAGTCGTCGTATGGTGCTTTGTTTTGTGATCATAATTCATATAGAATCATAGATAGCAAACTTTGGGGGGGAAAAATACATGGTGTTATGGTGTTTGGAACTTGACAGATTTTTTTAATATATTGGTGTCTTCAATTTAATATATTTTAATATATTTTTATTTCTGATAAGCGGGATGTGAGCGCGGGGCTGGGCAGAGTGGGGGAGTGTTTTGAAGTACAGTGTAGATAGAAACTGTAACTCTGTCTGAAACCCTTACTTGTGATTGTAAACAGCTGCAGAGTTAAACCGTTTTTCATCATATCTTCAGTATTATACTGAAATGCATAAGCTGTAGAGTTCCAGAATGTTTATGTAGCTTAGTGGATTTTTACTGTAAAAAATGGATTTTGGTCAGTTGTCAATCGTTGGGTAAATGATAAATATTGGCTGGGTTGTTCCCAAAAAAAACGTTGACGTTTGTACGTTATGGATATGACACTTGTACACTTGTACTTGTTCTTAAACACATTGTTTAACAAAAGAATAAGTAATACAGAAAAAAGGAAAACTAGGCTTTCTGAGGGTTGGAGAGCGGCGTATCCTACCTGGATTAGATTAATTTTATGAACCAAAAGGCCCTGCAAATACTAATTTTACATTTAATTTGTAGTTTTGAAAATCAGAGATGGGCTCTGGGTTTGTGTCTGCCAGCACTCAGTGTTGTACATACTAGCTGTGACAGTACTTTTAACTGAATTTGCTGTTGAATTAGAATAAAATATAAAATGGCTTGCTCTTGTGCAGGGAATGTACCGAGAGCTTCTACATGCAAGTGGTCCATGAGCTCTTAAATTCTTGGGCTTTGATGTTCGAGCTGCTTTCTTAGGTTTTTTTTTTTTTTTAAATCCATAAGTATATTCTGTCTGTTCTCAGAGTTCAAAGTTTGAATGATTTATATTCCTGTGATTGCCTGACTCTTGGATTTGTGTTGACCTGTGAAGTGACCTGAGGGCTCTGAAGGAGAAGAGTCGAGCAGAGTTCACAGGGCTGTGACCATGTGATGTTTCTCACTGCCGGTGCCTCTCAGACTTTCATTCATAATGAACTTTTCTCTGCCCCTTGCAGATGTTTGGAGTTTTTGCGCTATTTGACTAGTGAAGCGGATTCATTCATATTTGAGTGCCCCAGATGACAGCTGACATGTCGGACCGGATGCTTTTCTCTCGTTTTTAAATATCCAATTTGTTTCTTCTGACAGGGTTTTCTTTGAAGTCGCTCTGATTCCTCCCGTGAGCTTGGAGAAGCTGGAGATGTTTCTGAAGTGAGAAGATCTATAATCTATAAGCCGTGTAAATATTTGTATTTAATATTGTATGTCGCTCTTGTTTTAAAATAAAAATGTTATGTTCTGTTATGTATGTGGTTGTGAATTCAGCGTGTTTTAAGGGCTTTGAAAGTGATGTCATGAACCAAAAAAAGTAGAACATGAGAAAATGCATGTTACAGAAATTTCTGAGGCTGTTTGAGAAGACTTTAAATAATGTTCTTAAATTCAATATTAGACCATGTTATTAAACCGCTTTATTAAACATTTGTGTCTGTAAATACTGTTTAAAATTTTCACTATTAAACCAACGATGTTGCGTTGGGTGCTTTTTGCAAAGCTGTATAAATGCCATTTTTAATTGTTGGCGTTTGATTAAAATGTTTCTTACATACATGCTGTGGTTTGTTGTAATTTTAAACATTCTGGGTTCTTTTTGTTTGATATATTTTTAAGTGCATCTGTAGATTTGATTGACCATTTCTGAACTGCAGTTTCAGGAATAGGCCACAAGAGGGCAACCTTTTTGTAAATGAATTTCTTGGCCTTTGGACCCTTTACTACGTTTCATCCTTGTTCATGCTCAGGTCTTGCTGTCTGAGACGTACATTTCAATGATATGGTTGCATAGACTATGGCTTATTTAACCCTTGTTTCTAACAGTCCTAAGAGTTATATTTAGTGTGGCATATGCCTCAGAAGCCAGCTTAAAAAATTGTGAATTATATTTTTATATATAAAGTATTGTGGCGCATATTTAATTTTCTGATGTCCACTCATGACATTTGAATTCATGCACCAAATTTAATGATTTTACAACCCTCTGAGTACTTAACAGACTGTTTGTTACTGTGCATTTAAGGTTGATTTATGTAAACAATCTCTTGCGACTGGCTGCCCTGTTCCATCTCATTCAAAAAGCAGTGCAGGCTTTAGAGTGAATGAATGGGTCTAAACTATTGTCAAAATCGTTTCCGTGTAAGGACTGGGGAGGGAATGGAGTGTTTTGAAGCTTTAACATTCTTTACATGCTTTGTCACACTTCTTAAAGAAAAAAAAGAAGGGGGGAGAAACACTGACATATGCTGATATGCCTTTTTAAACAGTTGTTGCAGGTTCATAGCCTGAGCAGGAAATGATCATACAGCCTTAGAGCCTGTTGTTGACAACGGAATAATTTAAATTCTGTTTCACCTCTTGATCTGGGCAATCAGCATTCTGAAGCTTGATTATGTGGCTCAAGAGCGCTGGAAGCACTTACAGGCTGATCCGTTACAGCCTGCAAACAAAGACAACATCTTCATTTTTGAGACCGTGGCTGCGGCTTGCCCCTTTATCTGCTCCGTTCTGAGGTCAGCATGGTGAATTCTGTAACAATCGCTAAGCTTGGGATTAGGGGGATGCTGGCTAGAGATCAATAAGAGTGCTGATTTCCTGACTTTCATCAGAGCTCTCTGCTCCGGCTGCTTTAATTATTCAGGTAGCGGGACGGCGTGCCCGTCTCTGTCCTCAGCCAGGTCCTTTAGTGTCCAGCTGCTGGCTCAGTATGTCTTACCTTCATCCCCAGTCATGAGAGGCATTTAGGAAAAAAAAACATGGGCTAACCCTGAAGGAATCCTTGTGAAGACACGTAGCACGAGAATTGTTTGTCTAACATCGATTGGAGCACACTAGCATTCACTGCATGTTTGTTGTGTAGCCTTCAGTGTGAATGCACGTGCGTGCGTGTGTGTGCGTGTGTGTGTGTGCGTGTTGTGCTTGTGTGTAGGCCATAATGCATTGAGGAATACGAGTGTACCTCGAGAACACAATGCATCTCAGCCTGGATCTTGTCTCGGAAAGATTGCAATTGAAATATTTATTATTTTAATAGGCTGTGTCCTCCAGCTGTTTGGCCTCTTGTGCTAAAACGGATTGTTTCCACACTCTACCAATTTCCACCATTTCCTCATCCTTATCTCGGCTAAAACAGGCACCACGTGCAAATAATTTTCCTATTATTTACTGAAGGATTCCTTTGGGGAATAAATCATAGCCATAACCGTCCCCCATATAATTAATGTGTATTGTATCGCGGCTTCAGATAGCCTGAGAGAAAATCGCCGCGAGAAGCAACAAACACGGCAAATTGCTTGATGAGGCAAGCCAACCGTTATCTGACTGTGACGGAAAAGGCATCATCATCGTCATCATCGTCATCATCATCAAAGCAGTTGAAATGTCAGACCTGGTCACTCAAACACTCCCCTGAGGAGAGGAGAAATCCAGGGCTTTTAAAAACACTGGTAAATTGGTGTGTCTTGTACTAATGGCTCCGCGCGGTGTAGCAAATACTGGTTAAGTATTTGTTGCATAACAGACCGCACGCCACACATCTGTTCCAATGACCTTCATGTGCTTTGTAGTGGAAGCAACAATAACCATTACACATCACTGTAAAAGTGAGGGATGCACTATATGCACGTTACATCCACTCCGCCTACCAACGTCTATCTCCCTTTCTCTCTGCATATTCACACTGAGGATCATCTGCCGGCTGACCTTGAGTTGGGGCCGAAGAGGAGGAATCGTTTTCTTAAGCCTCACTGCTTGTTTTCTCCTTTAGGCGTTGGATGGGGAGAGTAGTATCTGCTTGTGTGTGTGTGTGTGTGTGTGTGAGACGGAGAATAAAGGGGGGATGAGGTGGGTCTGAGTTGGAGATTAAGTGCTTGACTGGTTTGTGTGTGTAGAGAATAGCGAGGGTGCACGATCTGTAAACATGGTACATTAAGCAACACACTCCATTACAGGCAATATCGTAGGTGCTTCCATCAGACTGTTTCCCCGTTAGCTACATAACCCATTAAAACCCAAGGTGTCTGTGTGTGGGCCCAAGTCACTTTCATAACTGTGAACTCATTTCACAATAAAAACTGTATTTAGTTCAACGGCAGTTGCCCAATAATTCCTAATACATACTGAGTAATTCATAGCTACTGATTGCTTAATAGTAGTAACTCAGCCTTTTATAGCAGTTACTGTATGAGTTATAGGAGTAACTGAATAATTCATACTAATTACTGGGTAACTTGTAGCAGTTATGGGATTAATTCATAGTAGTTACTGAATAATTCATGCTACTTACCGAATCATTTATAGCAGGTACTGAATAGGTCATAGTTGATGCCGAGTAATTTATAACAGTTGCTGAATAATTCATAGGAACCACAGGAGCATTAGTGAGGTCAGGTGTGGATGTTAAATGATTAGTTCTGGATCACAAACAGATCCAGCTCCTCAGGAAGACACTGGATGGAGCTCAATCACTCTAGAGCAGGGGTCCCCAACCACTGGGTGGTGGATCATTTGGTACCAGGCCACGTTTACATTATACGTAATAATCAAGTTATATATTATGCACTTTATTGTTTTATTATGCACCCCCCTCCTCCCCTCCCCCCGGGCCATGATACAATTGTCTTGCATGAAACCAGTCTGTGGTGCAGAAAAGGTTGGAGTCTGCTGCTCTAGAGAACAGTTTCACTGCTCCTCAGCCCAGTGCTGGGGTGCTTTATACCTGTCATGCATAAACTTGGCATTGGGATTGTGCAGTTATTCCAGATTAGGTTGTGTATGTGTGTGCAACGCTGTCAGAAACTGAAAACTGGTGCACATGGATGTATGCATGACAAAAGAGTGTTCAAGGATATTTTGTAGAACATTCCTGTTAGACAGTACTTGCGTCACTTTTCTACACAAATGAAACTTATGTTTTGCCTAAAAACATCACTGATGACTGAGAAGTAACAAAACATCATGAAACTGGAGGACAGACTGAGGTCCAGTTAGAGCTGACCTTTGCTTATTGCCCTGAGATCAGAACAGATGAGTTAGACATAAAGTAAATAATAGATGAGGCTGGATTAATGGAAGGCCTGGAAAGGGCAGCAGAAAGAAGTAAGCTTGATGTTTAGTTTGTTTACATGAGATTTAGGACATGCCAGTTGTTCTGGTTATTGATAGGCTGCCACGTCAATTATATCTGGTTGTAACTGGGCCATCTGTTCGGGTCATTTGAATTGCTGCAACGAAGCCTGTGCCTGATACTTAGTTTTTCAAATGAGCTCTGAAACACACAGAGTCTCTGATTCTGCTTTTTGCTGAGAATCTTAGATCACAGTTCTTGCATTTGAGCATTTTCGTTTTAATTAAAAAAATGGAAGGACAGAGCCTAACAGTCTTCAGGTCATGTACCAACAGGTCCTGAATGCACTGGGAAGTTACTTTAGGATGGTTTTAGACTCCTTCTCCTGCCTCTGATGTGCTTTGAGCACTGTCATGATGTAACCTACAGTCTGGTGGTCTAGTGTCACGTGTCTTCCCTGTTTCCACGCAAGAATGGCAGGCACACACACGCCAGTCGTATTCTACGTGCTGCATTCTTTTATTTTAAGTCAAAACTCAAACTCAAGAAGGCATGAGAGCCAGACGCTAATACTATAAGTCAAACAAGGAGACAGGATTTCTTCCAAGTAAATATGATGGTCGACCCACAATACAACCATGAACCCAAACCCTCTAAATACACCCTAAACCAAACCCCACAACCAATGAACAAACACAAACATTTAACACTAACCGAACACAGCTGTAACTAATAACTCCCAAGCCCCACCACACTTCACAGTAAAGGCCCCAGACACAAATCCCAAACAAAAACAGAAAAAGCGACGGCCTCTAGTGGCCGCCCATCGTTCCTGTCCCAGCCCTGACATCTAGACTAGTGAGTGTGCATTGCTTGCTCAGTTAATTTTAGTCTAGTAAAAAAGTCTAGTAGAAAATCAAATGTTCACTAATAGAATAATTCATGCGTCTTTAGGGGGCATCTGGTGCAACACATTCTGGATTTAGGGCCTGGAGTGTAGAGGAATGGGGTGTGGGAGGCTGGTCATGCCTCTAATGAAGTGACGGTGACAGTGATGGTGACGGTGATGGTGATGATCATCATCAGCAGCAGCATCATCAACTCATTATTATTGTTTTATTATTATTGTTGTTATTTTTGTTATTTAATCTTGCTCTCATATAATGTTTCTGATAATGTAATTTTCTCCTATTCTATCACCTCATATTACTTGGATCTCTGTTTTTTACATGAAAATACCAACTTTCTTTCACATTGTTTTAAAATTACATGATGAACAGACCAAAAGAAATGATCCAAATTTGCTCAGAATAAAACCTTTTAACGTTAACTGACATTAAACCTTCTCTTGTAAAGTTATGTTTTTACATTTACGTTTACATTTACGGCATTTAGCTGACGCTCTTATCCAGAGCGACGTACATCACAGCTCAAGTAGTCCACATCTGTTTCTGAAACCCGTAAAGCTAAGCTTAAATCAACGTCCGCTACTCAACCAGGTTACTGCAGGGTAAGTACACCTAAACGACTCCTGATTTTTTGCCCTTATGGATGTGTTATAAGGTGCTTACAACACATAGCGGGAAAGCGCAGCTCATTGCTCACTTCAGGAAGAGTTTACCATGCCTGCTGGAGCCATGCTGGCACTTGTGTGGACGTGATTAATTTGGCAGACGGTGGCGCGTGCAGCCTGCACTGTTAATCAGCTCCCCCCAGCCCCTCCTTTGGAGAGTGGGTGGCCAAATGACAAGTAAACAATGCGTTAATTGTTAATGGATGTACTGCAGAAGAACAGAGCAGCGTAGCGTTGGGGCTCTGCAGAGACAGGACGGAGGCAGGAGGGCCGCACACTCTCTACTTCTGCTCCTTCGGCCACGCACAGATTTGTCCCGAGGCTTTCTGGGGGGGGGGGCGAGCAAAATTACCAACGGCAAGCCTCATAGCTTGGCCAGAATCACAGAGAAGCCAAATGGGGCGTGTAAGAGAGTGGGACGGTTCTTTGGTTAAAGACTTCTTCAAGACTTCTCCTCCCACACACCACATCATTTTGATGTCCCACATGCATTACACATTTTAAGTAACATCTATCAATATCTACATACAATAATATTTTTAAGTATTGCATGTATCTCTATGTTAATAATATGTTCATATATTTTATATAAATATTAGTACCTGTATATGATAATGTGTTGTCTCTGTTGAAACAAAAATAACTTTACTTTCAATGTCAACCAAAAATTTAACATAAGTCAAGAAAGTACAAGTACTTTTTATTAGTTTATTTGAGGTGAAATTTTGTAAAAAAAAAAAAAGTTTATATTATATATGTATGCCCTGCAAAGTAGAAAAACAAACACATCACACTCCACACACACACACACACACACACACACACACACACACACACACACACACACACACACAAACAATCTTCCAGACAGGCCCCTAGTGGTCCGCTATTATTAAATTTCCTAAAACATCACTCAGCTTTTAAAGGAGGTAATTAATTTCTGCTCTGACACCTCACTGGCTCCTTCTGTCTTTTCTGTCTCTTATCATATTTCACTGACAGGCTTGTTTCAGACCCTTTTCTCATCACCGAACTTCACCAAACACACCCCTACCTTCCACCATTTTCATTCTTTCATTTAATTTACCTTACACTCATTCTCTTCTCTGTGGGGGTTCATTCTGCGAGGTTGTGAGCAGGAGGGAACAAGTCACTGAGTTGTTGGTAAAAAGTCCTGAGTCCAATCTCCAGTCAGTGCAAGCAAATCTCAGACTGAGTCTTCCTTCCTTAAGCAAACATGACGGTCGAATTTTAGATGTGCACATTAAAAAAGACTAAAGTAGTAGATAGATATGGATAGATAAATTGTGGAATAGTGGAATGTTTCAAACTTTTTGGGGAGCATTTTTGAGCCCACTGCTGTTTTAGGGCAGCTGGGGGCTTGTGATTAGGGCGTTGCCCCTGCCATCAGAAGGTTGTGGGTTCAAATCCCAGGACTGCTAGTGTCATCAGTGAGGTTCCCTTGAGCAAGGTACCCAGACACCCCTCTCTGGTGGCAGCCCCCTGCTTCACTTGGTGAATGGGTTAAACGCAGAAAAAGAATTTCACACTGTTTACACTGTCTGCCGTACTGTGGTGTGTTCACACGTGACTTTACTTTTACTTTACCTTATACCAGTAGTGTAGGTTTCTTTTCAGCTTTTGTTGGTGGGCTGCACAGCTCATACCACCTGACCCTCATATTGCAAGTGTTTATTCTAATGATTCAAATCAAGGATATGTTACATTAGGAATGTGCTGTCAACACTTATTTAATATGCAAAACATTCTTATCTCCAGCACTTGACTATAATTATATTTAAACAAACATGCTGAACTATCAATCTTCCTCTCAGCAGAAGCCTTTCACGATTACAATAAATTTACATTAGTTATCATAGAAAACTGTTCACCAGCCTCAGCAAGAGAAACTTGCATTCATTAAATCAATATACTTCTAACCAACACACTTTTTCCTCATTATAGGAGCTCATGGTTTAAAGAGAGATATGAGTATCAGGATGAAAATAATGACTGTTCCACTTGAGACTTATTAGACAATTAAAACCCATTGAAACACACTGTGTTTAGCTGCTGAAGTAACTGTCCAATTTTGTGAGCTATAAAATTCACTCTTTGACTTTGGTGCTTAGCAAGGTTAATATCATGCTTTTTTTCCATGCTGTTTATGCACAGATCTGTGATCGAACAGAGATCAGTGTAGCTGTTAGACACAGGGCTTAGAGAGAAAAGCCCAGTGACAGCACTGGGGAAGCTCTTTGTCTACTCATGTTCAATTTAGCATCTGGACAACAACATCAACTAGGCACTGGACAATGGGGCTCAAAACGGTGCTCTAAAAGCAGACACCTGGCAACCCTAGGTGGACATATGTAGATATGGTGCAGACACAAAAATGTCAAAGCCTTCCTTCTATATTCAATGAAGTGATGAATTCTAGACCTGCTAAACTAGCTAGCTGAATAACTAAGCTACAGCATTGGTCTTTTAGTCTATAGGAGGCCTACAGTCTGATTTCAGTAACAAGCCGACAGTGTCTTATATTATCAAGATCTTCTTAGCTCGGGGTGGCTGGTGGCCTAGTGGTCTGCGATCAGAAGGTTGTGGGTTTGAATCCCTGGACTGCTAGCGGCACCACTGAGATACCCTTGAGCAAGGTACCATCCTCACACACTGCTTCACTTGGGTGGATGTGTTAAATACAGAGAAAAAAATTCACATTGTTCACATTGTGTGCTGTGGTGTGTTTACAAGTGACTATAAGAGCCCACCTTAGGCATGTCTAACCTCTGAAATAAAATAAGCAAAGCATTAACCTAAAGTTAACAAAATTTCCATTAGTGATTTATAACAAATATACTGGAGTAACAATTTCTGGCATGCCTTCACCTTGAAACAAATACATTTATGTGAAAAATGTTTGTTTCACTTTGGGTCTCGAGGAGTGCTGTCACCGTTCATTATTTTAATAATTGTGTAATCCACTGAATATTAGTCAAAGTAATAATTTATCACGGCACAATTTATCACAGCAAACATTTAATTCTGCTTGATTACATTTAGAATTACAAGCATACGCACATTTGTGATGTCTTGTTGGTGTAGATTTCCTCTCTTTCAGTGACGTTAATAAAGCAACTTGGGAATTAAGAGCTCCCTCTTGTGAACAAAATTTTAAACATGACCTGTGGATACCATGTTTATCATTCAAGCTGCAAATGGATCTGTTTTAATCAAGTAACTGACAGCCGTAGTCACAAGCCTTTTCTAGGCTCAAATCTTTTTTAAGTTTTTGATTGTCAATTCGTCAGATTTGTGTCTTGGGTCTGACCCAGTCCTCAGTCATATTAAGTCCACACCTGTGTTATAGAGCTGTCACATGTAGCTAGATCAGATATTAAACGGTGAATGTTGACGTGGGTGCAGGGCTGTAGTACTCGAGTCTGTCTCTGACCAGTCCTGAACTTGGTATTTGGATTCAGACTTGTCTTGGACTCTGCTATTGGTCTGGTGCTAGTTTAGTGCAAGTTCAGCTGCTTTTAATTAAGTGTTTCTGCTAGGAACATTTCTGAGCTTCTTCTCTGGTGACTGAGAGTATACTATTTGCTGCGATGGCAAGTAAAAAACAAAACAACTCAGTTGACAAAACAAAAGCACCTGCACTGGTCTACAAAATGAACGCCCCCTGTCAAGAACACTACAATAACCACAAGGGTCCACAAATTCATTTCTTAAGAGAGCTTGTTGAGAAAATTAGCATTGGTTCAAAATCCGTCTGGAACAGGCACTGACACTGGCCACTTGGTGCCCAATTACATGCCTGTCCAACCTCACCTCCACATGCTCTACTCTTCATTTTCATTTTGGCCACAGACATGATGTTGATGACCAAGTGCTTCCCCAAGTGCTTCTGAATCAGATGAAATCGCTATTCTCAAAATGGATAATGGCTTAATTTGATCAGAGTGTTGTTACACTGCACTTGTTTTTTGATCCTTTTGATAAGTCAGTCTTGACTTGGCCTCGACTAGTCCTGCACTTGGACTTGTCTTGAACTTGACGGAGGTGGTCTTGACTACAGCTCTGTGTTTGTGTGACAGTGGTAATCACTTGATGCATGACCTGAGCTGGTCACTTTGGATCAGTGCTTGTTTCAGAGGGCCTGTCTGTGCAGGACACATAGTACATGCCACTGGCTCTGTCGTGCGATGGAAGCTGAAGTGGAAAGACATGGCGAGGCAGGTCAGATCAGACCCGCCGGGGAGGACAATACATGTTTGTCTGTCTTTCACTGTCATTTCAAGAAATGTTCATCTTTGCTCAGGTTTGAAAACGCACTTCTTCCCCAAGTGCTTCTGTCCTAGAAAGCCTCGCAACACCTGCAGTGTCCCTGTTCCCCTCACGCCTCCTTTAGCTGCAGCTGCAGCATCTCTTTCCTTTTAAAGGAACTGTTTAACTCTAATGGTAAAATCCTATGAGACTAATGTCTCAAACAAGAAATGGAAGATAAGATAAGATAAACCTTTATTAGCATTATTTGCATTGTCACAGCAGAAAGTGGACAGTGCAAAGGTAAGAGCAGCAAAACTAACAAACAATAGAACAGAATAAAAACTATACCAACAATACAGTATAAAATGTTCACTATACAATCTACAAATATAAATTATGGACATGTGTCTTGAAAAATATGTACGTGTATTAGTGTTGCTTTCGTCAACGAAAATTATGACTAAATATCGTCATCAATGAACATTTATCATGTGACAAAAACGAGACGAGACGCAACGTAAATGCTGGTCATGTGACGATAGCTATAATGAAATACATAATGTAATACTGTTGCAGAATATGAACGAGACTAAATGTGGTTTACAAAATAAAAACTATGCTAAAATGTCTCTTCATTTTTGTTGACTAAAACGAGATAAGACGTTATTTCCTGTACGATAGGGAGGGGAGATAAAAAGTATTGGGACGCTCAACCTTGAACGGTGTTACGTCCCAATACTTTTGTCCATTGAGAGGCACAGTGAATTAAATCTATCTAGAGTGGCAAAAGTATTGGGATGCAGGACCATTAAAGTGCCAGGGAGAGAGAAATGACACACACACACACACACACATACAAACACACACACACACACACACACACACACACACACACACACACACACACACA
>JBBIGA010000011.1:1161063-1181433 GCA_037576975.1 Alestes dentex | reverse complement strand
CTCTCTCTCTCTCTCTCTCTCTCTCTCTCTCTCTCTCTCTCTCTCTCTCTCTCTGTGTCTCTCTGTCTCTCTCTCTCACTCCCTCTCTTGCTGTAGTTATACTCCCTTCACCACTTTCATTTGCTTCCTCCTCCACAGGCTCCTCACCCTCTCGCACAACTGCACTGGGCTGGGCTGATGACTAATGCATTAGCAGCCGCCGCATTCAGCCCTACAACTCAGACATGTCACTGTCCACTGCTTTGCCGCACCCAATTCAATGGATGTCCATAATGAGTTGATTCTGAAATGTTAGATCAGGCAGAACAATAAAATGTGTGTTTAAAATGTACAGTGTTTTCTGATAACTACTGACCTATTCATGCTCCATTCACTATTGCGTACTCCCGTAACAACTGTTTTGAAGCTTTATCGTCAAGCTTTATAAAGTAAAGTGGCATTTTTTGTCATGCGTGAACACACCACACCACAGCACACAGTGTGAGCAGCACAAAATTGTTCTCTGTATTTAATGCATTCACCCAGTGAAGCAGTGAGCAGCCAGCAATGCAGTTGGGGACGGAACCTTGCTCAAGGGGACCTCAGTGGTGACACTGGGAGTCCTGGGATTCAAAACCACGACCTTCCGATTGCAGGGGCCAGTCCCTAATCACCAGGCTCATTCAGCCTGGAGGGTTGAATTCAACCTAATGAAGGCTCATGCATGAATAAAGTCACACATTTGGGACGGATCAGGTGTTTTTGTGTAAGCAAGGTTACATTAGCATCATGGTCAATTTATTTTTGTTTCTAATTTTCTAGCTGGGTATTATTAAAATATTTTCTATATTGATACAAACTTGCTGGTCTAATTTTGATAACTCCAGAATGCAAGTGTGTGTATTTACTGACAAAAACAGATTATAGACTGATCAAGAAATGCTGCCTTCGGTAATGTGGCATTAGTCAGCAATCTAGGATTTTAGTGATCATGCCTATAGGCTTAGGGATGCTAAGACTAAATGCTAATGTACTGAAATAGAATGAGATACTGAATGATATCAAAGTGATGTGTTCTGTACTGTAAAGGTAGTGAATTTAGATTCCCTGCTCATTTCCAACCTCAACAACATTACGTATGAAATCTAAACCCACACTTTTTAGATCAGGGATTTTGCCAACATTCTGTAAAGCTAATCCAACCTCAAAACCTTTGCAATGAAAGAAAGGAATTATGAACAGAGCCCTGGAAAATCAGTCCAGAAACTCAAAAGTATGAGGGAAATGTGCATGCTGTTATATATGCTGCTAAAAAGCCAAAACCCTAAAACAAATGAGAAGTTTTAGTGAAAAAGACTTTTTCTCAAACTACTTTTTCTGTGACTACTTTTAGATGCTAACGTCTCTTCACTCTGTGCCGAGACACCGTCAGCTTTGGAATACTGTGAAATTCATTAGCATGAAACTCATTTTCTCTACACACTTTTGAATGTCCAATTACCAAATTCCTTGAGTTCCTTCAGACAGTATCCCCTCTGCTCTGTCAATATGTGTTGTCCTTATTAATCTTCCCTGTCACAGTGAGTGTGTGTGTGCCAGATAAAAACGACAGATAAAAAACCTGCAAGGGAAATGAGACGGAAACTGAATATCTGCTGGGTTCCAGCATTTGAACCAATTACTCTGTAATTGTTGCATTTCTGAGGTTTGGCTACACTATTAAAGCCTGTAACGTATGCAGCGTGCCTGGGGTTTCTCTGAATGGTGCTGTAATTACTCTATATTTGAATACCAGGCGCGGGAAGATGAGGAGATATACGCACTCTGACAAAGGCGGGTAATTAAGTGCAGCATTAAATGGCGCGTGTAGATTTAAATTAGGTCTTGAGCGTAAGATGCAAGCCTCTTATTTCTCTCCAGATGAAAAACGAGGTAACGGAATGCATGATGATTTCGCTCGCAACTACTCAGTTATTTTTGTCCTCCCACTCTGTCCTCCCACTTATTCGTGGACCGGTAAGACTATTTAGATACACACGCCAAGCCCTGGGGCCAAAAAGGTCAAATACAATATTCAAATGCATTCAGACTGGGACAGGGCAAGATTATAAAAGGCTTGACAATTAGCTGATGAGCCGAGACAGCTGTATTACCGTATTAAGCTGTATTAAGAGTAAGCTGTATTAAGAGTAAAAGTTTTTGACTTTCCCCAGTTCTAGAAAATTGCTTCAGTGGGGGCAGGTTTTTTTTTTTCCTGCGTTCCTGCGTTTGCTTTTTTGCTTGTGCACCAGCGTTCCACACTAAAAGTGCAGAGTTTGTTCTTTTTTAAATTGTATTTTATATTTGTAATTGCTCCAGTCGCTTGCTTTTCAAGACACGGGACACGCCTGAGTGACTGCAGAGCCGCAGAGCCCATTTAGACATTAATTATCAAAATATCTCCGCGTCAGCAGGACTAGTGTCACTCGTTTGAATTTGCGTTTGACTCGTGACTCGTTTGACAGAATGATTACCTTTGCTGCACAGCCACATGAGCTGTGGTCACTATGGTTACAGTGTTGTAGTATTTATGAATGAACAAGGGAGAAGATCAGTAAAACCTCCACAAAGATGGTTTATAAGGGAGCGTAACTACAACGGCAGCTTGGCAGTGTCATTTGCTGGTAATCCCTTTGGCGCATGTCAAGTATGTCTGATAGCTGACAAGTGACAAGATCTGTTTTACAGTGCTGTGCTACAAACAGCACGCATGCATTTCTTTGTTGCATCTGTTGTGCTCTCAAGAGCACTGCATAGCGTTCAATATGCCCATCATGTTTTGTGTGATTTAGTTATCGATCGCCTGTCAGATGTAAAAAAGCATAAATATAAAAGCACTGAGGGCAAAGATGATATCATATTGACTTTAATCTTACATTGCCATAAATCTGAATGTTTGCATCAGCTAGAATATGTCAGAATGTTTATTGCTTAACATTTCAAATCACACAGGTGTGACGATACGCTTCAGTTGAAAGAAGCCAGCAGCACACCTGTTTGATGCTACGTGCTGAAGGGCTATTTGATATGAAGTCTTTTAACTATATGAAGGCTCAAGAAGGGTTATTGCTTTGAGCTTACTCAAAAGAACCTCTTTTCGACACCTGCACTTTAAAATTGAGAGGTAGATGCTAAACTGCAGTGCTGGGGCTGGATTGGCGGAGCACTGCAGTAGAGGCTTCATTCATGTTTAATTCTATTTTGGGAGGAACGAGTGAAGGGGACACAGAGGCATTGTAGGAGTGCTGGAATATGTCAAGGGCTGAACTTCAGATCCCTCCAGGGAAACATTTTGAGCTCATTTTGCATATATTTCCCTTGTCTCATTGTTAGTAGTCTGGATTTGTATTTTTAATTTTTGACCATAGGGGTCTTCCTCATTAGTGAAAATTTGGCCTCAAAAGTCTCCACACAGTTAACTTTAGAGCAAGTTTTCAGCTATTAGTATTCTTGTTTTGTGACTGCATGTGTACGTGTGTGTTTCTGTGTATGTAGACTCTCTGAGTCTGACTTGGACGGTTGTTTGACAGTCCCACCCACATCTAATTGCCTCCCTCGCTGCTCCCTCGGTCCACGGGCTCACTGAAAATGACAGAATAATTGATTAAGCCATCATTTCAGGGACAGCAGCCACAGCTTGGCAGTATAGTGCCACCCAGCACTGTGTGTGTGTGTGTGTGTGTGTGTGTGTGTGGCCACAGTTAGGCCTTGGCATTGGCATTCTGCTGTCAGTCAAGTGTGTGTGTTTGTGTGTGTGTGTATTTGATTTTTGGTTACTGAAGAGGATTAGATTTAGGGTGCACATAAGGTTATTTGTGTATAATCAAACTCTTTTTTTACACCAAACTCGCCTTGAGTGTTTGCTGCTTCATGCTGGATTTTTTCTTTCATCTGACCATAGAATCCAGTTCCAGTCAAAGTTAAAATATCATCTACAGAACTCCATGGTCTTACGTTTGTGGTTAGACGAAAGAAAAAGTTTTCTTCTGACATGTCTTCCAAATAATTTTTTGGCTTGGAAATGAATTTCTTCTGCATGTCTTCAGCTATGGTCCTTGGAGAATTTGGTCTCTCTAAAAATCATCGTGGGCAAAATAAACATGTCTTTCTTCGAGTGGGTTCACTACAGCTCAGGTTGTTTTAAATTAATAGCAAACATTTTCAGGTGAGTTGCTATTTTTGCAACCAGTGCCTGAGTTATGAAGGTCATCACTCTTTGTCTCATTCAATTTGTGTGTTTTCTAATCTTCCCCATGTCAATGAATGACTAATAATATCTGTATGTGTATATTTATGTTGAATATAAAATGTTACACTTTGTTTATATATTTTTTTTATATTTGTTATACAAATTTTTATTAGTATTTGTAGACAAAATTACATCACTTAAAATTTTTGTCATATTTACAGAGTGACACACACACATAAATTTCTCTCTCTCTCTCTCTCTCTCTATACATACATATATATATGTATGTATGTATGTATATGTGTGTGTGTGTGAGTGCGAGACAGAGTCAGAGAGAGAGAGAGAGAGAGAGAGAGAGAGAGAGAGTATAGAACCTAAAGCCTTCAGTCAAGTGTCAGTGCAGTCAGAATTTCTGTGTTGTGTCTGGATCTGTCTGTGTCAAAGCTGGCTGTCTGGGATCGGTTTGTCTGGTCTGGGTGCTCTCACTGGTACCTTGTGACATGGAAGCTGTACAGTTCTATGGTTCTCAAAAGCTGCACTTTTAGTGGTGTGAAGGACAAATGGTTATTCCTCAGGCAGATCACATTCAAATACACACACGAGCACTGTCAGCCACCCACTTGTGCTCTCAATTAAGTGTTTTAGTTATGCTGATAAGTTTCTTTCTCTCTGTCTTATGCAGTTCCCCTGTACCCAAAAGGCTCTCTCAGCAAATCGCAGGACACACTAATTAAAAGTGTTCTGGAATATGCCGGAAGCAGAGGCTCAACAAGATGCTGGAGCAGGATAATGCTGTTTAAAGGGCATCTGGAATATAGAGACCAGTATGAGGTCAGCATCACAACCAAGGAGCAGAGCGGGGCAGAATAACCTCTTCATACAGGTATATACACTATATGGACAAAAGTCCTGGGATGCACCTTACTTCCAGTGAAGGGCAATCTTAATGCTTCAGCATAAGACAAAATGCCAAGCTTCCAACTTTGTGGACACAGTTTGGGGAAGAGCCTTTTCTATTCCAGCATGACTGTGTCCCCGCACACAAAGCAAGCTCCATAAAGACGTGGCTGGATGAGTTCAGTGTGGAAGAACTTGAAATGGAACAGAGATTGACAACCTTCTCGTCCAGCATCAGTGTCTGATCTCATAAATGCTCTACAGAATGAATTGGGCACAAATTCCCACAGAAACACTCCAAAATTTTATGGAAAGTCTTCCAGGAAGGGTGCAAGCAGTTGGAGGGACCAACTCCATACAACTTCATATTAAAGTCTATGTGTTTAAATGTAATGTCATTAAAGCCCCATTGGTGTAATTGTAATTGCTAATACTTTTGTCCATATAGTGTACTTATCTATGTGTATATTCTGTTCATATACGTATTCTATTGTCACTTATTACTTCAGTGGAACAATGACTCAAGTAGTGCTGTGACATTTACTGTCTCTTGTACTATGCTGGTACTGATAACACACAAGAATATTGATTTTTAATCACAGTGGCATTGATCAGCGGGGAGCCTTCAGGGCCTGCTAGGCCTTGAGAAACAGTAATTCTCTTACTTGATTGCGACATTTTGGTTGGAAACTAATAGGTTAAAGACCCAACGGAAAATTATCTTCAGGATTTATCTATTAGGATTTTTTTCTTCATGGTATCCAGTTAGATCCAGTCAGGCAAGCTCTCCCACTGGTTAAGATTTCAAGAGCTGAAATATCCTAAGCAACATCTTTAGGGAATGACGGACTCAACCAGTCACACACATGTGTGAATTTTTGTGGATGTAAAAGGCAGCCTGACTGCTGCATTTCAGTTGGATAGAACTGTACACAGCAGCCACCCTCTGACTGAGCTCTGAAAGAGTCACTGTAAAATTGCTGTATGGAGATATATATCAGGTTAAGTAATATATGTATGTTTAAATAACATAAAATATATGTTAAATGTAATATGAACAATTTATGTTTTACTGTTAAATCTCCATTTTAAATCTAGAATGATAAAAATTGTGAATTGGTGTAAGCGTAACACTAATATACTACTACAAATAGGTGAGCAAAAAAGATGTGCTTTTTTACTGTTTAGTATCTGAGTAGCTCTAATAGTCACAGTTTGACATCTGTATTAAATAGTAAACATTTATTTATGTGCCGTTTACTCGGTGCTTCAGATGATTTTCAAGGAACTGTTCATAAATAAAGACTATAAAATAAAACACTCTCTCTGAAAATCTAGCTTTTGACCAATTAATGCTTACAAAGGTTGCCTTCGGTGAGTTTATTTTTGTAACACAGCCATCTAAGCATAATGCGTCTCTCTCTTTCTCTGTCTGGGTGGGTTAGGATCCCTCTCCACCATCACCCAGCATGATAATGCAAGCCAAGTACAAATATATTAGAATATATGTAACTGAATAAATGTAACCACCCGTTTCAGCCTGGCTTTTAACAGTGTGTCAGCCTGCGAATGTATCAGGATTCAAACCCACACAAACACACGTCATAAATCAAACCTGGCTGACAGTACACACTGATGCTGAGCTCTTTTAAGTTTTGGTTGTCAGACCGCTGACAATACAGCTATTCACTACATCTGCTTTAACTGAAGACAGATTACACATGCATGAACGTTCTCCAGATGACAGCGTGCCTTTGTTAAAAACGATTTGCGCTGTGAGTGGAACACACACGCCACAAAAAGTCAAATAAAAACATCTAGTAAGTGGCTCCATTCATGCTGCTGTTTAAGCTGAAGGCCGACACTGATCGCGTCAGGGACGAGCCGCTAGGCCAGTTTTATGGAATCGGATTATGAAATCTCAAATCCAGTCCTGTTTCACAGGCTTCTCTAAATCGCCTCACGCCAGTGACACACCTCCACAGTGGGGTGTAGGATAATGCATGAATAGGATTTTAAAGCTGCAGTTCAGTGAAAAATCTAATTTGCTACATTTTCTCCTCACCCTAAAATTCAATCAGCCAAGATATGTTTGATATGCAAAGTTTAATGCTCCTTTAGTTTAACTGGCGCTCAGGCCCATGCACAGAGGTTTTTTTGAGAGGCTCAAGCTCAAGGGTAAAAAGGACATGAACTTAGGGATGAATGGAGCATAAATTGAACTGAATGGGACACTTTGGTCAAACAGTAACTATCACTAAGATTTTTGAGTACTTGCTTCTCACATTTGTGCCACATTAGTCTCTAGAATAAGAATTTCTGGCCTAAAGACTGAGAAAGGTTCGGATGATGAGTATTGTAAAGGTGGGAGGAACTATAACTGCTTGGGTGTGGACTTTTGAGGTCATGCTGTTTGAGCCAGAGACCTAAAATTAGAAAGTTGAATACTATACATTATATATAAGCTTGAAATCATCACTACGATAGAGAGGATGAATTGCTTGAATAAAAATGATTTGTTAGAAGAGGGCGTCAACAAATTAAAAGCTTAAGTTAGCTACCTGTCTATCTTGAGATCTCAATTTGGCTCATTTTTTCAGCTAAAAATTGTCTCTAGAGCCAATCAACCACTACGATGAAAGTTACACAAATGCTAGCTGAACTGTATTTATAAAGTTGTAGTTTTGTGGCCACCAGTCAGACTTCGTTGGCACCTCAGGAATTCCTAGTGGTTTTGTGAAATATTTGCCAAATAAATGCTAAACATTTTGGTAAACAGAAACATAGAAAAAAAAGCATACAAAATCATTGATAATGTCAAACTCATTTCTGCGGTTTTCTCTGGGTTCTCCGGTTTCTCCCACAGTCCAAAGACGTGTGTCAGATGAAGTGGGGATTCTAAACTGACCGTTCATGTGAGTGTGAGTTCCTGCCTCGCGCCTGTTGGCCCTGGGATTGACTCCGGGTCCACGTGACCCAAGTGAGGATTAAGCGGTCACAGAAAATGAATGAATGAAATGAATGAATGAATGAAACTCATTACAACAGAAAACATATTAAACACCACATTGCAAATGCAGTAATCACGAGTTGGACCACTTTTGCTTGGTACTAACTACAGCAGGCTGGGAAGAGCCCTAAAGATGTGTCGTTTTGGAGATGCTCTGACCCAGTTGTCAAGCCATCGCAATGTGGCCCTTGTCAAAGTCACACTAATGCTTTCGTTTGACAATATTTCCTGCTTCCAACACATCAGCTTCAAGAACTGACTGTTTACTTTCTTCCTAAGATATCTGTACAGTCTAAGACAGAGGTTCCCAACCACCGGGCTGGAGACCGGTATCGGTCCGTGAGTCATTTGGTACCGCACAGAAAGACAGGATAAAAAATATTGTTTTGATGATCAAAGTCTGAAGGATCTTTTATTTTGAAAAAAAAACAAAAAACCACTCATCTCTGTCACATAAGATGGTACATCAAAAACGTAGCCCACAAGCTAGCAAAAATGAGTAAAAAACAAACACACTTTGTTTTTAGTTGTATCTGTACCGGTCCATGAAAATATTGTTTTACATGAAACTGGTCCATGGCGCAAAAAAGGTTGGGGGCCGCTGGTCTAAAGGGATAAGGACAATACTCAAACCTAAACTTCAGACACCAACCATGCCTCAGCTGATGAAGTACTTTTGTGGTAAGAGAAAGAATTTGGGGGTTGAGCTGCCTGCAACCTCTTATTATCAGCAGTGAGAACAGTTTGGCTGTGAGAGTTCTCTACATTCATTCCTTTGCCAAATGAAGGTGCAGAAAGCACTCCAGCCACGGGAAACGACTCATTATGGCCGAGCCTGGCTCGCTCTGTGTCAGTCAAATCAGCCGGAGGTTCTGAGGGACGGCGGCCAGCAATCTCAGTCAATAACTCTCATCTCCAAGCCTCCAGCCGCTCCTCAAACAGCTCAAATGAAAGCGCTGTCTTCTTTGCTGATAAGCCACTACACACCAGAGGAACGCCACGCAAGCAATTAAAGCCCTGATGTAATTTTGCTCTCTTCTTTTGTGTCGAATGAGATGGGAGGAAACGGAGAAGTCGCCAAATGGATTTCATGTTGCTTATCGGGGGGCAGAGCACAATGGACGCTGTGAAATTGATCATTGAGTGACTGTGTCTGAAACTGCGCCACTTTAGGCTATTAAACTACTCAGCTGCAAAGGAACCACACTCTTGGTTCAGGGGCTGCTGCGGTGGCCAGAGTGGTCTAGCTCATCGTTTCCAAATGAAATAATTTTATATTGCTAGAGGGGTTTGCCATACATGGACTCCATGCACTTCTTTTATTCCTGAATAGGCTAACTGGGGGATTCCAGTTATAATTTTAAAGTTCTCTTTAAGCCTCTATTAATACATGATTGTCCAGTGAAGACACTGGCAATTTCACAAGTTCAATACATCCTGATATTTATCCATTTTAATCACATATTCCACTGAATTAACTTCAATTCACTTTTACAAAAAAAAAAAAAAAAGAATTTCCACAAAAGTCTTGTAGAAATGAACTCCCTAGACCCCACAGCAGCCTCTATTAACAGCTCTGCAGTTCACTGAAATTGGACCAGACGGCCATAATTTAGTGAGGACAGGGCTGGCAGAAAATAGATTAACCACGGAAACAGACAAAAACTATGCATAGATAGTTAGATATTTGTTTTACATAAAGATATTCACAGTTTACAATTTGTAACCAATAGTTTAACACATTTCATACATCTTTGTAATGTCTGTCTCATGGACGTGCTGTAATGTCATATAAGGAGACAGATGAGTCTGACTAGGTTTTTGGTTACCTGGATAGAAGCGTGGATACAGAAATAGGTTTAAGACATAAACCTCTGTCCGCATGACATACAGATCACTTAAATCACTCACAGCTTTTTTACTTTTGTGTAAAAATGACAACTTAGCAACCTAAGCACAAAACACAATGACACCATTGGAGAGATGGGAAACGGCAGGGTTCATTTAGTGGTATTAAAGAACATGACAGCTGCTTTTATTGTCAGTTTAACTGATTTACTGAGTGGAAATTCAAGTTCATATTCATATTTATTGCTGACTGGTTCAAACTGAATGAAGTTTGGTAGAAGAGCATGAAACTCCTCCAGGACTCACAACCTGGCGAGGTACTCCAGTGGTTAATCTGAAAGTCTTATATGGTTATGGCTGTTTATAATTTATGGAAATCAGCTGAGCTGATGAACTAGCCCACTCTCTCTGGTTGTCTCTCAGTTCCATTATCTGATAATGAGCTAAGCTTCTTCACCTGAATATTCTTTTACAGTCTAAAACACAGCCAAACATATTAATGTTAAATCTGTTTAAACATTGTTTGCCATTTTAATATCTTTCACTTATATACTTTTCTTGGTTCAGTCTTCTAAAAGAAAGATCTAAATTGTAAGGGGAGTGTGGCTGTGGTACATCTTTGCCAAACACTACAGGGGTAGCTTTTATAGCCTAATATCACATCCAATGTGAATTAATGGTCTTGAACATCATTTTCTTGTCCTCGTTCATTATTTCAAGGATTTATTTTTGTTGATACATTATGCCACATTACTCAAACTGACTGGAGATTTCCCCCCTCAGTCCAGGGCTGTATTGATTTATAATCACATTAAATGGGTGGCATTTACAATTTTTCAATGGGTTTCTTCATAGTAACTGTTGCAAGGCAGGACAAATTTTGCAGAAACTGCACAAAAATCCCAATGATAAATTTCAGCACACAACTGCGCTGTAGTGAGGGCATGTTTAGTTCATTTGTGTAGCCCCATAGATGTTGAAATAGTTGTTCTAGCTTTAAGTAGCCTGCATTAGTTCTTATCACTCGTATATCTGACTGTTCATTTGTGTACTTCACCAGTGACTTTGATATGTTTGTTTTATCCCATCATCTGCAGGGTAGGTGGTCAAGTTTATGACAAGTCAGGTTTATGACAATCTGGTATTAAGAACTACATTAAGAACTGCACTAGCTGCAAAATGAAAATTATTGCCAATGTCACAGTATATTTGTCTGATTCATTTTTTTTTAATTGTGTGAGTGGCTACATTTTCCAGTTTGAAATACTGCATTAATAAGTTAACAATCAAAATGGGACCACAGAGCAATGAAAGAAGGTGGTGTGTTTTGACCCCTTTAGTAGGATAACCTGCCCAGCCACACGACACAAATTGCTCAGGAATGGTTTGAGGATCATTATAAAGCGCTCTAGGTGTTTTTGTTTGGCCTCCAAATTCCCCAGATCTCAATCTGAACAACCATCTATGGCAGGGGTGTGGAACTTCAGTCCTGGAAGGCCGTGGTCCAGCACGTTTTGGTGATTTCCCTGCTCAGAAACACCTGGTTCACCTCGCCAGTTAATTGTCAGGTTTAGTGAATGTGTCTGAGCAGGAGAACCATCAAACTGTGCTGGACACCGGCCCTCCAGGACCGGAGTCTGACACCTCTGATCTATGGGATGTGCCAAACCAGTCTGATCTAGGGGACAAAGTTTTATGCCAGATCCCAGAACACATCCTCAGTGACATATAGGGCACCAGCCCAATATTAGGCTGGTGGTTTTGATGTTTTCATAAACAAACTGTTTTCTTATCCAGATTGAAATTAAACCCCTAGGGAATGTTTTGATGAGAAAGAACTGGCTTTAGCAACACCCCTTGAACTTGTTTTCTGTTTTGTCTTGAGCGTGTCAATGGCTCTTATTTCAGTATGCCTTGTTAAACCCTGTGCCTCATGAGCCCTCAGTTTATGTGATAAGCTGCACTCCAAGTTAATTGAATGTAAAATTTACATGTGTGAGCATGTGTCGCACTGCCACCAAGGCACGTTTCACGCTGTGTCTGCACTTGTATGTACATTTGGCCCTGAAAGGAACCAAGGCTTAAAATGGACACTTATCCTCCATTGAGCCGCTCTGTGAAGTGGAACGATGGCACAATACAGTACAATACATCAACAACAGCCCACCCATCAGTTTTGTTCTGGATTATGCACTTAGTGGAGGGATAATTCAGCTGCTCGTGCTGGGTAATTGATGTTAACTGCACTGGGCGGGCAGCCAGCATCCTTCTACAGGCCCAGCGCTAACCAACAGGATTCTTAGAGTGACCCGAATGACCTTGGCAGGTGGCTTCTGTCAAATCCATGGTAAATGCCTCTAGTGACTTTCAACATGCCCTTGATCTGCATGATCTTTTTTCATTCTGTCATGTTTTGCCTTCTTTTTTATCTTAACAAAAATGTTTTTTTCATAACTCCAGCCGTGGATGTACCACATGTGTGCGTATTTGTGTGCATCTACATCAGCTACATCAGTATGGTAGTCCCAGATCTCAGAGAATGTGTTTCATTTTGTAGATGATGGTATGCCCAAATGAGGAATCCACGTTCAAGATGGTTTTCTTTACCAGTTTTGAAAGTTGCCTGTGTAAACATTACACAAAAAATGTGCCCAAGCCAATATAAAAAGCTTGCACAATTTCTCTTAAAAGTCAGTGGTTTCTCTAAATTGAAAAATCGTTCAGTAGTGGAAATGTGAATATACTGCACACACAGCTGTGTGCAAGCTACTAACACTCCTGACGTAAAGTGCAGTGACCACATTATGTGAATGTCGGTTTTCTACTATAACTGTACCCTACAGTAATACCATTATATACAGTCATCTTTATATAAAGTATTATTCGTATTATTTATATAAAGTGTGTTTTTTTCATTACCTTTTTTTTCTTTTTTACCTAATCTTTACCAAGGGTGCAGCATGCCAGTAATTATACAGCTGACTGTAACAACACAAGCTACTCAAAATGTGACCTATTGCTGTCAGTCTCTCTCTTAATAAAGCCACTCTTGTTTTGCATGGGCTATGTTTGTGAGGTTTCCTGTTTAATTGACATGGAATTCAAACACAGTGTTCTATGAGGGGAAAATCTGTGCAGAATGAAGCACATACACACAGCGTGTGACACAGCCAGTTTTCAGAAACAGCATGCATGGACAATCAGCTTACGCCCTGGCCTCATCCAGATGCTGCAAAAAGACGATACAGAGGTGTATCCGTGACTCATGCAGCTTTCATTGGCTCAAAATGCTAATGCAAACTGTTGTATTAGACAAAGTGCGCAGACTCCTACTCCAACACGGAATGCCATCAGCATTCAGTGGCTTTTCACAAAGCCTGTCTGTTTCGAGGTGTTCACTGATCTTTCAGTCCATTTGAGGAGACTTATTTTTATTTTTCATTAATTTTTCCATCTCTAAATGCTAATGACTCTTTTCCCCACAGCTTGGGGCAAGGTACTTACCTACCTCAAAGAAAACAGTAGCTTTACTGTCACAGAAAGAAACAGAGATAGATAGATAGATAGATTGCTTTTATGAAATAAAAGTTTCATACTCATCTCATTATCTCTTGGTCTCTAACTCTCTCCCTCTCTTTCAAGCACCCACAATGATATGATTACATCATGATCCTGTACTGAGTTAACCCTATTGCTAATAAATTAACCGGAGGTCCGTCTCGGTCCTCACTCATTAGAGCTCAGGGCTGCTGTGGACACACAGATCGACATTTGTGTCAAAGCTGGGGGTGTTTATGTTTGAGTGACACTTTGGAGGCAGCAGCGGTGATGAAGGCATCAAAGCTGAAGTGTATGTATGTTTATTTTTGGACATAA
Organism: Alestes dentex; assembly: GCA_037576975.1. Classification (NCBI taxonomy): domain Eukaryota; kingdom Metazoa; phylum Chordata; class Actinopteri; order Characiformes; family Alestidae; genus Alestes; species Alestes dentex. The sequence continues at coordinate 1,167,595 of JBBIGA010000011.1, read as the reverse complement.
TGATGATAGAACCTGCCTAGAAAAGACTGCAGAGTTTCACTGGAAGGACCTGGAGGAGCCCTGGAGCTCTTCTATGATCTTTAGAAGCTTAAAGTTACATCTGAGCCTCCTTCCAAATGAACGACTCCAAGGAAGTGAGGCTTAGGAGGTATCTATTTGAGTCTTAATAAGGAACTTCTCTTCAGTCTTTCCTTCTTTTGTCTCTGTTTCTTTCGCCCTATCTTTCACTCCCTTTATTCAAACACTTTCTTGCTGTTTTTCCATTTTCCCCTCCAACTTTTCTTCCTCTGACACTGCATAATTCAGGCTTCCCTTTAACGTCTTCACCCTTCGTATCAGTCTGTTGTGCACCTTCTGCCTTTATTTACTTGTTTCCTTTACTCATTTCTCCTCTTTTAGCTTTTTTTGCTCATCCACCCTGTGGCTGTGTGCTATACTTTCGGCAAGCATTATGAGAAATACAGTAAAACAAGTTCTCTGCCACTATCAGCTCTTGGCCCTTCTGTCTCTTTCTCTCTGCACAGATTTATTTACATAGAAAATTTTACATATTAAATTAAATGACATAGTAACACTCCTTTCGTAGCACTAAACTGTAATTTAATGAATCAGTTTGCTGTTTTATTTCCTGTTTTTTCTCATGAGGGTGTGACCCTGGTGTACCAGAAAAACACTGTTTGAAGGAAATTAATGCTGAGAGGAAAAGGAAAGTAAGGGGAAATGTAGTGTGAAACCTAAAATCTGTAACTAAAAAGAGGACGGTGAGCTGTCAGAATACAATCAAGAAATTTGAACCCGATGAATATATTTAGACTCATATATTTAGAAAATGTTCAGCTTGCTTGTGTCTGGTCCGGTCAAGTTTGGATATAATTGTCCAAATGCATTGCGCTCGGGTCAGGTTTGAACAAACTTTTCAATCTCTACTTTGAACTAGTACTACAGTCAGGCCTGAGAGTTTGTGTCACACACAAATGCGGACCAAAAACATCCAGAAGTCTTGAATTTCCATATCCCAGAAAATTCTAACAAAAACTGACCTGAGCTAAAGCCCGAGATTCGCTAACCTATAGTTCACGTTTCCGCTGTAGGTTGCAGCCTCCCTAAACATGTCTCAGTCAATGTGCCCTGAACAGTCCTGAAGAGCAGAGATGGATCTTGGGAGCCATATAATCATATATTTCAGTATGGGCTTGGCATGTCTGGCGAGTGGCCTGTGCACTGGAATCAGCATAACAAAGATGTGATCTTTGTAGCCGAGGTGGGGGCGGAGCTCAGTGCATTTTACCCACGACGTTTGTGTAAACACGATCCACCACATTCACCCCCTCATTGCAAAGTCCACATACTGGTGGAATCTAGGGAGAACTGAGATTCGAATGGTTCTGGGGACAGTAATCAGTCCATTACAGATGGCTCTATTCAACCAGCGCATTATTTGCATTAGTGCAGGGTGGGATGTTCACTGCGACTATAATAAGCAGTAACCACAGACCAGTACAGTGTTCACACACCAGTCAGTGTTTATGTAAAAACATAAGCCCCCGCCTCAGGTTTTTCTGGTCAAAGTTTTGCTAAGCATTTTCTGAGTGTTTCTGGAGAGATTATTTTGACTTTTGACATTTAACTTTCTAATATTGTTCTTGTTTCTATGTGCGTCTGTGCAGTCGTAGCAAAAACAATTTCCTCTAGGATCAAAAAAGTTTTCTGATCCTGCTTCAGATTCTGCTTCTGTCCGAGCAGAACGTTAGCTTGTTGCTAATCTGGACAGACAGGTCTGGAAACAAAAACATAACTTCTCGTCCTCTTAGGGCTTCAAGCACGGCTCGTCTTGGGCCTCTGCTGCTCGAAAGAAGAGGAAGGCATGCGTCAAGACTCTTCTCAGTCTGTGGTGGAACAAACTCCCTCTACCTATCAGATCTGCAGAGTCCCTTGCTGTCTTCAAGCGTCGTCTGAAGACCCACATCTTCAAAGAGCACCTTGGTGACTAACTATGCCTCTCATTTCTGCTTGCTTATTTCTAAAAAAAAACAAAACCCAAAACTCTTAACCCCATCCCTTCCTTACTTTTGTCTTAACTTCTGATTTTTCTTTGACAAGTGTTGTTTAGGTGTACCTAGTGTGCAGTAACTTGGTTGAATACTTGGTTGATTTAAGTTTAGCTTTACAGGTTTAAGAAACAGATGTGGACTACTTGAGCACTGATGTACGTCGCTCTGGATAAGAGCGTCAGCTAAATGCCGTAAATGTAAATGTAAATAACAGTCTCTGAACTCACGCTGGGTAGTTTGCTGGAGTCAGATGTAGTCCAGTTTGTTGTCCAGGGAGCAAGCAATGGCGAGTAGGATGGACAGGATTGCTGACTAGCTTGTGTTAGCTTTTAGCCTAGCATGGACCCCTGCCCACTTGCCACGCTTCCTTCTCCTTGCACACTGCTTGCAATGTCCCCTCCCCCAGCCAACGGCCTGCGGGTCTGGTCCTTAAAGTCAGTTGAGGTTGCTGAGCTTTTCCAGCAGTTTATTCTCAAGGTAATTTCCTTGTAGACATCTTAACTGAGGCAAGGTCTGACGGTGATAGACTAGTTGTTCTGAAACATGTGAAGGTGTGATGTGAAAGGTGACAGACAACTACACTTTTGGCCTAAGTGGTTGGACCCAGAGAGGCCGCTGTGACTTAGTGTGCCACAATCTTGGAAGATTTTAACGCTACAGCAAACACTGACATTTTACAAAAACTTTGTGGCACCGATTTTGGGAAAGGCCCTTCTCTGTTTCACCATGCATGTGCCCTTGTGCACAAAAAAGACATGGTTTGATGAATTTGATGTGTGTGATCCTCACAGAGCCCTGTCTCCGGTAGAGGCCTGGGTGATTCTGCAGATTAGGCTTTGCTGGGTGTGTGAGTCAGGGCTCATCAAGCATCATTAGTAGAAAAGACACTGGGTCTGTGATTACACACTACCTGATACACCAAGCTGCTTGCATAATCTATAGACCAGTGACAATTACAAACTGGTATGTGTGTGTGTGTGTGTGCGTTCACCGTGCTAGTAGAAACAGACAAATCTTGTGGAGCACTCAGCATTCAGTATTCAGTCAGTGATAAACCTATGCAGGGTTACTCTCTGTCTCTCTTTCTCTCTCTGAGAGCCACTCATCCTTTTTTTGCTTTCTTGCTGTTTCCTTTGTTTAAACTTCTTTACTCTTCTTCCATCTCTTGAATTCTTTTCCCTCTGAATCGATCTCTTTTATCTCTTCCTTTCTTCATTCTGCTGTCTGCTGACAGTGATATACCATGCTGGTTTTCTGACACCATCTTAAACGCACGCACGCACTCACACACACACAAATACACACATACCTATGCAGAGCCACATCTTTCCCTGGACTCATGTAGTGCTGTGATGCTGCAGAGAGAGGCTGCTGATGTCAGAGGCTGTGGCAAAGAGATTTCAGTGATTTCCTGTGCTGTGTAACAGGGAACTGACATGACGGGGGGTGTAGAGAGATCCAGTGTGTACATATGTGAATATTTCATTTGTTTTTGCATGTCTTCAGAACAAGACAAAAAGAGGCAAAAAGAGGTTTTACCTAAAATATGATCAACAAAATACTCCATGTCTCACTGTTTAAAATTAAAAGACTGCAACCAGGTTCATTTTGGTTACTGGGGTTAAGGTTAGAATTAGTTTTAGGATTAGACTAAAACATTTATTAAATATAGGCTGTTGAGAAAGGCCTTCAGGGAAAACACCCATTAGTAGTTTTTAGGTTTTTTGTGTGTGTTAAAGTCTTGACACAGCCAACAGAAAACTGCCTAATCATGATTTTTTTTGCTGTGGAATTTAGTACATATACGTGCATGATCTCTCCCATTGATTCGACCTACAGGAGCCACGCTAAAGGCCTTATAGACGCGATTCACCTCCAGAATAATTAGGAACTTGCTTTTAATTACAATGAGTGAGACCATGGTGAGACCAAAAGTAGTGGTGGCCGTTCTATCCCAGGGCTCTCTGCTGAAGGAGTCACTGTGAAACTGTAACAATGTATATTTTTGTTTGTTACAGACTTCAGATAAAAAACATGGAATGTCCTTTACAGGGTCCAAAAGTCTGTGTTTAATCTAGAGTTGCCAATTCGTTTCATATTATTTTTTAATTCTAGGTTTTGACACTCATCACCTGAACTGACCTGAAGGCCAGGCTCTTATAGTTCTGCACTGCTCTACTGCAATATTAAGAATCTGTTTGTTCATTTATTTTCTCTCCTCCTTTCTATTCTTTCATCTTCTTTTGCTTGTCCACACTGTGGCTTCAACTGCCAGGCTTTATGAGAAATACAATAAAACAAGAAAAGAAGTAGTCTGCACATCAGCCTCTCCTTTAAGTCTCTCTCTCTGTCTCTCTCTCTCTCATCTTTTCACTGCTCCATCTCTGTAGGTAGTCTCATACTGTGCTCGTATTACATATGAGACATAACCTCATGGCACAACAAGGCATAAAAACAAACTTGCATGTATGTTTGAGTGTGTGTGTGTGTGTGTGTGTGTGTGAGTAAGAGTTGTGCTTTAATCTCATTGCGCAAGCTGTTTCAGTAATACCCGAGTTATGGAGAGTGTATGTGATGGCGGCCTTAACATTCTGTGGCCTCCAGTGGCTCTGTGAGTGTAGGCACAAAACCACGTCTCTCCCAGCGCTCAGTGCTCCCCAGGAGCCATGCTGCGCGCAGATGGAGGCCAACTCATCATAATGACAAAGCAATTTCTCTGTCTCTCTCTTTCTCTCTCACACACTATCTCTCTGAAAGTGGGGAAAAGGGCCCTATTCTGTTTTTGGCCAATCTGAATTCTGAATTGCAGCTTGAATGCCCCCTGCCCCCCCACACACACACTGTCACAAAAGTGCAAAAGGTTCAAAGTTATTTTGCTTTCAGCATGTTGTTTTGCCTCGTTTGCTCTTGTTTGTTTTCATCACTGCATTTATTGTAATGGATTAATCATCATTTAGTGATGCGTGGACATTTTGGTGTTGGGGGGGGGGGCGAGGGGTGTGAACTGACTAACTGAAAAAAACCCAAAGGCTTCAACAATTACAGTGATTGCTATAATTGTGCAATTATAATTACATTATTTTGAAAGCGCACAATGATTTCAGACAGTGACTCACAAGAATAAATGGATCTAAATGAAGAATTAAGGGAAAAAAGAAAAAAAAAAACGAGGCAAATGATCCACCTTAGACAAATATCGGTCAGAGGATGTGGTTCATGGGCTCGCATATTGGTGTGCTCACACAGGATGCGAAGAGATAGACTGACGGCAATGCAGAGGCGGAGAGACGGACAGATGGTCAGTTTTGTGCACATGGTTGCACACACACACATCCATGGGACATGTGCTGTTGACTTGTCCCTGCATACACTCGTTATCCATTTGCACATTTGGTGGCAGGGTGAAAGGGACGGGCATTTGCCTGTCAGCTTGAGTGAACTTCTGCCTGCCTAAAATAAATGAACATGACAGCAGGAGGCAGTGAGTATGCATGTATGTTTGTGTGTGTGTGTGTGTGTTTAAAATAGACACCAGAAGGACCTTGTTTGAAGCTCTAAATTTAGTTTTGTCTCCATAAAGAAAATATTACACACGATACAGATGATCTCTTTCCAGAAGGCTTACTAAATATGTTTTTAAGTCGCCTTTCTGTAATCACATTTAACCTTTGTGCTGGATCAAAAAACTACAAAGCATTTAACTGCTATGTTAAGAATACCTCATCCCTCAGAAACGTACAGGAGAAGGAAAAATTGTTCTTCACCTCAACGTTTAGTAGCAATTTTAAGATGTTGCTTTTAGAACTTAACATCTCTAATGATAATCTATTAATATTAGGTCTGTCAGTAGATTAAACGATTTAATCGCGATTAATCTCATGTTTGCCATAGTTAACTCGCGATTAATCGCACGTTGAAGTCTGTCCTAAGCATACTGTTTTTAGTACTCTTATCAACATAGGAGTAGACAAATATGTTTGCTTTGTGCAGATTTATGTTTATTAATGACAGTCAGTACTGTCAAAAACATAAAAAAAAAAAAATAAATAAATTTATATTATTATATAAATTTATTTATATAGCACTTTACATTTTACAAACAAATCTCAAAGTGCATACAGACAGAGAAAATAACAAAATAAAATAACAGGACATCCACGGTAAGAACTCCGTTCGCGTATTGGGAACCATAAGCACAGTTAGTTCTACGCTCGCACTCCGCGGGTACGGCGGGCCAGCTGAATATCTTTAGGCATGATGGTGACTCTCTTGGCGTGGATGGCGCACAGGTGTCCTCGAACAGACCCACCAAGTCAGCCTCGCTGGCTTCCTGCAGGGCCATGACAGCGGAGCTCTTACACATATACCTGTACATATATACATACACACACACACACACACACACACACGCATATATATATATATATAAATCTCACACACACATGGTCACATGGTCACATGGTTTTTCACATGGTTTTCTG
>JBBIGA010000011.1:1147145-1160963 GCA_037576975.1 Alestes dentex | reverse complement strand
TACTGTATCATACTATATACTATATCATACTATATCTAAATTTAAAATCAGCATTTTGTCATATTTGAAATATACATTTAATATAATCTGTTTCTTAATGTATTTTTCTGTTTTTTTATATCGTAATTATAATAATCCATAATTATGTGGATATGCATATTAGCTAGCAGCTAATGACCAGCACTACTTGTGCAGTTAATAAAAGAACAGGTAATGTTTTGTCGCACTGTTGCACAGTGCACACACAGCATGCTCATTTGTTTCAATTCGTCAGTTGCCACAAGACAACTTAGCAGTGTGTCCATGATAACCTAATACAGTAAACCCCCACTTATATGCAGATCAGCAGTTGCAATTTCAGTCTCAAGATTTTTTCTGAGACCCAAACTAATATTTTTTGCGGAACCCTGCACGAGGACGTGGGGGCGTGGCGGACGAGGCCCAGACATCACAGCTTTTTTCGTGGCAATATATAAATGTTCGGATATTTGTGCTAAATTTGACAAAAATATAATTTAATAATTTAATAATTTTGTAACATAACTGTTAACGTAAATTCAGCTACATTTCAGTTTAAAAATAACTATAAATGATTGGTACTGTGGAGAGAAACACAAAGAAAGTGCATCTTGGGGGGATGAAATACCGCTGTACTCAGAGGCGGGAGGTTTGAAAGTAGCCAATCTGAGCACACTATTTATTTCTTCTTGCTGCTGATTGGCTGCCGCCCTTTGACGCATCCTCACTATACTCAGAGACTGGAGGTTTTAAAGTAGCCAATCCGAACACATTATATATTTTTCCTTGCTGCTAATTGGCTGCTGCCCTGTGAGCCTCTCGCGAGCGTCTGGAATGTTCTCCTGTTTTTCGTTTTGATCCGTAAATTAAATGAATGTATTACTGTATTTACCTGCTTATGCCAATGAAAACGACAGCACATATCAAAGAAAACGCGCGTGTATGAATTACAGTGAAGTCTATACAGCCATAATTGCGGTATTTACATTCTAGCACTGCTGGAGTTCAGTGCAAACTGTATACAGGTTTATATTTTCTTTAAGGCTAATGAGTTTAAAATTAAATTAAAGTCTAGTGGAAGCGTATTTGGGGGCATATTTAGAGTTTACACTATGAAAATAGGCATTTTCTAGGCATTTTTTACCACAACACAACAACACGGTTTTTCACTATATGCAGGTGCTCTTGGAACGTAACCCCCACGAAAAGCAGGAGGTTACTGTACTCCTGTGTGCTATAGACGATAGTGTATGCTGTAAACTCTACTCACTGGTTTTTGTTGCATCAGTCTGCGTCTCCCAATTAATTTGTGTTTCCTTTACAGCTCCGCACCACCCAGCCGGCAAAAACGCTCTGCCATCAAGAGTGAGATGGTTAATGGTCATCATGTGACGCAAGCCAGATCCTTTTATTTAGGAAAATTATGATTAAAAGTTAAATGTTATTGTTGAGGGGTACAGGCGGGGGTACACACATAAAAAATGCCTCAAGAAAAGGGCACTTAGGGTGCCCAAATGGAAAGGGGCAGGTGCTCAAGCCCCCACCCACCCCACCCCCGCACGTGCCTGCAAGCAACAACGTTTCTAACTAGGCTACAGACCTGAATTAAAAAAATATCTAAACAGTCTCAACAGAAACATTTCACAGTCAAAATGCGAGAACTATAGGGAAACATTGAAATTTGTGGCGCGCCTCTGCGTTTATTCCAACCCTAGTCAGTGCGCTCCTTGCGCTCATTGCGCTTCCATTCTGCCGGCGTCCCAGAGATTCCCGCGCAACGCAGACATCCGCAGGTTATGTCGCCTACCACGTACATTGTTCCCCACATAAAAACAAACTGTAAATGTATTCAAGGCAAATGTATACTTTGTGGGAGTCTTTGTCCCACTCCCGCGAACACATCTCTCTATTCCCGCCCACCCCGGCAAGAAACTCTCAAATGTAGACCTACGCCGCACGCTTTTGAGCGCGTCCCGCGGGCGTCCTGCCCCAGTGAAGACCTCTACTCATAACTGAAATTACTCATAACTCAAATTTCCCCATTGAAATGAATTGATAATGCCATAAATCCGTTCCGGACCTCCAAAAAACACCGCATTTTTTGTTATATGTTTTTAAAGAAAAATGTGCTTATAAATAACGAATATTGTATAAAAACACAATACAATAGAATGTACTGCAATAAACTGGTTTTGTTAAGTATAATGTACAGCATTTGCCTTGGAGATCAGACGACTTCGGCTGCTATAATTCCAGCAAAAGTTTCGAGGTAATCCTTAGCTGCCTTCATATCCGCGCTCGCTGCCTCACCACGCCTGATAACTGAGTAAAATCTCTTTCTTGAACCAGGACCGACTGGCTATAAACATCCTGGGTCTGCTGCAGCAAATCAGCGTAAAAAGCTCGAATCTTCTCGCAGATTATCGCCTCTGTCACAGGATCTCCTGCGAGCTGCTTCTCCGCCAACCACACCATCAGCAGCTTCTCCATGTTTTCATGGATAGATGTCCGCTGTTTAGAAAATATTTTATCGCCCTTGGCTTGGCGTTATGGCTTTTATCGACTCATTCTGCTTCCATAAGGTGCAGACTGTAGAAGTGCTACACTCGTACTGCTTCGCCAAATCGACTACACGCGCACCTTGGTCATGTTTTACTAATTTCTTTCTTTACTTCAATGCACATCAGCCACGTCTTCTCAGCACTGTCCTTCACACTCACCTTCTTTGGACACATGGATGGATAAACGATGTTTTACAAAATAACTGCAAGCACAAATGCTCGTAACCCGAATTTTAGCTCTCAACTTAAACCAAAAAATCAGTCTGAGGGAAGGCTCGTATCTTGAAAAATTGGGACACTTGTAAGTCAAGGTACCACTGTATATATAATATCCGAGATCTGAGAGAGAGATGCAAAAGTTTGAGTGCCCCTGGTTAATCTTCTAGTTTTGTTGATGAAGTGAAAATAAGTTCAAATCTTCCATATAGAACACACTTCTGCACTCTTTAGTCAGACAGACAGCATGAAAAAGAATGCTTGATGGACACATTTGTAACTCATTTGGGGTTGAATAATTTGTATGCATGAGAAGTTAGTTGTAACAGCCCCCCCCCCCTCAAAAAAAGCCCCACATTCTCTCTAGAGAAATAATCCTTTCCTCCTTCGCCATTTCATGTTTTTATCACTTCTGTCCTTGAGGCGTTAAGATTCCACAGACTTTATTCTCTTAATGGAGAGAGCACGGCCTTCTGGGTAAGTCAACGCAGATTCTTTCAGTTCTAAAAGGATGTGAAATAGCTTACATCACCTCTCTGTCTCTGCCCAAAATAACTGAAGACTGAAGATGTAATGTGTCTATTTGTTGGAGCAAAAACAGATAAACACAAATAACAAACTTATTAAAAACCAATTCGTTATTTCTAATCACTTTTTAGTCAGTGAGGTTTGTATCATCTGAATCCTTTGGATCTTCAGAAACACATATTTTATATGTTTCATTGCTATGCTTGTTATTTTCCAGACATCATAGGACTGATAATATCTAATAGTAATGGTATGAATGGTACAGTTATTGACTGTTTCAAATTATAAGTTTGGGAGTGTGGACTGATGACAAGCTTTTAGGACACCCATTGATGGGATACTACTACTACTACTATTACTACTACTTGTTGTACTACTGCTACTACTACTGCTAATAATAATAATAACAATTACAATAATAATAAAACAAAGAATTAAACTGAGATTTTTGAAAGTTCCTTCAATGCTTAAGTCACTTAATGATATCTATGACAGTGCATGTTCCATTATTGGTGATAAACCGGTTTTATTGCAAAGCTGGCTTGTCCTCTTTGCATTTAAGAAGGAAACATATTCCGTATCAATAGCTCACACACTGCACCACCATATTTGAGAATCCGCCAATCAGAGGCAGAGATTGCATTGCATACACAAGCGCGCACAGAGAGAGGTAAAAAAAACATGACCAGTCGACTTCCCTCAGGGGGCGTCGACTTGTGCCTGTGAAGTCGACTAGTCGACTTTTGTGTTAATGCCCTATTAGTAGGAGTGGGTCTAATTTGCTGCCATCACAAACTACTGCACTTGAACACAGAAATATATTTTTTTATATGTCATTTAAACGGAGTGTCGGGTACAGCCAAACTGACAGTGACTTCATGGCAATATTTAATAGAGAAACATTTTACTGTTTTGCATGGAGCTACAGTAGTGATTTGTCATATTCAGTTTATTTAGTTGTGCAGTGCTGCTGTGAAATATATAATGATGATTCGGTTAGCTTGCCTTAGTCATTAGCTAAAGCTACACATGAACTTCAAGCAATTAGACCAGGAGCTAGACCTCACTACATGTAATACTTCTCAGCATATTTCATTCAATACATCTCAATTAGAATCACAGATTTTTCGAATCTACAGCTTGCAATATTTGAAAATCAGCCCAATTTTAGTCAGTTCTTGTTTTTCTTATGGCCTGTTGTTGGTGCTAATGGTGGTGTCTACAGGAGGCCCATATAATCAGCTTCTAGTCATTTATTAGCAGTGAGGAAAACAAAGTGGACATAAAAAATTACATTTTATTTTTCTTTGAGATAGATGGAGGAGCCTTACAATCCCATATGTACCATCTCTCTCTGAGCTTTTTTCTTTTAATAAGTTTAAAAGACTTTTAAGTAAATAACTCATCATGGATGAGAATGTGTGTTTTCCTTCTTATTTTTAAGTCCTTGTTTTACATTTTAATTGCTTTATGTGATGTTATTTGTTTTATTTGTTCTAGCTGTTTTGGAAATTTACATTTATTAAACGCATAATACTGTATGTTCCATGGGGCCCAACACATGAGTTGAATGCCTGAGCACAGATTAGTGCTTTGTCCATGTTCTTTGCAAAGTATTTTAAGGTGATGAAATGCAGTGTCAGAGAATTAAAAATTGCCTCCCTCCAAATGCCTACCTAAGTGATAAGACTGTCAGAGATTGATCTTTAAAGAGAAGATGCCTCATAGCAAGCCCTGTTTGGGAAATAAACATTCACCGCACAGAGCTTGGGACACTGGACACGGAAGAGAAGCTTTGCTCAGAAACTAGAGCTTAGTTTGTCAAGTAAAAAAAGTGAAGCAGCAGATGATAATTCAAAAATATATTTGCTGTTCTAAGCAAACCAGTTATGATGAAATGATTTCAAATCCATGTAAATGGACCACTTTCTAAAATGTGCAGAACCTGAGGTCAATGCTTAATATCATCCCAAGATGCTGGTACTCTGAAATCCATGCTGTGTAAAATTACAGTCATACAAAAATACATTTATACTGTTTGGTTTATTGTAGCAGTTTCCATTAAGCCCAAAGAGTTTCACAAGCCAGCAACAATATGAAAATTATAGTAAGTAAATAAAAGTAAAGAAGTAAATAAAAGTTTAAAAATGCATCAAATTATACCAGTGTCTTATAAAAGACTAAAAATGTACATGGGCTCAGTGCTTCTTAAATGGTCTGGGAGAGAATTCCACTGGTGAGGAGAAAGAATCCCCCATGGTGTGCATGTTTTTGGCACGTAAGGACAATTTGAGATGCTCAACCTAAGTGAGTAAAAGAGGTGTTGGCATATACTAAAGGTCTCTTAATTTAGAAAAACAGCTTAGTTTAAAAAACATCAAGTCTGTACTTGACCAGGGGCCAAAATAAGCAGTGTTTTCTGTTTGACTGCAGACTTGTTTGGCACTACTTTGTAGAAGCTGAGGATAATGTTGGGAGTTAGTTGGCAGACCACCCATGAGAGCATTTTAGGAGTCCAGACAAGAGGTGCTAAAGGTATGAATTTATTTTTCAGCATTCCATTTACATGAGCATAGTCTCCCTGAATATTTTTCAAGTGAACATATGAGATACAAGATTTTGCTGGAAAGGTCAGAGATGAATCAACATTGCTGCTTAGGTTTGTAACTGTGGATATTATAAAATACTTCATCATCAGTAGTGAGATTGGTTTTAGCTTTTTTAAACTTTAATTTCTATTGATGTTTTCAACATGTGTAACACAACACATAGGCACTCAAACAATTACGCCTGTAATCAAACATGTCTGAGAGTCACACTTCAATAAGTCCACGTTTTCCATTCTTTCTACACCATCGATTGTCTCTTCTATGGTTTTGGTCACTGTTCTGTCCTGAATAACGTCCATTTCTTCCACTTGTTTTCCATCTGTGCTTCTTGGAATCTTAGACGGTGTGTCATTTTCTCCATTGTATAGATCACTTCTATTATTTTTATCTATTGTTTCTCTGTAGGAGGGTCCGCTCTACCGCACTTCCTCGTAATGGCTTTTTTATAGGCTACTAGCGGCGTTTTGATAATGTATCTATCTCTTTTTTGTATCTTCTGATTACCTCAAGACAGTACCATTAGCAAATTATTTGAATATTCCAACCAGCGAAGCCACTAATTTAGTACTACTGATCATTTTCCCCTTATCTCTTCTGGTTTTAGTTATATCTGATTTAATACACCATTTTATGTGAGCTGTGTATGTATATTAAATTGGCTACCACAGTCTTTCATTATCTGTCCAAGGGAGAGCATGTATATTTAAGAACAAGAAGGTCCAGGCCAAGATCTTTTAGGGACCTCACCTCACACACCACCAGTACTAAAAAATGTAATGTCCAGACTTTTGTTCATGCCGACTCTTAGAATGTTTCTTCTGAAATCAAAGGTACAGATTTTACTCTTCAAGGAAGATTGTATGCTTAGCATTAGAACTTGCTGTAAGGATTTGATTGCATTTAGCCACGAGATCAGTTCTATTCACAAATGCCACAGATAGAGCTGCAACATTCCAGGGAACATAGTTCCACAGCCTGATGCTGGGAGGCCTTTAGTCCTCTGGCCTAAGTGGCAGCTCTAGAGCATCTCATTCCATTGGCACACCTTGTTTTGGAGACGAAAAAAACTGGATGTATACAATGGAATGCCTGTGTTAGCAATGGATGTACTTAAAGCAGCTGAATTCACCATTTAAAAGAGATGTCTGGATACATATAGTGTAGCTGTAGTTGGTACCAAAACAAAAGAACACTCATGTGCTGGACTAAGTTAATCAGAAATGAGACTGAGATAAGAAAAAATCCATTACACTTTTCAGAGGTATGAGGCAGAAAATAGATGCAAGTGGATGTATTCAGAAGATGCTTGACAGTAGAAAAAGGATATCTCTGTGTTCACTGTAAGCTACATGGGAAATGTATGTATGATGAACTGCCTTCTGAGCTTTGCTGGAATAAGCCTGGTGATCTATAATAAAATGAAAATTAAAAAAAATTATTGCATTAAAGAAATTATTAAATAATCTATTTGAACTGCAGTTTGTTCATCTATTTATCTATTTAAATTTCAGTTGATCTGTTTATCTGTTTGAAAAGTCAGTAACTTTGATGCCCTTGCATTTCCCCCTCCACTTTGCTAAATCTAAGCTGACTTCACAAAAGAGGACAAAATATGTTTCAGTTTTTAGCACCGTACGTCCTGACTTCAGCCCAGCTCGTAATCAGTATAAAATGTGGGAGTAAGGAGATATGGGACACTCTTTGAGTTGAGGCTCTTGCTGAGCCTGGGTTTGAAGGTTATTGAATTAAAAGAATAACACCGTCCTTCCCCTGGAGCGGTTCATTTCAGTATCACTAAGCATGTTATGCTTTCCCATGCTGTACGCGCAGCCCATTATTATGATTCCAATCATGCAGGGGAATAACTGTTCTCACGTCGCTCTGTTAAATTCAATATGCAATTTCCTGAATTAAAAGCATTCCTGTGCAGAGAACTCAAAGTAGCACTTTTCATTAATGCTTTAATATTAAATCCAGAGGTAGAGAGGAAGAGAGGGAGAGAGAGAGAGAGAGACTCCCACTATTTTCCATCTACAGGACTTGATGTTTACTGCTGTTGGAGAGGAGAAAGTTTTCGGTTAACCAGGTGCACCCAAAAAAAGCAAAAGGAGAAAAAAGAAAAAACTGTCAGCCAAAGACTGATGACCTCTTCTTCTTTGCTATAATAACATAGGAGCACTCGCCATCTCTCCCCCCTTCCCTCTCTTCCCCCTTTCTACTCCTCTCTCTCTCTTTTCGAATTGATTTCAGCAGAAACCGTTTTCCTCGCCATCGGCAACTAAGGCCCAGTGCTACACATCAGTGTGACATGAAATGAATGGCCGAGTTTTCTCCTGACTTTGGACGATTTGTTGTGTGTTGGTCATATATTACGAATGTGAATGGAGTAAAAAGGCAGAGGTGTGCTGAGAAACACGTTCCAAAAGAATCACAGAACTGTAGGAACCACGAGTGATAGATATTACTACTCCTTTTACTCCTTCTGTTCTTTCAAGCCACCATTTTTAGTAAAACAAACTATTTAACACTACTTTTCACTTCACACAGTATTATCAACAAATCTCTTGTGTAGGCCACACTGTCTGAAAAAAGATACTGTACAGGTACACAAGGGACAAGCACTGTAAATTTACCCTCACAGGTAAAACATGATCGTCAAGGTCCAGCAGTGTACGTTTTTCCTGGAGAAAAAAGCATTTTTGTAACTGTCCATTACTGAATCTTAAAGTAAGACAGTGGAACAGAGTGTGTTATGAATGATACAATGGAGTATGATGCACTTATGCTCCCTTTCTAAAAGAACTGAAGACATCCCCTTGAGATTCCCACCCCAGTGACAATTGAACATCTTTTTATCTAAATGTGTTTCCTCTCCTTACAGTAACCCGCCTTCATGGTTTCACACGGTTACTTTGTCTACATAGCAATATATTTCTAATGGAGAAGAGATTTGATTTGTATGATTACAGTGGCCTCTAGCTAAGAACACATTTACAACTACATCTAGTATTACAACTGCTAACAATAACAGTAGTGACAAATTACATGCCATTTTATTTGACAGTCAGAGCCCCACAAATCAAGTACAACATAATATTTACAACAAAAATTAAGTAGTTAGTATGTAAAAAGGAAAGTCTTTGCCATTACTATGATGCATTTTCAACCCAAAAGCCCAAAGCCCACATTGTCCACTTATGTGTGTAACTTTATTCACAAAAACAGTCGTAGTTCATTTTTATTTGACCATTTTCCAACCTCTGTGTATTCCTTTGGAATTGACCAGGCTGTTTTATTCTGTTGCTGTGTCTAAAGGTTAATATATGTAAATGTAATCAAGCTCTATTCCAATTGGCTGCTTCGCATTGTGTCCCATTAAAAAAAAAAAAAAGCAGTCCAGGCTGAAACACTCCTCATGACTTCACTGTGGATGAGTTGAGCTAAACTGCTGAAAAGATGGATAAATATCCAGTAAATGCACTGGTTTTTGTGGCATAACAAAAACAGCTAATTCAATATGGCCTGTTTCTTGTAGCTCAATTTACCTGTAGAATTAAGTGGCAGGTTTTGAAACTTTAACAGTTTAAAGAACAAAAATGTTACGGCATGCACCCTAAACCCTGTTTAAAAAAAACCCAGCTGTTACATTTAAGCTGTTATTTGTCAAATGTTACATTACATGAAATGATTCAAAGTTGTATTAAAATCTTGATTTATTTTTTTTTATCTTAAGCTACTGTTCTGGAGACTTTTCTCACGACAATGTACAAAATGGACAACATGGCCCTAACAATGAAAAAGAGGTCATGGCATGGCACTTTGCTCCAAAAGGTTCATTTAAAAGGGACAATTTGTTTGCAGTCACTGTTAGACTATGTTAAAGTGTTTAAATTGACCCTTTCTTTGTGCTACCAGGCTTTTTCAGAAATTACCTCTTGTACAACACAGTGTGTGGAGAATGAGCTTCAGAGTGATAGAAGAAACATTTAAGGATAACTGTGTAGGTGAATGTCTCGCAAGCTCACTGAGTTAGAACACATGGGAGCAGCACAGAGAAGAATCTGTACACACACACACACACACCCACACACACACGCACACACATGCACACACACACACACACACACACACAGACACACATGCACACACACACACTTCTCCAGACAAAGTCCAGCTGTCTACACCAATATCTCAAATGCTAATGATTAATCAGTGAAAAAAAATTCCACGTTTTGCTGGAAGATAAATGACCTCCAGTGTTTTCCATGTTGCAGAACTGTTCCACTTTGATTGTGTTTGACCTGCTAGCTCAGTCACAGAGCTGTTAATAATGAAATATATATGTATGCCATGCCATCCGCGATTTGTCATTAATTTGCTCCCGCATTATAATGAATATGCATAAGGTAATTATTTCTCATGCAGAAGAACTATATAGCAATTCTAGTAGTAATTAAGGCACTAAGATCATCTGTTTACATGAGATATTCATGTTCATGCTTATGTTCTTTATGGTGCTCAACACAAAAATGGAAATGCTTTACTATAGGTCCCATGTAAAGTAACACCTTTTTTTTTTTTTTTAACTCAAGCAAGGATGATTAGTGGTAAAAAAAAAACCCAACAACATTCAGTTATACTTATAATCCAATATTTGGGGTTTTCTCAGTATTCTTCTTACTATTATTCTCGGATAATAGCATTATTTGCTGTAAACCGTATTTTTAAGTAAATTAATTTCTAGTAAATGATAGTATTATAAATGCTTGAATTTTGTTTTGGTCTTGTATTACACAAGACACAACATCAAGCAGGCGACTCGTTTTCATCACCGAGCTTCTGCCTTTGCCATCTACCTTTGTAGTTGCAAGTCATAAATCGAGCATGACAACTTCACCACTGCCTGTGAGAAAAAGGCAGGCAATTCATATGCTGAAAGAAAATACAATCAATTTCAAATCCCAGAAAGAGAAGAAAGGGAATGAAAAGAAACATAAACACTTTTGTACCAAACGGCTTTAAATGACCAGTAGTCCTGATTAAAAATATATTAGAGATGTGAGCCTTCATCAGTGTTACTCACACATCTTACATTTTACTCCATTCATAAAATACGGGAGAAATAGTAATTATTAAATTATTAAAACATACGTGTAACACTGTCTGTCCGTTACTATAAACCGACATACTCATTTTCGTTTATGAAGAGACTAAAGATGAAGACAGTAAGGTGTCATCAGAAGAGTAAAGACTCTCTGTCTGTACTGTCCCAACACTTTAAATAACTAGTCAGAGGCTGGTCAGGAACTATGGACCATTAATGGTTGATGGTATGAGTCCATGGTGACTCAGCCTCTCCACAGCGGTGACCTCAGACATTCCTGTATATAAATCAAAAGTATTGCTCCTCAGAGAGTGAGGGAGTTTGTGAAGCAGATGATATACTGTGTGTGTCGCATACTGACGAGTTTTTTTGCTGTCTGATTGAGTCACATCTCTTTCTTCCTCGTTTGGCACACCAAATTTCAAGGCTTCCGAGGCACAATCTTGTCAGCGTCAGTGTCAACCCTTTGTAGTACAAGGCAAAGACAGGAGAACACACCAGGGCTGAAGAAGTCTGAACATGAAAAAACAAGGTAGGGTTATTATGGACCCTAGTGAGATCCTATTTTCATTGTAATTGTCATTGTATGTGAGTCTTGAGTGAACAATTATGTCAGTCACACATCTATATGTGAGTCACACTAAAGATTGCTCCCCGACTCTCACTCCCCTTTACTTATTAGGTATGGCCAATACGCAATTTTGAAAAAATCCATCAGCTGAAGCAAAATTATTGACAAATAATGATTCTCAGGCATATCTAGGGCAGTTGTTACAAAAGCTTTCCATTTCACACCAAAAAACAAACCCAGGTTTTGAAAACAATAACATAAATACTAGAGTTGTCTTACTCAACAGAGTCCATCTTTTAATGCTCATCGTTCCAAGATGAAGCACTCCAACTGTGAGAAGTTCATTTTTTTTTTAAAGACAGCTGGATGAAAAAATTGATCATTCATCCTACTTGTCAAGTCAAAATTATTCATACAGTGCTTTTTACAACTGATTCCAGAATCCAGGCTTGAGACCCTAGAGATCAAGCCAAGAGTGACAGAAGGCATGGAAAAACACCTTTTAAACTGGAAGGAGAAACCTTGGGCGGAATCAAGAAGGGGAACCGTCCACCTCCGGTTGACATCGGATAGCAAGGGAGAATAAAAGAATTTCATTATGAACATGACTATCAGTATATTAAAGGGTAGACGTGTGCAGAATTGATGAGTAGAATCTATAGTCGGCAGTGGTAGGATCAATTAGTCTGTAATTAGTGGCAGCAGCAGCAGCTCTGGAGTCTGTATAGTCTACTGGAAGAGTAGGAGCTTTGATTAGGGGATGGGCAGTATATGCAGATAATTCATGGTGGTTGAACTGGCCTGGACGTCAGGTGAGCAAAAGACCATGATGATGGTTGATCTGGTCTGTTCTGGAGTACAGCTGAGCAGTCAGTCCTGAGGATCTTTAACCAAGCTTGAATGGGTAGGCTGTCAGAAAATATATACAAACTACTAACCTCCATTTTCATTTTGTTTATAATTCACTCATTGATGACTTTGTGAATGAAGTAAATGAATATGATGTAAATAATTCCAGGACTTGATCTTTTACGTCATGCACCAGAGCTCAGAATACTCATGCTTGAAAAATGGGAAATAAAATAAAAATAAAAATAAAAGCTACCTATTAATTTTATTGCTATTATCAATCATTGTTAATGAATCCCAGCCCTACTAGCAGCCCTAGTAGACATGCCACTGACATTGTAACAATACAGAGAAGAAAACTACCAAAAGTTAGGATCCTAGGTCATGGTAGAGAGGCTGACTGATCTTGCTGGTCTCCTCACTCACTGTTCTCTACACAAGAAGGTGAACGGTAATGGGACACGTCAGTCCTGCTTTCACGTGATACCGTCTGCAAATTCATGTGCTTACAGCTTTCATGGGACATGACTTGCCATGGATGAAGGACTGACCTTCATGCAGTGCAACATCAAATTCCTAAACTAGCCTTGACTCTCAGAACATAAGAAGCTTGTGCCAGCATCCAATCACGAAATGGGCTTAGCTATAGCTGTAACTGTCAACCACATAGTGGCTAGCCTAAAAACCGGACAGGATGATGATATTGGCTGTCATTGCTCACCATATTTAGTAAGAAAGAAAACAGTGTGAAGGAATGAGCTTGAAATCCCGGACAACACCGTAGCTCACTCTCCTCTTTCATAATGGTTGACCTGCACCTTGAGAATCTCATTATAACCCTCATTGCTATGGTGACATGCTTCTTCATGCTCTTACAATCGTTGATACCCACATAGGCCCAGAGACGCTGCCGCGGCTGGTTTTAATTAGGTTAGTTAAATGCCAATTAAGGTCACTAAGGGATAGCTATTATTCAGGCAAGAGAATAGCCGTATTGCAAGAGAAGGTTTATGGCGGAGATAGTAGTAATGTATGGATGTGATGGGAATAGAGACGTGGCCTTATATAGTGATTCATCTGCTTTCCAATGATGGGGCAAATTCATATAGATAAATCAAGGGTGGACTTTGGCCCGGGAAGCTACATTTTGATTTTGACCTCAATGACCTTACTCTTTGGCAGGCCAGTGGCCGTCATTTTTTGAGAGGACATTGTAATCTAATCCCTATATACACTACAAGTACATCTTCATTTACGATGGTGCTCTGAAATTTTGTCCAAATTTATATATACATTCCAAGAGCACCCGCGTATAGTGAAAAACTGCGTTGTTGTGATGTGGTAAAAAAAATGCCTAAAAAA